>CM053026.1:358504131-358588459 GCA_028564925.1 Lithobates sylvaticus | reverse complement strand
ATTTTCTTCCCAGAAGCACCCATAGGACTTGTAGTGGTGTTAGTGGCATCACACAGAGTTCCTATATTTTCTTCCCAGAAGCACCCATAGGACTTCACTTGTGTGTAGTGGCATCACACAGAGCTCCTATATTTTCTTCCCAGAAGCACCCATAGGACTTGTAGTGTGTTAGTGGCATCACACAGAGTTCCTATATTTTCTTCCAGAAGCACCCATAGGACTTCTAGTGTGTTAGTGGCATCACACAGAGCTCCTATATTTTCTTCCCAGAAGCACCCATAGGATTTCTAGTGTGTTAGTGGCATCACACAGAGCTCCTATATTTTCTTCCCAGAAGCACCCATAGGACTTCTATGTGTTTAGTGGCATCACACAGAGTTCCTATATTTTCTTCCCAGAAGCACCCATAGGACTTCTAGTGTGTTAGTGGCATCACACAGAGCTCCTATATTTTCTTCCAGAAGCACCCATAGGACTTCTAGTGTGTTAGTGGCATCACACAGAGTTCTCCTATATTTTCTTCCCAGAAGCACCCATAGGACTTGTACTGTGTTAGTGGCATCACACAGAGCTCCTATATTTTCTTCCCAGAAGCACCCATAGGACTTCTAGTGTTAGTGGCATCACACAGAGTTCCTATATTTTCTTCCAGAAGCACCCATAGGACTTGTACTGTGTTAGTGGCATCACACAGAGTTCCTATATTTTCTTCCCAGAAGCACCCATAGGACTTGTAGTGTGTTAGTGGCATCACACAGAGCTCCTATATTTTCTTCCCAGAAGCACCCATAGGACTTGTACTGTGTGTTAGTGGCATCACACAGAGTTCCTATATTTTCTTCCCAGAAGCACCCATAGGACTTGTACTGTGTTAGTGGCATCACACAGAGTTCCTATATTTTCTTCCCAGAAGCACCCATAGGACTTGTACTGTGTTAGTGGCATCACACAGAGTTCCTATATTTTCTTCCCAGAAGCACCCATAGGACTTGTACTGTGTTAGTGGCATCACACAGAGTCCTATATTTTCTTCCCAGAAGCACCCATAGGACTTGTAGTGTGTTAGTGGCATCACACAGAGTCCTATATTTTTCTTCCCAGAAGCACCCATAGGACTTGTAGTGTGTTAGTGGCATCACACAGAGCTCCTATATTTTCTTCCCAGAAGCACCCATAGGACTTGTAGTGTGTTAGTGGCATCACACAGAGTTCCTATATTTTCTTCCCAGAAGCACCCATAGGACTTGTACTGTGTTAGTGGCATCACACAGAGTTCCTATATTTTCTTCCCAGAAGCACCCATAGGACTTGTACTGTGTGTTAGTGGCATCACACAGAGCTCCTATATTTTCTTCCCAGAAGCACCCATAGGACTTGTACTGTGTTAGTGGCATCACACAGAGCTCCTATATTTTCTTCCCAGAAGCACCCATAGGACTTGTAGTGTGTTAGTGGCATCACACAGAGCTCCTATATTTTCTTCCCAGAAGCACCCATAGGACTTCTACTGTGTTAGTGGCATCACACAGAGTTCCTATATTTTCTTCCCAGAAGCACCCATAGGACTTGTAGTGTGTTAGTGGCATCACACAGAGCTCCTATATTTTCTTCCCAGAAGCACCCATAGGACTTGTACTGTGTTAGTGGCATCACACAGAGCTCCTATATTTTCTTCCCAGAAGCACCCATAGGACTTCTAGTGTGTTAGTGGCATCACACAGAGTTCCTATATTTTCTTCCCAGAAGCACCCATAGGACTTGTAGTGTGTTAGTGGCATCACACAGAGCTCCTATATTTTCTTCCCAGAAGCACCCATAGGACTTGTAGTGTGTTAGTGCATCACACAGAGCTCCTATATTTTCTTCCCAGAAGCACCCATAGGACTTGTAGTGTGTTAGTGGCATCACACAGAGTTCCTATATTTTCTTCCCAGAAGCACCCATAGGACTTGTACTGTGTTTAGTGGCATCACACAGAGCTCCTATATTTTCTTCCCAGAAGCACCCATAGGACTTGTAGTGTGTTAGTGGCATCACACAGAGCTCCTATATTTTTCTTCCCAGAAGCACCCATAGGACTTGTAGTGTGTTAGTGCATCACACAGAGCTCCTATATTTTCTTCCCAGAAGCACCCATAGGACTTGTACTGTGTTAGTGGCATCACACAGAGCTCCTATATTTTCTTCCCAGAAGCACCCATAGGACTTGTAGTGTGTTAGTGGCCCATCACACAGAGCTCCTATATTTTTCTTCCCAGAAGCACCCATAGGACTTGTACTGTGTTAGTGGCATCACACAGAGTTCCTATATTTTCTTCCCAGAAGCACCCATAGGACTTGTAGTGTGTTAGTGGCATCACACAGAGCTCCTATATTTTCTTCCCAGAAGCACCCATAGGACTTGTAGTGTGTTAGTGGCATCACACAGAGCTCCTATATTTTCTTCCCAGAAGCACCCATAGGACTTGTACTGTGTTTAGTGGCATCACACAGAGCTCCTATATTTTCTTCCAGAAGCACCCATAGGACTTGTAGTGTGTTAGTGGCATCACACAGAGCTCCTATATTTTCTTCCCAGAAGCACCCATAGGACTTCTAGTGTGTTAGTGGCATCACACAGAGCTCCTATATTTTCTTCCCAGAAGCACCCATAGGACTTGTACTGTGTTTAGTGGCATCACACAGAGTTCCTATATTTTCTTCCCAGAAGCACCCATAGGACTTGTAGTGTGTTAGTGGCATCACACAGAGCTCCTATATTTTCTTCCCAGAAGCACCCATAGGACTTGTAGTGTGTTAGTGGCATCACACAGAGTTCCTATATTTTCTTCCCAGAAGCACCCATAGGACTTGTACTGTGTTAGTGGCATCACACAGAGCTCCTATATTTTCTTCCCAGAAGCACCCATAGGACTTGTAGTGTGTTAGTCCCATCACACAGAGCTCCTATATTTTCTTCCCAGAAGCACCCATAGGACTTGTAGTGTGTTAGTGGCATCACACAGAGCTCCTATATTTTCTTCCAGAAGCACCCATAGGACTTGTAGTGTGTTAGTGGCATCACACAGAGTTCCTATATTTTCTTCCCAGAAGCACCCATAGGACTTGTAGTGTGTTAGTGGCATCACACAGAGCTCCTATATTTTCTTCCCAGAAGCACCCATAGGACTTGTAGTGTGTTAGTGGCATCACACAGAGCTCCTATATTTTCTTCCCAGAAGCACCCATAGGACTTGTACTGTGTGTTAGTGGCATCACACAGAGTTCCTATATTTTCTTCCCAGAAGCACCCATAGGACTTGTAGTGTGTTAGTGGCATCACACAGAGTTCCTATATTTTCTTCCCAGAAGCACCCATAGGACTTGTAGTGTGTTAGTGGCATCACACAGAGCTCCTATATTTTCTTCCCAGAAGCACCCATAGGACTTGTAGTGTGTTAGTGGCATCACACAGAGCTCCTATATTTTCTTCCCAGAAGCACCCATAGGACTTGTACTGTGTTAGTGGCATCACACAGAGTTCCTATATTTTCTTCCCAGAAGCACCCATAGGACTTCAATTGTGTGTTAGTGGCATCACACAGAGCTCCTATATTTTCTTCCCAGAAGCACCCATAGGACTTGTAGTGTGTTAGTGGCATCACACAGAGCTCCTATATTTTCTTCCCAGAAGCACCCATAGGACTTCTAGTGTGTTAGTGGCATCACACAGAGTTCCTATATTTTCTTCCCAGAAGCACCATAGGACTTCTAGTGTGTTAGTGGCATCACACAGAGCTCCTATATTTTCTTCCCAGAAGCACCCATAGGACTTCATACTAGTGTGTTAGTGGCATCACACAGAGTCCTATATTTTCTTCCCAGAAGCACCCATAGGACTTCTAGTGTGTTAGTGGCATCACACAGAGCTCCTATATTTTCTTCCCAGAAGCACCCATAGGACTTGTAGTGTGTTAGTGGCATCACACAGAGCTCCTATATTTTCTTCCCAGAAGCACCCATAGGACTTGTACTGTGTTAGTGGCATCACACAGAGTTCCTATATTTTCTTCCCAGAAGCACCCATAGGACTTGTACTGTGTTAGTGGCATCACACAGAGTTCCTATATTTTCTTCCCAGAAGCACCCATAGGACTTGTAGTGTGTTAGTGGCATCACACAGAGCTCCTATATTTTCTTCCCAGAAGCACCCATAGGACTTGTAGTGTGTTAGTGGCATCACACAGAGCTCCTATATTTTCTTCCCAGAAGCACCCATAGGACTTGTAGTGTGTTAGTGGCATCACACAGAGCTCCTATATTTTCTTCCCCAGAAGCACCCATAGGACTTCTAGTGTGTTAGTGGCATCACACAGAGCTCCTATATTTTCTTCCCAGAAGCACCCATAGGACTTGTACTGTGTTAGTGGCATCACACAGAGTTCCTATATTTTCTTCCCAGAAGCACCCATAGGACTTGTAGTGTGTTAGTGGCATCACACAGAGCTCCTATATTTTCTTCCCAGAAGCACCCATAGGACTTGTACTGTGTTAGTGGCATCACACAGAGTTCCTATATTTTCTTCCCAGAAGCACCCATAGGACTTGTAGTGTGTTAGTGGCCCATCACACAGAGCTCCTATATTTTCTTCCCAGAAGCACCCATAGGACTTGTAGTGTGTTAGTGGCATCACACAGAGTTCCTATATTTTCTTCCCAGAAGCACCCATAGGACTTGTAGTGTGTTAGTGGCATCACACAGAGCTCCTATATTTTCTTCACAGAAGCACCCATAGGACTTCTAGTGTGTTAGTGGCATCACACAGAGTTCCTATATTTTCTTCCCAGAAGCACCCATAGGACTTCTAGTGTGTTAGTGGCATCACACAGAGCTCCTATATTTTCTTCCCAGAAGCACCCATAGGACTTGTAGTGTGTTAGTGGCATCACACAGAGCTCCTATATTTTCTTCCCAGAAGCACCCATAGGACTTCTAGTGTGTTAGTGGCATCACACAGAGCTCCTATATTTTCTTCCAGAAGCACCCATAGGACTTGTACTGTGTTAGTGGCATCACACAGAGTTCCTATATTTTCTTCCCAGAAGCACCCATAGGACTTGTACTGTGTTAGTGGCATCACACAGAGCTCCTATATTTTCTTCCCAGAAGCACCCATAGGACTTGTAGTGTGTTAGTGGCCATCACACAGAGCTCCTATATTTTCTTCCCAGAAGCACCCATAGGACTTGTAGTGTGTTAGTGGCATCACACAGAGTTCCTATATTTTCTTCCCAGAAGCACCCATAGGACTTGTAGTGTGTTAGTGGCATCACACAGAGTCCTATATTTTCTTCCAGAAGCACCCATAGGACTTGTAGTGTGTTAGTGGCATCACACAGAGTTCCTATATTTTCTTCCCAGAAGCACCCATAGGACTTGTAGTGTGTTAGTGGCATCACACAGAGCTCCTATATTTTCTTCCCAGAAGCACCCATAGGACTTGTAGTGTGTTAGTGGCATCACACAGAGTTCCTATATTTTCTTCCCAGAAGCACCCATAGGACTTGTAGTGTGTTAGTGGCATCACACAGAGCTCCTATATTTTCTTCCCAGAAGCACCCATAGGACTTGTAGTGTGTTAGTGGCATCACACAGAGTTCCTATATTTTCTTCCCAGAAGCACCCATAGGACTTGTAGTGTGTTAGTGGCATCACACAGAGCTCCTATATTTTCTTCCCAGAAGCACCCATAGGACTTGTAGTGTGTTAGTGGCATCACACAGAGTTCCTATATTTTCTTCCCAGAAGCACCCATAGGACTTGTAGTGTGTTAGTGGCATCACACAGAGCTCCTATATTTTCTTCCCCAGAAGCACCCATAGGACTTGTAGTGTGTTAGTGGCATCACACAGAGCTCCTATATTTTCTTCCCAGAAGCACCCATAGGACTTGTAGTGTGTTAGTGGCATCACACAGAGCTCCTATATTTTCTTCCCAGAAGCACCCATAGGACTTGTAGTGTGTTAGTGGCATCACACAGAGTTCCTATATTTTCTTCCCAGAAGCACCCATAGGACTTGTAGTGTGTTAGTGGCATCACACAGAGTTCCTATATTTTCTTCCAGAAGCACCCATAGGACTTGTAGTGTGTTAGTGGCATCACACAGAGTTCCTATATTTTCTTCCCAGAAGCACCCATAGGACTTGTAGTGTGTTAGTGGCATCACACAGAGCTCCTATATTTTCTTCCCAGAAGCACCCATAGGACTTGTAGTGTGTTAGTGGCATCACACAGAGCTCCTATATTTTCTTCCCAGAAGCACCCATAGGACTTGTAGTGTGTTAGTGGCATCACACAGAGCTCCTATATTTTCTTCCCAGAAGCACCCATAGGACTTGTAGTGTGTTAGTCCATCACACAGAGCTCCTATATTTTCTTCCCAGAAGCACCCATAGGACTTGTAGTGTGTTAGTGGCATCACACAGAGCTCCTATATTTTCTTCCCAGAAGCACCCATAGGACTTCATTGTGTGTTAGTGGCATCACACAGAGCTCCTATATTTTCTTCCCAGAAGCACCCATAGGACTTGTAATGTGTGTTAGTGGCATCACACAGAGCTCCTATATTTTCTTCCCAGAAGCACCCATAGGACTTGTAGTGTGTTAGTGGCATCACACAGAGCTCCTATATTTTCTTCCCAGAAGCACCCATAGGACTTTAGTGTGTTAGTGGCATCACACAGAGCTCCTATATTTTCTTCCCAGAAGCACCCATAGGACTTGTACTGTGTTAGTGGCATCACACAGAGTTCCTATATTTTCTTCCCAGAAGCACCCATAGGACTTGTAGTGTGTTAGTGGCCCATCACACAGAGCTCCTATATTTTCTTCCCAGAAGCACCCATAGGACTTGTAGTGTGTTAGTGGCATCACACAGAGCTCCTATATTTTCTTCCCAGAAGCACCCATAGGACTTGTACTGTGTTAGTGGCATCACACAGAGCTCCTATATTTTCTTCCCAGAAGCACCCATAGGACTTGTAGTGTGTTAGTGGCATCACACAGAGCTCCTATATTTTCTTCCCAGAAGCACCCATAGGACTTGTATTGTGTGTTAGTGGCATCACACAGAGTTCCTATATTTTCTTCCCAGAAGCACCCATAGGACTTGTACTGTGTTAGTGGCATCACACAGAGTTCCTATATTTTCTTCCCAGAAGCACCCATAGGACTTGTAGTGTGTTAGTGGCATCACACAGAGCTCCTATATTTTCTTCCCAGAAGCACCCATAGGACTTGTAGTGTGTTAGTGGCATCACACAGAGCTCCTATATTTTCTTCCCAGAAGCACCCATAGGACTTGTACTGTGTTAGTGGCATCACACAGAGTTCCTATATTTTCTTCCCAGAAGCACCCATAGGACTTCTAGTGTGTTAGTGGCATCACACAGAGCTCCTATATTTTCTTCCCAGAAGCACCCATAGGACTTGTAGTGTGTTAGTGGCATCACACAGAGCTCCTATATTTTCTTCCCAGAAGCACCCATAGGACTTGTAGTGTGTTAGTGGCATCACACAGAGCTCCTATATTTTCTTCCCAGAAGCACCCATAGGACTTCTAGTGTGTTAGTGGCATCACACAGAGCTCCTATATTTTCTTCCCAGAAGCACCCATAGGACTTGTAGTGTGTTAGTGGCATCACACAGAGCTCCTATATTTCTTCCCAGAAGCACCCATAGGACTTGTAGTGTGTTAGTGGCATCACACAGAGTTCCTATATTTTCTTCCCAGAAGCACCCATAGGACTTGTACTGTGTTAGTGGCATCACACAGAGCTTCCTATATTTTCTTCCAGAAGCACCCATAGGACTTGTAGTGTGTTAGTGGCATCACACAGAGCTCCTATATTTTCTTCCCAGAAGCACCCATAGGACTTGTAGTGTGTTAGTGGCATCACACAGAGCTCCTATATTTTCTTCCCAGAAGCACCCATAGGACTTGTAGTGTGTTAGTGGCATCACACAGAGCTCCTATATTTTCTTACCAGAAGCACCCATAGGACTTCTAGTGTGTTAGTGGCATCACACAGAGCTCCTATATTTTCTTCCCAGAAGCACCCATAGGACTTGTAGTGTGTTAGTGGCCATCACACAGAGCTCCTATATTTTCTTCCCAGAAGCACCCATAGGACTTGTACTGTGTTAGTGGCATCACACAGAGTTCCTATATTTTCTTCCCAGAAGCACCCATAGGACTTGTAGTGTGTTAGTGGCATCACACAGAGCTCCTATATTTTCTTCCCAGAAGCACCCATAGGACTTGTAGTGTGTTAGTGGCCATCACACAGAGCTCCTATATTTTCTTCCCAGAAGCACCCATAGGACTTGTAGTGTGTTAGTGGCATCACACAGAGCTCCTATATTTTCTTCCCAGAAGCACCCATAGGACTTGTAGTGTGTTAGTCCCATCACACAGAGCTCCTATATTTTCTTCCCAGAAGCACCCATAGGACTTGTAGTGTGTTAGTGGCATCACACAGAGCTCCTATATTTTCTTCCCAGAAGCACCCATAGGACTTGTAGTGTGTGTTAGTGGCATCACACAGAGCTCCTATATTTTCTTCCCAGAAGCACCCATAGGACTTGTACTGTGTTAGTGGCATCACACAGAGTTCCTATATTTTCTTCCCAGAAGCACCCATAGGACTTGTACTGTGTTAGTGGCATCACACAGAGTTCCTATATTTTCTTCCCAGAAGCACCCATAGGACTTGTAGTGTGTTAGTCCCATCACACAGAGCTCCTATATTTTCTTCCCAGAAGCACCCATAGGACTTGTAGTGTGTTAGTGGCCATCACACAGAGTTCCTATATTTTCTTCCCAGAAGCACCCATAGGACTTGTAGTGTGTTAGTGGCATCACACAGAGCTCCTATATTTTCTTCCCAGAAGCACCCATAGGACTTGTAGTGTGTTAGTGGCATCACACAGAGTTCCTATATTTTCTTCCCAGAAGCACCCATAGGACTTCAATTGTGTGTTAGTGGCATCACACAGAGCTCCTATATTTTCTTCCCAGAAGCACCCATAGGACTTGTAGTGTGTTAGTGGCATCACACAGAGCTCCTATATTTTCTTCCCAGAAGCACCCATAGGACTTGTAGTGTGTTAGTCCATCACACAGAGCTCCAATATTTTCTTCCCAGAAGCACCCATAGGACTTGTAGTGTGTTAGTCATCACACAGAGCTCCTATATTTTCTTCCCAGAAGCACCCATAGGACTTGTAGTGTGTTAGTGGCATCACACAGAGTTCCTATATTTTCTTCCCAGAAGCACCCATAGGACTTGTAGTGTGTTAGTCCCATCACACAGAGCTCCTATATTTTCTTCCCAGAAGCACCCATAGGACTTGTAGTGTGTTAGTCCCATCACACAGAGCTCCTATATTTTCTTCCCAGAAGCACCCATAGGACTTCAATTGTGTGTTAGTGGCATCACACAGAGTTCCTATATTTTCTTCCCAGAAGCACCCATAGGACTTGTAGTGTGTTAGTGGCATCACACAGAGCTCCTATATTTTCTTCCCAGAAGCACCCATAGGACTTCAATTGTGTGTTAGTGGCATCACACAGAGCTCCTATATTTTCTTCCCAGAAGCACCCATAGGACTTGTAGTGTGTTAGTGGCATCACACAGAGCTCCTATATTTTCTTCCCAGAAGCACCCATAGGACTTGTAGTGTGTTAGTGGCATCACACAGAGTTCCTATATTTTCTTCCCAGAAGCACCCATAGGACTTGTAGTGTGTTAGTCCCATCACACAGAGCTCCTATATTTTCTTCCCAGAAGCACCCATAGGACTTGTAGTGTTTAGTGGCATCACACAGAGCTCCTATATTTTCTTCCCAGAAGCACCCATAGGACTTGTAGTGTGTTAGTGGCATCACACAGAGCTCCTATATTTTCTTCCCAGAAGCACCCATAGGACTTGTACTGTGTTAGTGGCATCACACAGAGTTCCTATATTTTCTTCCCAGAAGCACCCATAGGACTTGTAGTGTGTTAGTGGCATCACACAGAGATCCTATATTTTCTTCCCAGAAGCACCCATAGGACTTGTAGTGTGTTAGTCGCATCACACAGAGCTCCTATATTTTCTTCCCAGAAGCACCCATAGGACTTGTAGTGTGTTAGTGGCATCACACAGAGCTCCTATATTTTCTTCCCAGAAGCACCCATAGGACTTCTAGTGTGTTAGTGGCATCACACAGAGCTCCTATATTTTCTTCCCAGAAGCACCCATAGGACTTGTAGTGTGTTAGTGGCATCACACAGAGTTCCTATATTTTCTTCCCAGAAGCACCCATAGGACTTGTAGTGTGTTAGTGGCATCACACAGAGTTCCTATATTTTCTTCCCAGAAGCACCCATAGGACTTGTAGTGTGTTAGTGGCATCACACAGAGCTCCTATATTTTCTTCCCAGAAGCACCCATAGGACTTGTAGTGTGTTAGTCCCATCACACAGAGCTCCTATATTTTCTTCCCAGAAGCACCCATAGGACTTGTAGTGTGTTAGTGGCATCACACAGAGCTCCTATATTTTCTTCCCAGAAGCACCCATAGGACTTCAAGTGTGTTAGTGGCATCACACAGAGCTCCTATATTTTCTTCCCAGAAGCACCCATAGGACTTGTACTGTGTTAGTGGCATCACACAGAGTTCCTATATTTTCTTCCCAGAAGCACCCATAGGACTTGTACTGTGTTAGTGGCATCACACAGAGTTCCTAAATTTTCTTCCCAGAAGCACCCTTAGGACTTGTAGTGTGTTAGTCCCATCACACAGAGCTCCTATATTTTTCTTCCCAGAAGCACCCATAGGACTTGTAGTGTGTTAGTCCCATCACACAGAGCTCCTATATTTTCTTCCCAGAAGCACCCATAGGACTTGTAGTGTGTTAGTCCCATCACACAGAGCTCCTATATTTTCTTCCCAGAAGCACCCATAGGACTTGTAGTGTGTTAGTCCCATCACACAAAGCTCCTATATTTTCTTCCCAGAAGCACCCATAGGACTTGTAGTGTGTTAGTCCCATCACAGAGAGTTCCTATATTTTCTTCCCAGAAGCACCCATAGGACTTGTAGTGTGTTAGTCCCATCACACAGAGCTCCTATATTTTCTTCCCAGAAGCACCCATAGGACTTGTAGTGTGTTAGTCCCATCACACAGAGCTCCTATATTTTCTTCCCAGAAGCACCCATAGGACTTCAATTGTGTGTTAGTTCCATCACACAGAGCTCCTATATTTTCTTCCCATAAGCACCCATAGGACTTCAATTGTGTGTTAGTGCCATCACACAGAGCTCCTATATTTCTTCCCAGAAGCACCCATAGGACTTGTAGTGTGTTAGTCCCATCACACAGAGCTCCTATATTTTCTTCCCAGAAGCACCCATAGGACTTGTACTGTGTTAGTGGCATCACACAGAGCTCCTATATTTTCTTCCCAGAAGCACCCATAGGACTTCAATTGTGTGTTAGTGCCATCACACAGAGTTCCTATATTTTCTTCCCAGAAGCACCCATAGGACTTGTAGTGTGTTAGTGGCATCACACAGAGCTCCTATATTTTCTTCCCAGAAGCACCCATAGGACTTGTAGTGCGTTAGTCCCATCACACAGAGCTCCTATATTTTCTTCCCAGCAGCACCCATAGGACTTCAATTGTGTGTTAGTGGCATCACACAGAGTTCCTATATTTTCTTCCCAGAAGCACCCATAAGACTTGTAGTGTGTTAGTGGCATCACACAGAGTTCCTATATTTTCTTCCCAGAAGCACCCATAGGACTTGTACTGTGTTAGTGGCATCACACAGAGTTCCTATATTTTCTTCCCAGAAGCACCCATAGGACTTGTAGTGTGTTAGTGGCATCACACAGAGCTCCTATATTTTCTTCCCAGAAGCACCCATAGGACTTGTACTGTGTTAGTGGCATCACACAGAGTTCCTTAATTTTCTTCCCAGAAGCACCCATAGGACTTGTAGTGTGTTAGTCCCATCACACAGAGCTCCTATATTTTCTTCCCAGAAGCACCCATAGGACTTGTACTGTGTTAGTGGCATCACACAGAGTTCCTATATTTTCTTCCCAGAAGCACCCATAGGACTTGTAGTGTGTTAGTGGCATCACACAGAGTTCCTATATTTTCTTCCCAGAAGCACCCATAGGACTTGTACTGTGTTAGTGGCATCACACAGAGTTCCTATATTTTCTTCCCAGAAGCACCCATAGGACTTGTACTGTGTTAGTGGCATCACACAGAGTTCCTATATTTTCTTCCCAGAAGCACCCATAGGACTTGTACTGTGTTAGTGGCATCACACAGAGTTCCTATATTTTCTTCCCAGAAGCACCCATAGGACTTGTACTGTGTTAGTGGCATCACACAGAGTTCCTATATTTTCTTCCCAGAAGCACCCATAGGACTTGTAGTGTGTTAGTGGCATCACACAGAGTCCTATATTTTCTTCCCAGAAGCACCCATAGGACTTGTACTGTGTTAGTGGCATCACACAGAGTTCCTATATTTTCTTCCCAGAAGCACCCATAGGACTTGTAGTGTGTTAGTGGCATCACACAGAGTTCCTATATTTTCTTCCCAGAAGCACCCATAGGACTTGTACAGTGTTAGTGGCATCACACAGAGTTCCTATATTTTCTTCCCAGAAGCACCCATAGGACTTGTACTGTGTTAGTGGCATCACACAGAGTTCCTATATTTTCTTCCCAGAAGCACCCATAGGACTTGTACTGTGTTAGTGGCATCACACTGAGTTCCTATATTTTCTTCCCAGAAGCACCCATAGGACTTGTAGTGTGTTAGTGGCATCACACAGAGCTCCTATATTTTCTTCCCAGAAGCACCCATAGGACTTGTAGTGTGTTAGTCCATCACACAGAGCTCCTATATTTTCTTCCCAGAAGCACCCATAGGACTTCAATTGTGTGTTAGTGCCATCACACAGAGCTCCTATATTTTCTTCCCAGAAGCACCCATAGGACTTGTACTGTGTTAGTGGCATCACACAGAGTTCCTATATTTTCTTCCCAGAAGCACCCATAGGACTTCTACTGTGTTAGTGGCATCACACAGAGTTCCTATATTTTCTTCCCAGAAGCACCCTTAGGACTTGTAGTGTGTTAGTGGCATCACACAGAGCTCCTATATTTTCTTCCCAGAAGCACCCATAGGACTTGTAGTGTGTTAGTGGCATCACACAGAGTTCCTATATTTTCTTCCCAGAAGCACCCATAGGACTTGTAGTGTGTTAGTCCCATCACACAGAGCTCCTATATTTTCTTCCCAGAAGCACCCATAGGACTTCTAGTGTGTTAGTGGCATCACACAGAGCTCCTATATTTTCTTCCCAGAAGCACCCATAGGACTTCAATTGTGTGTTAGTTCCATCACACAGAGCTCCTATATTTTCTTCCCAGAAGCACCCATAGGACTTCAATTGTGTGTTAGTGCCATCACACAGAGCTCCTATATTTTCTTCCCAGAAGCACCCATAGGACTTGTAGTGTGTTAGTCCCATCACACAGAGCTCCTATATTTTCTTCCCAGAAGCACCCATAGGACTTGTAGTGTGTTAGTGGCATCACACAGAGCTCCTATATTTTCTTCCCAGAAGCACCCATAGGACTTCAATTGTGTGTTAGTGCCATCACACAGAGTTCCTATATTTTCTTCCCAGAAGCACCCATAGGACTTGTAGTGTGTTAGTGGCATCACACAGAGCTCCTATATTTTCTTCCCAGAAGCACCCATAGGACTTGTAGTGCGTTAGTCCCATCACACAGAGCTCCTATATTTTCTTCCCAGAAGCACCCATAGGACTTCAATTGTGTGTTAGTGGCATCACACAGAGCTCCTATATTTTCTTCCCAGAAGCACCCATAGGACTTGTAGTGTGTTAGTCCCATCACACAGAGCTCCTATATTTTCTTCCAGAAGCACCCATAGGACTTGTAGTGTGTTAGTCCCATCACACAGAGCTCCTATATTTTCTTCCCAGAAGCACCCATAGGACTTCAATTGTGTGTTAGTTCCATCACACAGAGCTCCTATATTTTCTTCCAGAAGCACCCATAGGACTTCAATTGTGTGTTAGTGCCATCACACAGAGCTCCTATATTTTCTTCCCAGAAGCACCCATAGGACTTCTAGTGTGTTAGTGGCATCACACAGAGCTCCTATATTTTCTTCCCAGAAGCACCCATAGGACTTCTAGTGTGTTAGTGGCATCACACAGAGCTCCTATATTTTCTTCCCAGAAGCACCCATAGGACTTCAATTGTGTGTTAGTGCCATCACACAGAGTTCCTATATTTTCTTCCCAGAAGCACCCATAGGACTTCTAGTGTGTTAGTGGCATCACACAGAGCTCCTATATTTTCTTCCCAGAAGCACCCATAGGACTTCTAGTGCGTTAGTGGCATCACACAGAGCTCCTATATTTTCTTCCCAGAAGCACCCATAGGACTTCAATTGTGTGTTAGTGGCATCACACAGAGCTCCTATATTTTCTTCCCAGAAGCACCCATAGGACTTCTAGTGTGTTAGTGGCATCACACAGAGCTCCTATATTTTCTTCTCAGAAGCACCCACAGGACTTCTAGTGTGTTAGTGGCATCACACAGAGCTCTTATATTTTCTTTGCAGAAGCACCCATAGGACTTCTAGTGTGTTAGTGGCATCACACAGAGCTCCTATATTTTCTTTGCAGAAGCACCCATAGGACTTCTAGTGTGTTAGTGGCATCACACAGAGCTCCTATATTTTCTTCTCAGCAGCACCCACATGACTTCTAGTGTGTTAGTGGCATCACACAGAGCTCCTATATTTTCTTTGCAGAAGCACCCATAGGACTTCTAGTGTGTTAGTGGCATTACACAGAGCTCCTATATTTTCTTTGCAGAAGCACCCATAGGACTTCTAGTGTGTTAGTGGCATCACACAGAGCTCCTATATTTTCTTCTCAGCAGCACCCACAGGACTTCTAGTGTGTTAGTGGCATCACACAGAGCTCCTATATTTTCTTTGCAGAAGCACCCATAGGACTTCTAGTGTGTTAGTGGCATCACACAGAGCTCCTATATTTTCTTCTCAGCAGCACCCACAGTACTTCTAGTGTGTTAGTGGCATCACACAGAGCTCCTATATTTTCTTTGCATAAGCACCCATAGGGCTTTTAGTGTGTTAGTGGCATCACACAGAGCTCCTATATTTTCTTCTCAGCAGCACCCACAGGACTTCTAGTGTGTTAGTGGCATCACACAGAGCTCCTATATTTTCTTTGCAGAAGCACCCATAGGACTTCTAGTGTGTTAGTGGCATCACACAGAGCTCCTATATTTTCTTCTCAGCAGCACCCACAGGACTTCTAGTGTGTTAGTGGCATCACACAGAGCTCCTATATTTTCTTTGCTGAAGCACCCATAGGACTTCTAGTGTGTTAGTGGCATCACACAGAGCTCCTATATTTTCTTCTCAGCAGCACCCACAGGACTACCGACTACAATGGCTGGAAGACCGCCAAGGGGAGGCAGAGCATGCAGAGCCAAGAACACAGGGCAGGCAGGCTCTGTTTCTAGTGGACGTGGCCTTGGCCGTGGACGTGGTCGTGCATCGTCATCAGCACGTGACCATGGGACACGCGCGTCTTTGTTTTAGGCAGCTGGACATGTGGAGCCGCATCATGCTGAAGGCTTGGTAGAATGGATGACCAAGCCCTCCTCATCCTCCTCATCCTCTCTCACCCAGGCTCAGGGTACTGGCAGAGCAGCTGCCAACGCGTACTCAATGGCATCATCAGCCACCCCTTCCCTAGACCCACCATGTCCTCCTCAGGAGTCCCCCGAACTGTTTGAGCACAGTGTTGGGTACATGCTCCAGGAGTATGCCCAACAAATCGAAGGCTCGGATGATGATACCCAGCTTGAGGAAGTCAGTAGTGTGCGCGCAGATAGAGGGGATGCTTAAGGACAGCAAT
The DNA here is from genome assembly GCA_028564925.1 of Lithobates sylvaticus. Lineage (NCBI taxonomy): Eukaryota > Metazoa > Chordata > Amphibia > Anura > Ranidae > Lithobates > Lithobates sylvaticus. The sequence continues at coordinate 358,572,415 of CM053026.1, read as the reverse complement.
CTGCCAGTACTGTTCCACCAGCTGCAGCTTACTGCCAGGTTTGCTCTAGTGGTGAAGAGGGAGGGGATGATGAGGTCACTGACGCCACGTGGGTGCCTGGAGGGAGAGAGGATGAGGAGGAGGACGAGGAGGAGGAGGATGCGGCGTCACATGTCCAACGAGGCAGGATGCCCCCTGGAGGCCAGCTAGAGGCCAGCACAGCAACTGTACAACACCGCAGAGCTCCGCCTGTGCAGGGCGCTGCCTCTGCACGTTATCAGAAAAGTTCTTTGGTGTGGGCCTTTTTTGAGACGAGTGCATCAGATCGCACCACTGCTATTTGCAATATTTGTCTCAAGCGTATCTCGCGTGGCCAAAACATCAGCCGCTTGGGCCCCACAAGCATGAGCAGACATATGTCGACCTGCCATGCAGCTCGTTGGCAGGCACACATAAAAGACCCACACCAAAGAACTAAGCAGACCTCTCCTTGCTCCTCATCAGCTGGGATCTCCATCCCCACTACATCTTCAGTCCTCTCTGAAAGCTGCTGTGAGAGGACTGACGGTGTAGAATTAGGTGTGTCACAACCAAGTACTTGCAGTACACCGACGTCCGATAGTAGCAGGCAAATTTCCCTGCCCCAGCTGCTGGACCGTCGAAAAAAGTACACTCCCAGCCATCCACATGCCCAGCGGTTGAATGCTAGCTTGGCTAAATTGCTAGCACTTCAACTGCTGCCTTTTCAGTTGGTAGACTCGGCCCCCTTCCGTGAGTTTGTTCAATGTGCGGTTCCTCAGTGGCAGGTTCCCAAACGCCACTTTTTCTCACGGAAGGCGATTCCGTCTCTCTACCGGCATGTGGAAGGCAATGTCCATGCCTCGCTGGACAGGGCGGTCAGCGGTAAGGTGCATATTACCGCTGACTCATGGTCCAGCAGGCATGGACAGGGACGTTACCTTTCTTTCACGGCCCATTGGGTCACTCTATTGGCAGCTGGGAGGGATGCAGGACAAGGTGCAGTAGTGTTGGAGGTTGTTCCGCCACCACGCCTCCAAAATGCTACTACTGCTACTGGTTGTGACACACCTCTCTCCTCCACCCCCTCCTCTTCTTCTTCCTCCAGTGCTCTGTCCTCGGAACCAGCGGTGCTCCGTAGGCGTACAAGGGGCTACGCAAGTACGCAGGCAAAAAGATGCCATGCCGTGCTTGCGCTGGTGTGTTTGGGGGACAGGAGCCACACTGGGCCAGAGGTTCTGGCAGCTCTGCAGGGGCAGGCCGAGAGGTGGTTGACGCCACGCCAGCTTAAGCCAGGAATGGTCGTTTCTGACAATGGCACCAACCTCCTCTCCGCCCTGCGACAGGGGCAGCTCACCCATGTGCCCTGTATGGCTCACGTCCTCAACCTGGTGGTGCAGCGGTTCTTGGGCAGGTTCCCAGGCTTACAGGATGTCCTGAGGCAGGCCAGGAAAGTCTGTGTGCATTTCCGCCGATCTTATAATGCCAGTGCTCGGCTGACTGAGCTGCAAAAGGAGCTGAACCTGCCCAAGAACCGCCTAATATGTGACATGCCCACCAGGTGGAACTCAACGTTGGCTATGCTGCAGCGACTGCACACGCAGCAGAGGGCCATCAATGAGTACCTTTGCGACTACGGCACCAGGACAGGGTCAGGGGAGCTTGTTTTTTTTCCCCACGTCAGTGGAGCATGATCAGGGATGCATGCACTGTCCTCTCACCATTTGAGGAGGCCACGAGGATGGTGAGCAGTGACAGTGCATGCATCAGTGACACTGTACCTCTTGTCCACCTGTTGGAGCATACGCTGCGTGGGATAATGGACAGGGCACTTGAGGCAGAACAGAGGCAGGAAGAGGAGGACTTCCTTGCCTCTCAAGGCCCCCTTTATCCGGACAGTGTTCCTTCTGTCCCACCCATCACACAGGAAGAGGATGAGGATGAGGAGGAGGAGGAGGAGGAGGATTGTGTGAGCATGGAGGTGGAGCCTGGCACTCAGCATCAGCAGCAGCAGTCTTTTAGGGATGATGTACAGTCCCAACAAACCAGTGGACTTGTACGTGGCTGGGAGGAGGTGGCTGGCGATCATGTCATCCTCAGTGACCCAGAAGACTCCGGACCGAATGCCTCAGCTAACCTACGCTGCATGGCCTCCCTGATCCTGCAAAGCCTGCGGAAGGATCCTCGTGTTCTTCGGATCAAGGAGAGGGACCATTACTGGCTGGCCACTCTCCTTGATCCACGGTACAAGGGTAAGGTTGCGGACCTTATCTTGCCGTCGCAGAGGGAGCAGAGGATGAGACATCTCAGGGAGGCCTTGCAGAAAGGTCTGTGCAACGCGTTCCCAGAAACTGGGAGGTTACAAACTCCTGGTCCTGGGCGACGAGTTGCTGAGGCTTCGGTCAGTAGCAGAAGGAGCGGTGGGGAAGGTGGACGTCTGACCGATGCGTTCAGACAATTTTTTAGTCCGCAGCCCCAAGGTATGATCGGTTCCAGCAACCATCGCCAGCGTCTGATATACATGGTGCAGGAATACCTTGGGGCAAGGTCAGACTTGGACACCTTTCCCACCGAAAATCCTCTGGCTTACTGGGTCCTGAGGATGGATCACTGGCCAGAGCTTGCACAGTATGCAATTGAGCTACTGGCCTGTCCTGCCTCCAGCGTTCTTTCCGAACGCACATTCAGTGCTGCTGGAGGATTTGTCACCGATCATAGGGTGCGCCTGTCCACCGACTCGGTTGATCGACTGACCTTCATCAAAATGAATCAGTCTTGGATCACCACCAGCTACCAGGCACCTGAAGCGGATATAACGGAATAATTTATAATGTCACATCCCTTCAAGACTGCCTATGCTGATGCTGAGTGACTGTCCTGTTATGTTCACTGACTATCCTCTTCCTCCTCCTCAATGATCCATGCCACCACACCAGTGCCTAAGGCACAATTTTTCAGCCCCTGTATAACAGGGGCGTGTACTTACAATTTTTTTAAAAAAATGCTTCGCAACACGTGTGACTGCTGTGCTCCAAGTACAGTATCTGTGAGGGGTCGCAGTGTTGTGGCACCAGCACCAGTGCCTAAGGCACAATTTTTCAGCCCCTGTTTAACAGGGGCGTGTAATTACAATTTTTTTAAAAAATGCTTCGCAACACGTGTGACTGCTGTGCTCCAAGTACAGTATCTGTGAGGGGTTGCAGTGTTGTGGCACCAGCACCAGTGCCTAAGGCACAATTTTTCAGCCCCTGTTTAACAGGGGCGTGTAATTACAATTTTTTAAAAAAAATGCTTCGCAACACGTGTGACTGCTGTGCTCCAAGTACAGTATCTGTGAGGGGTTGCAGTGTTGTGGCACCAGCACCAGTGCCTAAGGCACAATTTTTCAGCCCCTGTTTAACAGGGGCGTGTAATTACAATTTTTAAAAAAAATGCTTCGCAACACGTGTGACTGCTGTGCTCCAAGTACAGTATCTGTGAGGGGTTGCAGTGTTGTGGCACCAGCACCAGTGCCTAAGGCACAATTTTTCAGCCCCTGTTTAACAGGGGCGTGTAATTACAATTTTTTTAAAAAAATGCTTCGCAACACGTGTGACTGCTGTGCTCCAAGTACAGTATCTGTGAGGGGTTGCAGTGTTGTGGCACCAGTGCCTAAGGCACAATTTTTCAGCCCCTGTTGGGGCGTGTAATTACAATTTTTAGGCAATGCTTTGCAACAGGTCTCATTGCTGTGCTAAGAGTACAGTATCTGTGAGGGGTTGCAGTGTTGTGGCACCAGCACCAATGTCTAAGGCACAATTTTTCAGCCCCTGTTTAACAGGGGCGTGTAATTACAAATCTTGATCTAATAGTTCACAGCAGGGCCCATTCCTGCGCCCACCAAGAGTAACTATGAGGGCCTACAGTCTTGTGGCAACACCGTCCACCACCACCGCCAAAGGCCCAATTTTTCTGCCCTGTTCAACAGGTGCATGCAATTACAAATCTTGATCTAATAACTCACAGCAGGGCCCATTCCTGCGCCCACCAAGAGTAACTGTGAGGGCTTACAGTCTTGTGGCAACACCGTCCACCACCACCACCACCACCACCAAAGGCCCAATTTTTCTGCCCTGTTCAACAGGTGCATGCAATTACAAATCTTGATCTAATAACTCACAGCAGGGCCCATTCCTGCGCCCACCAAGAGTAACTGTGAGGCTTACAGTCTTGTGGCAACACCGTCCACCACCACCACCACCACCACCACCAAAGGCCCAATTTTTCTGCCCGGTTCAACAGGTGCATGCAAGTTCAAATCTTGATCTATTAACTCACAGCAGGGCCCATTCCTGTGCCCACCAGTCTTGTGGCTACACCAACATCTAATAGGGCAAATTTCTGCAGAGTATATACGCCAGGCCCCTACTTTCAAACATCCAACTTACAAACGACTCCTACTTGCAAACGGAAAGAGAAAACAGGAAGTGAGAGGAAATCTACCCCTAGGAAGGGAAATTCTATGCTGTTAGATTTAATTTGGGAAAAAGGTATCTCCTCTCTACTGATGCTTTATCACCAATCCTTGTTTCAATTCAAACCCCACTTTTCCAAAAACATTTGTCATTGGGACGGAAAGTGAGGTGACATGTTCTGAACAGATGTGCAAAGACAGCAAATGTTACAGGGGTGATAACCCCTCCCTATGTTCTCCAAAAAGCTTAAAAATAGATTTTTTTGGGATGGAGCTACACTTCATAATGTACCTGTTCAGATTCTACTTAAGAACAAACCTACAGTCCGTGTCTTGTTTGCACCACCTATATACTGCTGTTCAGAGTATATAGGGTTGTAGGTATAGGGTTTTATTTTGGGTGCGGGGTCCCCCTTAATATCCATACAAGACCCAAAGGGGCTGGGGTGGGGGGGGGGGGGGATGATGGGGTAGCCATGCCATTTTTCTCAAGGATTTTCAGCCATATGGCGGCCAGGACAAGACATGCCATTAAAGCCGCAAGTGTTTTTTAAATGGCTTCTTTTTTTCCTTTACAAATGTCATTTTGTGCAAGGACAGTTCTAAACACGGGAAACACATGCCACTTCACAGGCATACTTTAGACACCCCCCAGGTACCATATTTAAAGGAAAATTTCACTTTTTTTTTTTCACTTTATGCATCATTAAAATGACTGCTCCCGAAAAAACGTTAGTTTTTAAAAGTTTTTTTTGCATTGATATATGTCCCCTGGGGCAGGACCCGGGTCCCCAAACCTGTTTTATGACATTAACATGCATATTGGCCGTTGTAATTAGCACTTTTGATTTCGAACGTTCGCGTCCATTATAACGTATAGGGTTCGAAAATTCGCGCAAACTTTCGTCCGTTCGAAGGTTCTGGTTCGAACCGAACCCGGGGGGGTTCCCCTACCCATTCACATGGGGGGATCCACCCGCAGACCCCCACAACCACTGGGCCAGGGTTGTGGGGACAAGCTGCTACTAAAGCTTAGTGTGTGTTAGAGTACCAGGAGTTAGGATGATTCCGGGTTCCATGTGTAGGGCTGCCTGTTTGCCATTCATGAGGTGTGAAGGACATCCACTTCCCTCGGAGCGCCTGGGTAATGGTGTCCTCACCTCTCTATTTATGCATCCCAACTGAGCTCGGTCAGATTGGCTTCTGACATCACTCCGTGCATGTGCCAATCGGGCGCATGCGCACTAGAATGTCAGACACGCCTCGTCCTAGTGGCCACCGTCTGCGTCGGCCGCGGTGAACCTAGGGGACACCAGGTGGAGAGTGTCTCCATAGTTGCCGCGGGTAGATGAATACCCGCACCACCACCAGTCCAAAGGACCGCGGAAAGTTGGTTGCATCCCCAGCGGCTCAGGCGGCCACACATCCTGGCTATGCTGGACATGACACCGCACATCGCTTGCCCCCGTGGCCAAGGGAGGAACTGCGGTAAGATCCCTGGTCATAAGTGAGAGGAAAAAAGAAAGTATACCACATAATGTAACACAATGCCAATAAGTGAATTTCTTAGCAGATAAATTGACTTAATTATAGCAGTCCAATAAAAAAATGGATCAAAATTTTACTAAACATAAACTTAAACACATTTATTATTTTATTTGGCAAATGACAGACAGTGGGAACCCCAAGTATAGTTGGGCACCACCAATACAACAATATATACATATCTATGGCCTCTATTACTGTACCCAGTGCAGAACCCAGAAAAAACAGCATACATAATGATATTGCCTAACCGAGGGTCAACACAACTATCACACAGGTCCCTCATAGGAAGGGCCAGTATGATAATACCGCATAGATACCGGGTGGCTTGGTTGCTTCTAGACGCTCGATCCAGAATAGAAAAGAAAAAACTGCGCCAGGTAAATTAGCTAAAATGTCTATACCGTAATCAAAACAATCCGATTGAGAACTGCTGATATAAGACTAGTAGGTGAAATAATAAGAAAATGTAGGAGCTCACAAATTCTAATACAAACAATAATATCTGGAGGTGATGGTAATAGATAACTGAGTGGTTGGCAATGGCAACATGTAACAAGAGAGTCCTGTATTGTAATCACACACTAGACCATGTGTTAATCGACCTGTAAAGGAATATAGAACAGTTCAAATGTTGAATGCTATCCTAGGATATGGCTTCCTATTCTTAAGGACCAGGCACTCCAAGTTAAATTTCTTGTCACACCGCTGTGCTCCACACCACACGAAAGTGCCGCCACCAGTATAAAATCTCCTTACCAGATGGTGGGCAAAATTAAGCCATTCAAAATGAGCCCATATAGAAATCCTGACTTCCAAGAGGGGGGGCGGACATCAAAATAAACGATCTCCCAGCGTCTGCCACTCACACCGGACACAAGACCTCAGACCAGACCCAGTAGTAAATCAAATCCAAAGAGTAGCACTCAGCGGTGCATCCAAATATGGCCAAGAAAGAAAGAAGGCAGACCATAGCATAATATCGTTTAAAACATGTAATGAGTAGTTTATTAGTGAAAAGTACTCACATTTTGCAAAGAAATAAAAAGCGCATAAGAAGATTTACTACTGGGTCTGGTCTGAGGTCTTGTGTCCGGTGTGAGTGGCAGACGCTGGGAGATCGTTTATTTTGATGTCCGCCCCCCCTCTTGGAAGTCAGGATTTCTATATGGGCTCATTTTGAATGGCTTAATTTTGCCCACCATCTGGTAAGGAGATTTTATACTGGTGGCGGCACTTTCGTGTGGTGAGGAGCACAGCGGTGTGACAAGAAATTTAACTTGGAGTGCCTGGTCCTTAAGAATAGGAAGCCATATCCTAGGATAGCATTCAACATTTGAACTGTTCTATATTCCTTTACAGGTCGATTAACACATGGTCTAGTGTGTGATTACAATGCAGGACTCTCTTGTTACATGTTGCCATTGCCAACCACTCAGTTATCTATTACCATCACCTCCAGATATTATTGTTTGTATTAGAATTTGTGAGCTCCTACATTTTCTTATTATTTCACCTACTAGTCTTATATCAGCAGTTCTCAATCGGATTGTTTTGATTACGGTATAGACATTTTAGCTAATTTACCTGGCGCAGTTTTTTCTTTTCTATATTGTACTGTGTTTATCCCACTATTCTGCAGCCGGGTTAGATATATTTTTTTTATATATATTTTTTTTATTATTACTATTAATTTTTTTCTGTTACCCACATGTAATTTTGCTCCTCCCCTTTCCCCCCCTCCTACTCTATTGGGTTAGCGCGGTTTTTTTGTTTACATTTTGGCTCGATCCAGAATGTCTCCTTCTGGAGAATGCGCTTATCCCAGTTGCCTCTGACCATCTCCTGTATGATGTCCGCAGTTTCTGACCAACTCCTGAGGTGGAGCTCTAATATGAAGAGGTTGAGCCTAAAAAGAAAGTGGTGGAGTTTACAGATGAAGGGGGTGCATCTTAAACAGGAAGGGATGGTGCAAGTTTAGATGGAAAGGCGGGGGAGGCTCCCAATTTTAGTCTTGCCTAGTCTTGCCTAGGGCAGCACAAAACCAAAATACACCACTGACTAGAAGTAGAGAAGTAGTAAATGTCTGCTCAGCTTTACCTTACTCACTAAACTGAGCTTTCCTTTTGCTAAGATAAGATGATGTTCCCTTATCCTTTGAATATCAAATCATGGAAGGAAAAGTAAGAACAGATTGTTGGATTATTGAAATGAATATTGCTTTCTTCTATTAACTGAGTGAACTTTGTAATGTTAAAAATTCTCTACTTCCTTAGTAAATTAACTTTATAGACTGAAGAAGTTTTCTTTCTGAGAGCTTTTTTCTTTTAAAAATAGGTCCTTTTTCATTACTTTTTCTATGCTATGTATTCCATGCTGGCCTAAAATGGGTTTATTTGCCAGGGGCCATAATCATACAAGCAGTACAAACTCTGATTATTTGCCTGACATAACAATTGCTACTGATAACATCCCACTCATCACAGCTCAGCTATCTCTCTGCTTCAAGGACTGTCTTTAATATTCTGAACTCTCATTCTCTGTATATCCAGGCTTTAACAGCTGGTCCTGTTCAATGTAATAACATACCATGCATATGTTTCTTTCCAGGGCCAGATTAAGAACATTGTGGGCCTGGTGCTGAGGATTTTGGTGGGGCCTTTTATAAACAATAAATGAATAAATAAAAATGCAAACAATTTTTTGTTATAACAAATTAAATTAAAGAGAGAGGGAGGATGAGAGAGAGAGAGAGAAATGGATGAAAGAGGTGTTAGGGGTAAGGAAAAGAGGATGAGAGAGAAAGGGGGATGAGAGAAAGAGGATGCACATGAGCATGCGTGGTAATAATATCAACGCAGCCCAGCCAAGGCAAGGCAAGTGACCGAAGGTACAGAACCCCGAAGGAAGACCGGGTGAAGATGGAAGCGCCCGGGCCCCGCCGGATTGATCACAGCACAGCACTGGAGGGCTCAGTCTGACAATTTAAGTGTACCCTAATGCGCTAATATGCTGTGCATACTTGTACATTATGGCATAACCTACCTAAGGGCCTCTAAAAAATAGTAATGTTAGAAAAAGTTTACTACCGCTTTAATATCATTGGAACCCAGGAGCCTATTGACCCGCATAGTTGCCAACATTTCAAAAATATTTTCAGGGACACTTTTTTACAAGTGCTATATTTAGAGTAGCTGACATCCCCTATGTTCATCTATACATCACAATAGTAATTACAAAATTAAATAAGTACTAATAATGGGGCAGGACAAATATGAGGACTGAGATTTCCTTTAGTTGAACTAACAAAAGTGTGCCCATTATAGAGCTGGTAACATTGAGGATATTCAGTATAATTTTAAAGAACTGTTTTTGTGGGTAAGAGGCATAGGGGAGGAGAATGGATGGTATAAAAGTGGGAAGTATGTGCAGGTGAGGGAGAGGAATGTGGAGGGTCTAACAGTGGGCACTATGTACATGAGAGGAGTGCGGAGGGTATGGCAGAAGGCACTATGTACAGGAGAAGAGTGTGAAGAGTATGACAGTGGGCAGTATGCACAGCAGAGGAGTGTGGAGGGTATGACAGTGAGCAGTATGTACAGGAGAGGAGTGTGGAGGGTACGAAAGTGGGCACTATGTACAGGAGAGGAGTGTGGAGGGTATGACAGTGGGCAGTATGTACAGGAGAGGAGTGTGGAGGGTATGACAGTGAGCAGTATGTACAGGAGAGGAGTGTGGAGGGTACGACAGTGGGCATTATGTACAGGAGAGAAGTGTATGACAGCGGGCACTATGTACAGGAGAGGAGTGTGTAGGATATGACAGCGGGCGTTATGTATAGGAGAGAAGTGTGGAGAGTAATACAGTGAGCAGTATGTACAGGAGAGAAGTGTGGAGAGTATGACAGTGGGCACTATGTATAGAAGAGCAGGATGCAGTAATCTGGGAAGGAAAAATGTAAAGGTTTGTGGAAGGATGTTTAGGGACTGTGTAGTGGTGAAGCGGGCCCTACATGGATTGAAATTACACCAATTAAGCAGAGACCAGCCATAGTTGATCTATGTATGGACTACCTGGTTTTACACAAGTCAACCTATTAACCGACTTGAGTACAACCAGCCTGTCGGGTTTTCCCCAAAACAATCAGTGCTGCAAGCTATAGTTAGCAACACTGATCATCGTTTTCACTGGCAGAACACAATAACACTGCAGGAGTGATTCCCCCATCCACAGGTCAGCATGTGAGAGGGTGTGTGGGGACAGGCTGGGGAGAGATACTAGTCAGTGGCTGGTTAGACACTGGCTAGTATCAGGGCCAGATACACACAGGTTACATATGCCACGATCGTTAGAGCGAGAGCAATGATTCTAGCCTTAGACCTCCTCTGTAACTCTAAACATGTAACCTGTAAAAAAATTTAAAGCATCGCTTAGTACACAAAAAAAATCGTACTAACTTTATTTTTATTTTTTTGATGAATGAAACAGTTTCTTTCCAAAAAAAACGTTTGAAAAATTGCTGCGCAAATATCGTGTAACATAAAAAGTTGCAAAGACCACCATTTTATTCCATAGGGTGTCTGCTAAAACAATATATATAATGCTTGAGGGTTCTGAGTAATTTTCTATAAAAAAAAAATTATGATTTTTACATGTAGGAGAGAAGTGTCAGAATTGGCCTGGGTGGCGAGGGGTTAATTATCATAAGTAATATGCAAATAATTATTATAAGCACTGTGATCTCATCCTCTCAGTCTGCTGCAGAGTATTCCAGCTTGTATTTATACTGGCCGCTCTGTATATAGCTTCTGACAGGCTGCGCAAGCAGCCCCATATCTCCAGAACCATAGATGATAGCAGCCCCATATACCAGTGCTGGGGTAGGTCTTTAGCTACCTACCCCCCAAATGTGGGGTCTCTGTGACCCCTGATTGCTGAGCTACAACCCTCGAAGTCGATAATTTTTTTTTTTTTTTTTTAATTTTTTTTTTTTTTTTTTGAGAAAGGGGCCTGGAGCTGCAGCTCCAATAGCCCCTATGTTAATCCGGCCCTGTTTCTTTCTCACACATGATACCACTAAACCACTGCTACTTGCTATTGTGGACCTCTTTTACATTCTCTGCAGACTGCTGGAGTTGTGGCACAGTCTCCACTTTACAGCATGTGTGAGAACAGGACATCTTTAATAATCTTTAATAAGCACCAGTATCTCCACTCAATTGGACCTTGTGGATAACAAGTACAGTCCCAATTGAGAACACCTGCAAGTGGTAGTTCACAGTAGTCCACAGTTCAGGTAACAGGAACATTTATATGCCCTTCCAGTATGTCTCAGCAAGGGGGTGCTGCATTATTTTATTGGACACTTTCACTGTGCAAATCTCTTTTTTGTGCACTGTAGACAGAGATCCAGTTTCCTCTCTCTGTGTAGCCATGTGCTTTCTTAGCACTCCCACAAACGCACCCCCTTAGGCTGCAAGGACAACAGACAAGCATGTACACATGCCATGGCTGTGATGTTCTGCATCATGCTGTAGCAAACATTATCTCTGCAAATGTGCAAAGTAAATAACGAATACCACGTTAAGTGTGAAATGGATAATCAACAAAAATGATAAAGCTGCAACATACCATGTGATATAGACACAGTGTAAAAAAAAATATAAAAATGTTGCGCTAATGTCTATATATCAATCAAAAAAAAATGGTGATAACCTCTCACATATACTTGAAATACTTGAAAACAAACATTGAAAATTAAAAAAAGAAAAAAAAATTAAATAGTTCCAGCGTGATCAATAGTGGATTGAGAGTAGAGCACAAATGGGAGAGTTCCTGGGAAAGTCCAATTCTCACTGCAGGTAAGTCCTATTCTGATAGAGTCACTGGCCCACAGATATGACTCTGTAGTTCCAATAAAAAATTGAGAGCCTCACTCTCATCCTCAGTACCTCCCTCCAGATGCAACACATTTACCTGAATGGGCCTGCGCCACTACCACCCTCCAACTGCATTCAATGCACACCATTGCAGCGCATGGTACTGTAAGTTTTTAGGAGCTAAACAGGCAGTGAGCAGGAAACATAACACCTCCTCACCACCTGTATGATCCACCATGTATTGCTCTATAGACAAGCCCTAGAATTGGTAGAATAAATAAACTAAAGCCAACAATAGACAAAGTAATATTCTTTCCTGCAACCATGGGTTACAGGAAAGAAAATTGCTTGATTATCCCTCCTGTGGAGCCATTGTGTTCTCCCAGGGTGGGATGGGGGGTTAGGGAAGCCATCTCCGCCAGAAGAACACACTGATTACTGCTAGTGGCTATAAGTGGCTTCATAGAATGCATGAAGGTAAAAAAAACTTTATGCCGCGTACACACGAGCAGATTTTCCGGTGAAAAAATCTTGGAAGTTTGTTCCGATGGAATTCCGGTCAAGCTTGGCTTGCATACACACGGTCACACAAAATTTTGCTGAACCATCAAGAACGCAGTGACATACAACACTAGGACGATCCGAGAAAATTAAGTTCAATGCTTCTGAACATGTGTCGAATTGTTTCCGAGCATGCGTAGGAATTTTGCGCACCGGAATTGGTACAGACGATCGGAATTTCCGATTAGTGGCACTAGTGTCAGTGTTTATAAACCCCTTTATGCTGCAGCATAAAGGTGTTAAATAACCCTGATAGTGCCACTAATGCAGCACAAGAGGGTTAATTAAGTGCCACTGGTCACTAATGCACCAGTGAGTACATTAACCCCCTCCATGCTGCATATTACAAATTGTAAATTAATTAACCCCCCCCCCCAAGCATTAACCACTTCACACAGCTAAGACAATGTGACACCAAACTCTGTTCACTTATTGCAGTGCGCGTGGGTTCTGGTTGCTGTAGTTCCATAATGATACTGCTGACTATTGTTCATCCTTGCGCTGCGCTTCTCTGCCTATGGAACATGATGTCACGCCAGCTGGAACTAGGAAGCTCCTGTCGGGCAGAGATCACTTTGCCTGACAGGGAAGCGACTGAAAGACTTGTGTCGAATGGATGCAGGAGCACGGTGGGCACACTCGCAACGCTCCACTGCAGCTCTGCAAGTAACAACTGTGTGTAGCCGCGTCCCCGGTGTCACCTTCATAGCAACGCCACTGCCTGCCTTCTAAACTACAAAGATGATGAGAGGAGGAGTTTCAGGAGGCAGAGTCAGTACGGGATTCACTGCTTGCTGGCAGCAAGGTACCATAGGATATGTAGTCCTTAGAAAGTGAAACTAAACAGCAGAGGAGAAACTGCAAAGCATTCTGGGGATCCAGGAACGTGTGGAAGAGATGGCCACCAAACAAGCAAAACTCACAACATGAAAGGAGATTTAAAAAAAAAAAAAATCTTATATCGGATTGTCAAATATAATCATTTTTTGTATTGTTATTACAACGCTGATGTTACAAAATGAAGGTACATGCTGTGACCATAGCTCTCCTTTAACGACCCCATTTGCTAGCCAGTAATATAGCGGTCAAAATTACTTATATAGCCTTGCAAAAAAAAAAGTAGTGTTATGAAAGTGGTTCTAAAATCATATATGGATTAATTTACTAAAACTGGAGAGTGCCAAATCTGGTGCAGCTATGCATGATAGCCAATCAACGTCTAACTTCAGTTTGTTCAATTAAACAATTAATTAATTAATGCAGAGCTGCACCAGATTTTGAACTCTCCAGTTTTAGTAAATCAACTCATCCTTACAGTTTTTAGCTTAATGTATTCTATGCATTAAACTAAAAAAAATTCTGTACCCATCCCCCCCCCCCCCCCCCCCCAGTACCTAAATACTCATCTGTCCGGTATTGTGCCCATTTGCAAGTCTTCTCTCCCCTCTCTCCTCTCTCTTAGGCTTGGCTGTCAGTCAAATCCTGTAAGCAGAGAGTGGGGTACGGGGCTGAGTTGTGCTGTGTGTCAATGGTTGCACACAGCCTGGCTCGGGAGCGAGTCTGCACTTATGCCACCATAGGAAGCAGCTTCCTATGGTGGCACATGGTAAAGAGGACGAGCCAAGACCGCAGGTGTGGTACCCCAGGAGAGGAGGTTCAGGGCCGCTCCACGCTTGGACAGAGCGGGTATGTATAACATGTTTTTTATTTTAGTAAAAAAAAAATGTAATCTTACAACCATTTGAATTTGACAATGGTAGTTCCAAGTGTGCAGATAACAGTAATGGATTCACTAGTATGAAATTCAACTTATATTTAGTAACATTTATATATTAACAAATATGTATTTTTAAAAATTTCAATTTTTATGTTCAGGTGTTTTTAGATTGTTAGAAAACAACCCAGTATACCCTGGAATCTTTCAGAACGGAAATATTTTACTGATTTTTGTGACGTTCCTCTCTTAAAAAATCAATGTATGTTCAGACATTTTAAAATCAACGAGGCACATACTAGAATAGGAAAGAAAGAGGCATTGCAAAAAGCTGAAAGTCAATGCATTTCATGTCTCATGGCACTTAATCAAAGGGCTAACTAGAGCAGAACAGATCAACATTTAAATGGTCACTAGAATGCTCATTTACTATAATGCAAAGAGAAAATAGCACACAGATACATTACGAGACTGGTTAATTAGAAGATACCAGTGTGAGTGTACATTTGACATGTAATGTAGAAGCTTAGCATACAGTATATACAGTATCTCACAGGCACCTCTGATGATATCCACATAGGATGAAACATGTCAGGCTGGCTGATGCAAGCACGTTATATGCCACCGATTTTTTACATGTTCTGATGTTGCTGTCACTTTGTAAGTAGACTACAATAAATGTAAGTGTTATACCCTTACGGGCTTTACTATTGCTCCTTTTCTTCTGTTCTGGTGATGATTGCTTAAATCCATTCCCTGATGTGAGTTTTGATGCTCCACCTGACACTGATGTACCTGGTCAACCCTGTGATCCATCTATCAAGTCTGGAGGTGGCCATCCAAGTGTGTCATCTGCCGTCTTTGATTGCATGATTATACGCCTGTTTTCTTTTCATTCTGGTAAGCAGATTGAGAGCACAAGGGTGTAGTGTGCTTCATATATGCGCTTTAAACCTTGGTGGAAGATTTCCGCCACCTATCTATGGACAATCACATTTAAAGTTCTTTTATTCACATTTATTTTGTATGGACAATCATTGCTTTTATTCACATGTGTTTTTTATGGACAATCACATTTAAAACTGCTGTGTAGCGCTGCACTACTGGACTTTGGATTCCAGCATTCACAGCCTATGGGAACAGCATGGAACACAAGGGAGATCGAAGAAGACGTCACTTCTGGGTGCAGGGTGAGAGGAGGCGGCTTCGAGCTCGGAGCATGTTTGCTCCTTCCTCAAGCCATACAAAATGGCATCTTTGTTGTGGTATATGTGTGCTGGGGAAATAACTCGCCCAGTCAAATGACCCACTAAGGTGGCACTTTGACTCTATGAAATACATACAATGCTTGGATAAAATGGGGATTGATGGTGAAATGAGAATATCCATTGCTGCTGAGGTTGAAGGGGTGGGGGTCAGCCTGTCAGTGCACAGACCATACGCCACACACTGCATCAAATTGGTCTGCATGGCTGTCGTCCCAGAAGGAAGCCTCTTCTAAACATGATGCCCAATAAAGCCTGCAAACAGTTTGCTGAAGACAAGCAGACTAAGGACTAGGGATGAGCTTCGAGTTCGAGTCGAACTCATGTTCGACTCGAACATTGCCTGTTTGCCTGTTCACCGAACAGCGAACAATTTGGGGCAAATCGCGGCAAATCTAAAGTGCTAATTTTAAAAGCCTATATGCAAGTTATTGTCATAAAAAGTGTTTGGGGACCTGGGTCCTGCCCCAGGGGACATGTATCAATGCAAAAAAAAGTTTTAAAAACTGCTGTTTTTCAGGAGCAGTGATTTTAATAATTCTTAAAGTGAAACAATAAAAGTGAAATATTCCTTTAAATTTCGTACCTGGGGGGTGTGTATAGTATGCCTGTAAAGGGGCACATGTTTCCTGTGCTTAGAACTGTCCCTGCACAAAGTGTCATTTTTGCAGGAAAAAAAGCATTTAAAATCACTCGCGGCTATAATGAATTGTCGGCCCCCGTAATACAGAGAACAGTCATTGAAAGTCATTGATAAATAAAAAAAAATATGCGTGGGGTTCCCCCCAAATTCAGTTACCAGGCCCTTCAGGTCTGGTATGGATATTAAGGGGAACACTGGGTCAAATAAAAAAAAAAATTACGTGCAGTTCCCCCTAAATATCCATACCAGACCCTTATCCGAGCACGCAACCTGGCAGGCCGCAGGAAAAGAGGGGGGGCGAGAGAGTGCCCCCCCTCCTGAACCGTCCCAGGCCACATGCCCTCAACATTGGGAGGATGCTTTGGGGGTCTGTGACCCCTCAAAGCACCATGTCCCCATGTTGATAAGGAGAAGGGCCTCATCCCCACAACCCTTGCCCGGTGGTTGTGGGGGTCTGCGGGCGGGGGGCTTATCAGAATCTGGAAGCCCCCTTTTACAAGGGGAACCCCAGATCCCGCCCCCCCCTGTTTGAAATGGTAAGGGGGTACAAAAGTACCCCTACCATTTCACAAAGAAAGTGTTAAAAAATATTTAAAAAACACACTGCCCCTGTTGGGAAATGTCCTTTATTAAAAATAAAAACAAATTCAAAAAGATTCCAGCGGTGGTAATCCACTCTTGCTATTCCGACGACGTCCAGCGCAGCGCATCCTGTCTCCATGGAGTGGAGACACTTCGGGAATCCCGTCACAGCTGAGGAGGACCGGGCCACCCTCCACCTGACCCCGCCCCCCTCTGATGCAACGCAAAGGGGGAAGCTGGGCTTCCCCAATGATGTATGGGTGACCCCACCCCCTCTGATGTAACGGAAACCTGCGTTACATCAGAGGGGGGGCGGGGTCACCTGTACATCACTGGGGAAGCCCAGCTTTTCCCTTGCGTCAGAGGGGGCGGGTCACCCTTACATCACTGGGGAAGCCTGGGTTTCCTCTGGGTTTCTCCACAGAGACACAGCTGAGGAGGAACGGGCCACCCGTCACCTGACCCCGCCCCCCTTGGAATTTTTTTTTTAATAAAGGACTTTTCCTAAAGGTGTCTATGTGTTTTTTTAACTATTTTTTTACATTTTCTTTGTGAAATGGTAGGGGTACTTTTGTACCCCCTTACCATTTCAAACAGAGGGGCGGGATCTAGGGGTCCCCTTGTTAAAGGGGGCTTCCATATTCTGATAAGCCCCCCGCCCGCAGACCCCCACAACCACATGGTGCTTTGAGGGGTCACAGACCCCCAAAGCATCCTCCCGATGTTGAGGGCATATGGCCTGGTACGGTTCAGGAGGGGGGCGCTCTCTCGTCCCCCTCTCTTTTCCTGCGGCCTGCCAGGTTGCATGCTCGGATAAGGGTCTGGTATGGATTTTGAGGGGGACCCCCACGCCATTTTTTTTTTGGCGCGGGGTTCCCCTTAAAATCCATACCAGACCTGAAGGGTCTGGTATGGATATTTAGGGGGAACCCCACGTCATTTTTTTTTTAATTTGACACGGGGTTCCCCTTAATATCAATACCGGACCTGAAGGGCTTGGTAATTGAATTTGGGGGAAACCCCACGCATATTTTTTTTTTTTTTTAATCAATGACTTTCAATGACTGTTCTCTGTATTATGGGAGCCGACAATTCATTATAGTCCCGAGTGATTTTAAATTACTTTTTTTTCTGCAAAAATGACACTTTGTGCAGGGACAGTTCTAAGCACGAGAAACATGCGCCCCTTTACAGGCATACTACTTTGTCCTATAGAACCTGTTTGCCTCCTCCTGCAGAACATCTGCCTCTCATTTTAGGCCTACCTTACCTTTTTAATCAGGTTGATTGCCTAAATTTAATGGCAGCTATGGTAATGGATGGAATAAATATGTGGTGATTTTTTTGTGCACACTAATTTACCACATACGTTTGTAGTGTTGTGCTGCAAACAAGTCAGCATCAACTGTAAGCTGCCAACCCTGAAATGAAAAAAGTCATAACAAAAGTTAATAAAATACACCTCCTCCAAGAAAAGGAAACCTTGGAACCTTAAACCACCAACCCACTTTTTTAATCTAGCAAAAAATGAAAAAAGGGGCACAGAATCTGAACAGTTAGTCTTAAAATAACTGTTGGGTTTCTGAACACAAGGGAAATACACAAGGATATGGAGTCCACCACCATTCAACCCAGAGTAAGTGCAATAAAACACAATGAGGAACTGTCTCTCTCTATGCAGACTGTCAGCTATAAACTGAGAGGCGGCGCCACTCGATGATGTCTTCTGGTAGCCCCTCCCCCTTGTGACATCATTGACCAGGCATGCTGGGTTGATGATGTCAAAAGGGGGCAGGCTCCCAATACGTTGGCCCCACCCCTTCGTTTTTTTTTGCCGGCAGGCTGCATGCGCGCATATAAGGGTCTGGTATGGATTTTGGTGAATCCCACGACCCCTTTTAACCTTTAAATATTATTATCCAGTTATAATTTGTGCATTTGGAAATGCATCAAGCTATTTTTTAAAACAATTTACTGAGCTGGCCAGAACCATTTCTTGAAGGGGTCTATTTCACATGTTTACAGCTCTTACTGTGAAGAAGCCTTTCCTTATGTGAAGGTTAAAATCTATTTTCCTCTAGAAGTAAAGAGGGCCCCCTCGTCCTCTGTAATGACCTGAAAGTGAATAACTCTACACCAAGTTCATTATATGGACCAATTATATATTCATATCCAATTACAAACTGACTTTTCTTAGTCTGTAGACGTTAATTTACACATTCGCCATATGTGGGGAACTGTGTCAAATGCTTTGACAGAATCCAAGTACACTACATCCACAGCCACCCATTTGTCTAAGCTTTTGCTTACCTCCTCATAAAAAGAAATCAAATTTGTTTGACAACTTCGATCTTTTGCAAATCCATGCTGACTATTGCTTAAAATATTATTTTCTAGCAAAAACTCTTCTATATGGTTATTTGTTAAACTCTCAAGTGCCTTCCCAGCTATAGAAGTTAAACAAACAGGTATGCAGTTACTTGGTAAAGACTTTGATCCCTTTTTAAATATAGGCACCACATTGACCTTGCACCAGTTGAGTAGTATAATGCCAGTCATTAAAAAGTCTCTAAAAATGTATAAACAATGGCTTACATATAACAGAGCTCAGCTCCTTGAGGGCCCTTGGGTGTAAGCCATCTGGATAGGTGCTTTCTTCATCTTTATTTTGTCTAAATGTTTCTGGACCATGTCAATTTTGAGCCATTGTGGATCATTTGGGGCTATGTCACTACCATCCCCATTAAGGACTTGAGCTTCCCCATTTTCCTTTGTATACACAGAGTTAAAAAAATATATTTAATACATTTGGCTTCTCTATGTTCCCCTGCAGTGATGAGCAAGGCTGTAGATGGGCACTGATCAGGCTGCAATGGGGGGCAAGGCTGCAGATGTGTAATGATGGGCAAGGCTGCAGATGGGCACCGATCAGGATGCAAAGATGTGCAAGGCTGCAGATGTGCACTGATCACTCAGGCTGCAGATGGGCACTGATGGGCAATGGCAAGGCTGCAGATGGACACTGATCAGGCTTCAGTAATGGGCAATGGTGAGGCTGCAGAATGGCACTTATAAGGCTGCATTGATGGGCACTGAACCTTATTTTGCTTCAAAATTCTTTATTTAAAATTTTAGCTTTTTTCCTGAAACTGCTCTCTTAAAATTAAGGTGCGCGCTATACGCATGTGCGTGTCATACACCGATAAATATTGTATTTGGAGAATTTTTGGGGGGGGTTGTCCTACTCTATTTTGCAAACTCTCGTTCATTTTCATATTTTTTAGCCTTGATTTCCTTTTTACATATATCGTTATACTCTCTGTAACTTTTAAATGATAATGGTGTTCCTTCATTTTTATATTTTTTCAATGCTGTTTAAACCTATTGCCCATGGGAGTTTTTTTTGCATTGTGTTTGCATACAGTCGATTTGAAGCATTCCCATTTCTATTCTGTGTTCTTTAACCCCGAAGATTTGGCTGCTTAATGACCAGGCCATTTTTTTACTATACGCCACTGTGTCGCTTTAACTGACAATTGCATGGTCGTGTGACGATATACCCAAACAAAATTGACGTCCTTTTTTTCCCACAAATAAAAATAAATATATTTTTTTGGGACCATTGATTTTAATAATGGTTAAAATAAAAAAATAAAAATTAAGTATTCCTTTAAATATCGTGCCTGGGGGGTGTCTATAGTATGCCTGTAAAGTGTCGCAGTTTTCCCATGTTTAGAACAGTACCACAGTAAAATTACATTTCTAAAGGAAAACAAGTCATTTAAAACTGATTGTGGCTGTAATGAATTGTCGGGTCTCGGCAATCTAGATAAAACTCATTGAAAAAAACGGCATGGGCCCCCCCCACCCCCAGTCCATTACCAGGCCCTTTGAGTCTGGTAGGTATTTTAAGGGGAACCCCGAACAAAAATTTTTAAAAAAAATTGGACCAATATTTAGTTATGCCCATGAGGAGGGATAGGCCCGGGAAGGTCTTAAATTCGGAAACCGTGATTGGTTTCCATTCTCGGGCATGGGTCAGCTGGGGATTAGCGGTGATGAATTGGCCAGCATATAAATTCCTTTGGTCCACAATAGATCTATAGAGATCTTTGGTGAAAAACAGCGAATAAAAATCAAGTGACGTAAAATAAACTGTTTCCACCTGAATTCCGGGTTGGCCAGTGAATGGGGGAAGTACGGGTGCTGCAGAAGTGGTGGGTTCCCAATTACGATTGGCAAATGCAGCAGGAAGGGCACTATGGGCTCGACGGGCCTGTCTTTGTCTTCTTCTTGGTGGCAGCGGGACACTACTCTTGCTTGCCACCTCGCCAGCTTGAACTGCACTTATGGGATTTGCCACATCATGTTACTGCAGTGCTGAATGTATGACCAAGATGTACTAGGCCGCTGGTGTTTGCCAGTTCACCAGAAGGATGAGTGGCACTAGTACTGGCTCTCTGCTCCAGTTCTTGCACCTCAACGACAGCAGAAGAACAGGGTCTGGTATGCCTGTTGTCAGAGCTATCTGTCAGGGTGCCGCTGCTGTCTACAGATTCGTATTCTGAGCCTGAATCTGACAGATGAGTGACTTCCTCTTCACTATCTGTCATGCTAAGAAACGTGTAGGCCTCTTTACTACTATACCTTCGATTTGAGATTTTGGGCTCTAAATTTACTGGTACAGTAGTGAGACTCATAGGTAAAAATCTCCCGACTGTTAGCGACTGATTCAAACGCTACCAAAAAAACTGTTAGTGTTCGCAGGGATCAGGCCTGACTCTGCGAATGCTGCAGTTATGTGTTTAGTGTTTTGTAAGTGACAGTGATCGATTGATACTGCACTTGGGTGGGCTGGGCAGAGGGGCTAAACACAGGTGCTAGCAGGTATCTGGGCTGATCCCACTAACACTGCATTTTTGGGAACCCTAAACTGCTGGAGATGCTAATATAGTTCTGATCAGAATAGATATCGATACATTCAGATACTATACTACTAAGGGAGGCGTATGGTGCGTGCGTGGGTGTTAGCAGCACTGGCACTAATCTGACGCTGCCTGGAGTGACGTAGACCCTATCTGACACTAAAACCTAAATTTGATCACCCGATGGGTGATCAGGGGGTTAAACCTTTATTGGGTAAAATACGGCCCTGACGCTATAAAAAATAAACTAGCTAAACTGCGTCACCCGTGACACTTATACAGTGATCACTGGTGACAGGGGGTAATCAGGGGGTTAAACCTTTTTTGGGGGGGTCATGGGGGGTCCCTTGACCTATCTGGGCCTAAGACTAATTACCCTAACACTGATTTTATTCACTAATGACACCAGTACAGCAATCAAAATAAAATCTGAATGCTGTACTGAGTGACACAGTGACAGGTGGTGAAGGAGTTAACTGGGGGGGGGGGGGTGATCGGGGGGTGAATTGTGTGCCCACGTGACCTGGTGTCAGTATAGTGCTGGTGCAACTCACTGTTAGATGTTTTCTTTTCCT
Organism: Lithobates sylvaticus; assembly: GCA_028564925.1. Lineage (NCBI taxonomy): Eukaryota > Metazoa > Chordata > Amphibia > Anura > Ranidae > Lithobates > Lithobates sylvaticus. The sequence goes on along the minus strand of CM053026.1, from coordinate 358,550,276 downwards.
TGGTCTGGGACAGAAAAGACCAACACAAGGAGAGATGACATCACTTCCCCTGTCAGTGTTTACAGTTACATGACAGGGGAATGATCTCATTCACCCCTTCTCCAGGACCAATCACCAGGTCCAGGCCAGATTTCATTGGCCTGGGCCTGGAGATTGATCGGTTCTGCCTCGAATCGGTTTGTCGCAGTCGCTGAGGGGGCGTGCCCCCCCCCCCAGGATGGTCGCGCGCCTGACGTAGTATGATGCCGATTTGCCTGCCCGTGCCATTCTTCCATAGTACAAGTGCGCTGACTGGTCGGGAACAGGTTAAGATGTTACTTATAGTCAATCCAAGGAGGCCTTGTATTCACTGATAAAAATACAAGGCTTCCTGCGAATGGCTGGACAGCGCTCATGCTGACTCGATTTTGTTCTGGCAGCAGAAAGGAAGTCCAATACAGCTGTCGAAGCACAGCATTGCATGCTGTATTAGTTCATGCTACAGTTTATACAGCACTGACAGCTGGTGCATCAATTAGTAAAAGAAGTAGTTTGTTTGGGCCTAGATTGGCTCAAACTATTTAAAGTAAAAGTAAACATGGAGTTAGGCTTTAAGGCTGGGTTCACACATGCTGCAGTCGTGGCTCACAGCAGGGGGTCCAGTGTGTCCCAGTCCATCGAATCAGGTGGGAATCAGGCCTGAATTTCTGCCTGAATTTGCATCTAATTCAGAGACGCACAGGACCCTTTCCAAAGGTGGACCGTAGCCACTCCAGAGGTGTGTGAATCAGCTCCATTGGGAAACCTGCATCCAATTTGCATATATGTGAACACGGCCTTAGACTAAGAGCATTTGTGACATGGCTTTTCTTGCTTAACCTAAGCCATGTGATCATGGTTTCCATAATGACTTGGTGATCACATGGCTTTTAAACAAAAGTTATGTGATCATGAACATCAAAACAATGATAATGATCAGGTAAAAACTACAAATAAATAACAAAAAAGTAATAATTAAAAAAATCTCAGTCCTTTACCTTGCGTTTTTTGTGCTTATTGTGGCCTTTTTGTTTTTACATCTGACATCTGCTGATATCTATTCCGATCCTGTCTGGAGGATCAGATCAGATGGGATCATATGAAAACCGACAGGTGTTCTGTTTTCATCTGATCTCCCCATAGAGGAGAGCGGGGCTCTGACAGGTCCGTCTCTGCACAGTGACAAGAGACGGACCCCGACTGATCGATCCCCCACTGAGCCAAGCTTAGTTCGCCGGCTGGACCGCCCGTGTGAAAGGACCCTCATAAAAAGCACAGCCTCAAAAAACACTTTATTTTTTTGTTTACAAACGATTTTTATTATGTAAAAGGTCAAGGTATAAAACATTTACAATGATGGTACAGGTATAAATACAAATATCTTTGGCAGTGAATGTTGTACATGAAGAAGAAAAGGGTTATGGTAACAAAAAACAATTGCACAGTATTATAGTCAGGTTAATCAAGAGTATTGTATTGGAGGGAATAAGTAAATAATGACAGATGTGTATGCTTAGAAGGGGAGTAGAGAGAAAAAAAAAAACAAAAAAAAAACAAAACCAAAATTCCTTTAGCTCTCTCCTCCTCCCCACTTTTCATCTTCTCCTCTATCCCCCCTCCTAAATCAAAGAAGTGGTATCCCATAGAATCCATTTTTTTTTTGATAAAGGGGCATTGAATCATATAACGTGTGGTGGATTCTTTTCAGAGAGTTTGATGTTCATCATGCGGTTGAGAATTTGTGGCCAAGGTACCATAGTGGAGCGCCAATTAAATGCTATGGCCCTGTGGATAGAGCTGAGGATTGTATGGATTAGGCTTGTGTTAATCCTTGGAGTATCTTGTATAGGGGAGAATAGAAGACATATTTGTGGTGTAAGAGCAATCTTTCTACCGGATATTTTATCTATGATTGAGCTGGCCTTATGCCAAGTGTTTTTTATGTGGGGACAATCCCAAAAGATATGTAAAAGTGTTCCTTGAGAGGGGCAACCCCTAAAGCAGAGTGGGGATAGGGAGGGATAAAACATGTTAAGTTTGGCAGGAGTAAGATACCATCTATAGAGCAATTTGATGTCAAAAAACACTTTAAATCATCTTAATTTTGTCTTCCCTAAGGCAGAATTTTTGCTGAACTTTCAGCACAGAAAAATGTCAGTTTTACTTATCCCAAATCATCAACCATTGGAAAGATTGTGACTTTTGACAAGTCTACAATATAAGCCATGAGATACTCAGCAAAAGCATAAAGTGGATCATTTCAATGTTTTAAGATTTATTTTTGGGCTTGAAAAGGCACTCCAGTTTAAGACCATGAGAGCTTCTATAAACACTAAATAAGGGAGGCATTCATTTTGCCTATGAGAAAGATATTATTGCTGCCTTTAGCAGATGCCTGCTATATTAAATTTGAGATGTGAGATTACTTCACATGTTACGTCTATATAAAGAACTTCTTCTTCCTACTGTCCTGCATGTGGTCATTGTGGCATGAATTGAGAACCACTCTGAATAGCCTGAAGAGTCTGAATAGCCACAGATCGATATTCTTATGTTTAAAAATACCTTTCTCTATACAATGCACAGTGTGCTAACAAAGTAAGCCTCTATACTAGATGCATGACACAAACCCCTGCCTTCTCACAATTTATAAAAGATATATATGTGAAAAGGATTGTAAAGGCAGAAGATTTTTTTATCTAAAAGCATTCTGTGCATTAAGATAAACAACCTTCTGTGTGCAGCCGAGGGACCCGAGAAGAGAAGGATCTGGGCAGCTCTGGGAAAAAACACTGCATAAAGCAGGTAACTATAACATGTTTGTTATTTTCAACAACAAAAAAAAAAGCAAGACTTTAGTATCACTTTATTTGACAGCTAGAATGACAAAATCTAAAATATTGATGGCCATACTTAATTTTACCCTGATCACAATGAAGCAAGAGAATATATATTTTAGGAATGCACCGATACCATTTTTTTTACAAGTGCGAGTACCAATACTTTTTTTTTTTAGTACTCGCCAATACCAATTACCGTTACCTACCGCAACTGTTTTGTTTATACTTCAGCTGTCAGCAATGGTACAAAGCATCGAAAAGTTATTTACAAATTAAATACATTTGTTTATTTTACATTTCGCGCTTTTCTCAATGTGAAATGTGTAAATATATGTTAAAGGTGTAAAAATATCAACGAACAAAGCAAACCAAAAAAAAAGTTTTAATTATTATTAATTTATAAAATAGTGAACAAAAAAAAATGATCAGGAAAATAATAATTGAATGGAGGAGAATAAGGAGTTAATTACAGCTGATTAGAGTAAATTAAGGGTTAATAAGGGGGTAAACGGAGGAACATTTAATAAAAAAAAAAATGTTTTTACTTTACAAGTTGCTTTAAACTGACTTCATCTGCAGATCGAAATTCATCCCTTTGATCTGTAGATGAAGAAAAACAGTAAGATACAAAAAGAAGCTCCAATTTCCAGGACTTCAGTTTACACTTCAATCTTTTTCATTCTTTATGCCCCCAGTTTTGCCTTGACTTTCTGGCTCTGACATTTCATCTTTTTATTGTGATGATATTTTAACATAAAAAGTGCAGAACTCTTTTCATGTTGAACTGGTCTAAATGATATATTCATTGTAGTGCTGGCAGCTTTTAGCATTGTAGTCCTGAAAATTCACGGCTGTGGAGAAACGACAGGTAGTGAAAAAATTTGACTAGTAAGTGAACTGGGATAAGAGGAAAGCATCACAAGACAGATAATCTAGAAGGCAGGTATTATTCCTCCCTGTATTTACTTTATATACTGATGTATTTTATCACAGATTTTTTTTCTATCTATTGGACAATAATTCTATGTAATAAAAAAGATGATGGTGGTATTCTGCATTTAGCTTTTTTATAAAATTACAATATAAAACATATATTACCAAAACTTACATTTCTCTTTTAAGTCAAAAACTAGTACTTGAACACAGAAATTAGCACCAATAATTAATTTTAACTTAACATTCTATGTTTTTCCAATTAAAAAATGTAGTTAGGAAAACATAGATTAAGCGGGTCATATGAATTTAGAATTTATGTTGTGTTAGCAAAATGTCGCCTCATTTATTAAAGGAATTTTTATAGCGTCTAAAATTTTATGCAACCCATTACATATTTTCTCATTATTTCTTGCCCTCAAGGAGTTTACAGACTAAGGAACCTAGTTTATGTACATATGCCATTAACCTACCAGCAAGATCTTTGCACTGTGGACAGAAACCCACGCAGGCATAGGAAGAACATGCAAACCCCATGCAGTTAGTGTGCTGGCCAGGATTCAGACTGAGGGAGATTCATGATGTGGAGTCACGTATTCTTCAGTTTATTTCTAGCACTTCCGCACTGTACTGTAATGTAATTTCCATGAAGGAAAATGTTTTTGACAGAACTGTATTGCTACACTAAAAATTTTTTATAAAGATTTGTAAGCTCCTTGAGGGCAGGAGCTAGGACGAAAGTATATAAGGTGCTGTGTAAAATTTTCAGCAGTATATAAATGCCTGTAATAAAAAGGGCAACATTTTGCTAACACACCATAAAATTCTAAATTTGTCTGACTCGCTTAATTGAAGTTTTCCTAACTAACTACCTTTAATTGGGAAACACAAATTGTTAAATTAGGACAGTTTACAATAACTTTTCAGTGTTAATTCGTTTTTTTCAAGCATTAGTTTTTGACTTGCGTGTTTTATATTGTAATTTCATCAAAAAGTTGAATGCTTTATATCTAGATCAGTAAGAAAAGCAAAATGAAACATGAAAAGAAAAATTTAATTTTCCTTCTGAAATATTTAGGTCAAGCCATGAAAGGGGAAAAATATATTGTAGACTGATGTCAATTTTCTTTTTGGAAAATATATTATCGGATAGAAAGTAAAAGTCTGTTGGTTCTTAATCTTTTTATGATTACAAGCCCCCAAATGGATTGCACAATATGTTCCTATATTCCCTTTGCCAGACTGTAGAAATCATCATTATCACCAGTCCTAATAGCAGTAGCAGTATGACTTCTATAGTTGTCAAAAGCTTAGCTTATGGATAGCTTGGAATAGAACAGCTGAAAGAAGGATATCATACTGTATGTATTTATATAAAAATGGCAAGCCACAAATACACAAGCTAACTACAACCAGAGATATGGTTGCTGCTGCTTTTGTACAACCAAAACCAGCCTACTGCCTTCCCAGGGCAGACAGATCCTGCATTCACCTCATTAAGGCCTTCGGCTCCTCCAAGGGATTAGGGTAATGCCTCGTACACACGAAGGGACTATCCCGCGGGATTATCCGCTGGACTCAAGTCCAGCGGACAATCCCCTCGTGTGTGGGCGTCGGCTGACTTTTTGGCGCAAAAAGTCCGGCGGACTAGGTTTTAAGTCTTGTTTTAAAATTATCCGCTGGACTTGGCAGTCCGGCGGACAATCCCGCCATTAGTAGGCTAGTCCGCCGGACTTTTGAAAGGAACGGACTTGCCGCACATTAGAAAGTCCGTTCATTTAGCACGTGACTTCAGGAATACGTAGCTAGCGTAGGCAGTGAATGCCGCCACGCTAGCCCCGTCACCTGGCATGGATTTAAAGGGACTCCCCACGCCGAAAAACGGCGTGGGGTCCCCCCAAATCCATCTCAGACCCTTATCCGAGCACGCAGCCCGGCAGGCCAGGAAAGGGGTGGGGATGAGCGAGCCCCCCCCTCCTGAGCCATACCAGGCCGCGTGCCCTCAACATGGGGGGTGCCCTGGGGAAAGGGGCGCCTCTGAGTATGTATCTTAAAACTATTTATTTAAACAACAATATCCACTCACATGGAGGAAAGAGGAGTTGCATTCAGATCAGTTTGCTAGGCTGAAGAGATGGAGTAGGACTGCAAGTCACAGCAGATCCTGTAAGGCTGGCACCACATCAAATCCAGGCAGGGTGGGATGGCTGAGCACAGCGTGGTCTCCTTCAGCGGTCCAGACTTATTCAGGCTTATTCATATCATAGTCCGGTGGGATAGAACAGAGTCCATCAGACAAAGATAGGGGTTCCAAGAATAATGAGTTGGTGAGGACAGACGCCAGTACCACTGGCTGGCCGCACCATGTCTCCACAATGTTCGTTCTGCCTCTGTAGTGTGGAGAGAGACACGGCCCTGTGGTCAGGTTCAGAGCGAGGCTTGGGGAGCAAACACAGTACGGCACATTTTTGTGACGTCACTGCCGGGCGCCATACTGTGACCTGAATGCAACTCCTCTTTTCTCCATGTGAGTGGATATTGTTGTTTAAATAAATTGTTTTATGATACATACTCAGAGGCACTCCTTTCCTTGTTTTTGTTACTATTTTGGGATATTGTATTATGACAAGTGGCTACATTTGATCACTTGATTGCTACTTCACTCATTGCTACTTATGGATATCTGGAATGATTAGGTAGTTACTTGGTTACTGCTTTTCTTGCATGTAGTTTGGTTAAACTAGATGGTATTTTTTCAACCTAACTATGTAACTATGTAAGATCCTGCACTTTTGTTGGATGATAACTGGACTGCTTTGATTCAGCACATACTGATGTTTACTGTCCATTCCAAAGGAGCTGTGAAATTCAAAAGCTGCACTCATTGAAATCAAGGACATCATTAGAGGTTATGCAAGCGATACAATATGTGTCAGCAACATGAACAGGCGTTAACCAATCCTTAAGGAACACCCAGATAAATGATCTCAGGAGTAACACTCTATGTTTGGGATTCAAATATGCAAAAGGGTTTAATGTCTGTGCAATCAGAATAAGGTCTTTTTCACACATTTCACATGTTTTTCTGCCACTCACCACTAGGGCACATAGAAAAGAACTGTTTTTCATGTGCCCCGTTCACACTGCAATGCTGCTGGGAGGTGCAGACATGCAGCATTTTACCACAGTGCATGCACAGTAGCATGCAACTACTCACACAATAAAATGGAGCATGCGGGCAATGTAAATGAGCCCTAAAAGAAAGTAGTTGGAAGCTGTTGTGGAAGGATCCATTTGTGCAACAGGAGCTTTGTTTGATCTCTCATCACTCTCATCTCTCAATGGATAATTGTATTGCATTTAAGTGTGTGATGCATATCTGATGTGAGATGGCATTTGCAGAAATTTTATGCCATTCATTGCCATGCAGTATAGTATGCTTTTTGGATTACCCTGGATCATGGGTTACACTAGCTAAGTAATTTCTATATGCTTACAATGCTGCACAGGGGTTTCTAAAAAAGGGCATATCCTATAAAATTGACAAATTAATTTGCTTTCATTTAGCTAGCATATTTGTACATATGAATGATGATGTTTTTTATTTTCATATTTTAATATGCATTACTAAAAAAATGTTTTTACACATCTTACTCCTTTGTTCCTTTTCTTCCCCTGACATTTAGGATGGGACCATTCATTATAGTAGTCCCAAAGTGTTGTTGTTGTTTGTAGATTTCTTTTTTCTCTCTTGATGGGTACCAAGAGACTCTGTGTATGTTCTAACGTATTTTGTATACTTATTGGCGCTCGTAATTCTTTTTATATATATATATATATATATATATATTTCGATTTTTTATTTTTTTTTTAGCTTTTTTATTTATTTTTTAATTTTTTTGTGGTATGTTTGCAATATGTGTTATACGTTTTGGATAACAGCTGTCCTTTTTTGGAACAGACAACAATCATGAAGGATGATAAAAACTGGGAATAAAACTGAAAATTAAATAACTATGAAAATCAACAACCTCATCACAAATAAGTGCAATAATTCAAGTGACAAATAATGTCATTAGAATATGTGATACAAAGGCAATACTACCGTGTCATCCAAACTACTATATTAATGTAGCACCCTGATGGATAGGCAGGGTTTCTGGTAAATTTACCTGCCAGGTATATTTGCTTTGGCCAATTGATAGGAGATCAATTGATTCCACCCTAATTCTGGAATTGCTGTACTTCTCTCTTTTGTCACTAGGTGGCCGGGTATCTGGTGACATTAAATAAGACAAGGGCATTGCAAGGACAGATTAGGAATAGATGGGGTATCTCAGCCAATGTGGAGGGATTTTCTTGAGTCCCTTGGCCTGCTGGGAGAGCATATTTATTTGGGTGGGGTCAGGTGATCGGGGTTGTGCCACCTGGATGGTTGTCTGGGTGGACGTGTATTGTGGTACCCCGGGTTGCTAGGCCTAAGTTTGAGGCCTATCCCGGGGGCATCTGGCTGCTAGGCTGTCTGAGGGCCTCTCCAGAAGCAAGAGAGCAGCGTAGGCTTGGGACTGCGGCTTGCAGTACAACCATAAGTGACGGTTCTGCCGGCTGGAGAACAGGGGAAACTGTCACCACTAAGGGACCAACCACCTTATTACCAGGGACCACAGTGAGTAGCTGAAACAAGTACAGGAGAAGTGTTCTCACCAACCGGGGACAATTGGGAAACTTCAGCAGGTGTCAAGTGAGGGACCCAGCCAGCAGAGGTGACGCTTGCAGAGCAGCCTGCAAGGGTGATTCTTGAGGAAGATACTCAATGAGAAGGTTGGAAGAGCTCGGGAGATCGAGTGGCAGTGGATCAGCAAGTCTAGTGAGAGAGACTGGGAGCTCAGTGGCGTGAAGACCTACAAGAAGTGATTGTAGAGGCGTTACAAAAGTTTGTTACAACTTGTGTTAGAAACTGTTATAAGACTGTGCCATAGGAGACAGCAATCATATACATGCAGATGTGGTGTTCTGCTGGGTGCCTTTCCCTGCATGGCTGTCTATCTATAGAAGTCTGAGTCTGCTAATTAACATTGCAACTACTAAAGGGTGTCCTGGCCCTAAACCCTCTCTCCCACAGTTCTGTTCAAGAGAAAATAAATTTCTTTGCATTCAAGAAGTGTCTGGTGCCCATGAATCTATCTTGCATTACACCCACCATGCCTTGTAACCCACTCTACACAGAAGGATGCCAGCTGTCCCTAAGGCTGCATTCACACCTGAGCGTTTTGTAGCTTGAAGCCTGAAGCTACAAAACGCTAGAGGGGAAAAAATACATTATTCTCTATGGAGATGGTTCACATCTCCACTCCAAAATGCCTGAAGCCCTACGCCTGAAGCTCAAACAAGTTCCCGGACCCTTTTTTGTCGCGCGAATCGGGCAGATTTGGGCGTTTTTATTCTTTTTACATTGGTGACCTTTTGCTCTGCACAAAATTTGCGGCAAATCACGGTAAAAAACGCAGCGAATCGCGGTAAAAAACGGACCAAAGGGGACCTTGCTACATTAACAAAGAAGGATCTGCTTACACAGGATTTTTGGGGTTTTTCCTTCAGCTTGTAGAAGCAGCTCTATGTTAGTCTATGTATTTATGCACATTAGGGAGTTTACAGGCATATTTTAAGAAGAGCATTTAAAGGCAGAAAAAAAAACCTTTAAAATCATGTTTTTGAGAGAAGCTTTAGGGCAGAAAAAATGTGTAACGCCTGTAAACACTTATAAATGTGTATAATTGTGGCTTTTAGGAACATTTGTATTTTCAAGTTTACATTGAAAAATAAGCAACAGGGAATGTTTTGGAAAAAAACACTTGAGTAGCAAATGCCCATAAACACTTATAAACCTTTTTGCAGTATGAGCAACTATGAGCATTTTTTCTGCCGCTTTTTCTCCCAGAGGTTCTGTCGTTTTTTACGCCCCTATTGGGCATGGACCCTTTATCCTCCCTGCCTCTAGCCTGTGAATGGACTGTGAAGGAGCAATGACAGATTGATAAGCTACTCTCTCTATTCTAGGGTATTTTTGTGCCAATTCTCGGGCATACAAGTTTCTTGATATAAAATTGTTGGTAGGTTTTAACAGAGTACTCTGAGATATTTTAAGATCCTGGGAGCAGGTTTATAGTTTGAAAGGATATGAGGCACTTTTAAACTGGGCTACCCTTGAGGTACAGGGGTGAGATTAACATTTATTGGTGGGTTTTCAGAAAATACTTGGGGGAGTTGTGACATGTTTGGGTGCCAGTACATAGTTTAACTAGGTGAGAGATATTTTACATCATTTAGGGTGAAATCTACTCTGCATCAGTTTCCCAGCATACCCAGCTACTTGTAAACTTCAGATTTGCAATCTGTATTCTGGGGTATTTTGGTATTTTTCTCAAAGTAAGCAACATTGGATTGGATGGGAGCCACTTAAAGAGATGCAGTTAATAATATATATTGGAAAAAGGCATAAAGCCCTGAAATGGTAATATAAATAGGCACCATGGAAGATAATAAGGAAATGGGTAATATACCCAAGTGACAGCATGCTGCCAGTAGTGATCAATGGTGCAATACACACAGGCACTTAGGAGTTGTCGATAGTCATAGAGGCGGACATACCATTTCTAAAAACAAAATGGAGAACATGTTGTTCTGCATAGTTAAAGTGTTGGAGAGCGGGGCACAGGATAGTAAACCCAAACCTCCTGACTTTCTAAGCAACACAAACTACACCATTCTTACCTATGAGTTCATGTGTGCATTTACAGGCACAAAAGGTGATGACAGCAACAGTTTTCAAGAATAGATCGTATAGTGCCAAGCAGGCAGCACAGTAAAGATCTTTATGAATCGGGGAAAAGTAATTATGTTGCTTTTAAGCGATGCTGAGGGAGGCATCGGACCCCCACATTTCTGTCTCCTTTGCTTTTATTTTGTGTCTCCGCTTTACTTCCGCCAACAGGAAAAAGTGGAGATGAGAATAGAATGATGAATGGATGGAGCTCGGGACTTCTCTACTTCACGCAGTTTGTTCAATACCCAATGTACTATATCCAGGAAATAAAGCTGAAATCTACTTAACAATAGGATACAGAAAATAATATCTCACATAGGCCCTTTAACTTATGAGAGTGAACACATTCTTGATCATCTCTTTTAATTAAACAGATGCCTACCGTTCACGTTTCTGGGACACAACAGGTTGTACATTCTAGAGACCCATCTACAAATATTGCCAAGCAACAAAAAGAATAGCAATTGCTCTCTGCTGTGCCAAGATTGAGGATATCTTACTGTGTTCAATTAATTCTGCAGCTGTGTCCACTGGTTACCATAAAGTATTATAAGGCCAGAATAAAAATAAAAACAAAACTATGTTGTGGAGTCAGGTAATTACAGATGGCCTTAACAAGAAATTGCAAGAAAATTAGACAGAAGCAAAAAGTTGCATTTTATGCAAATAATTTTGTATAAAATTTAGTAAGTAAAAATAGAAAGCTGAATACTACAAGAAAAATAATACCTTATTCTTGGGTAGCTAATGTGAATTAGTCTGGACTAGTTCAGTTTAAGCCTTATCAAACGTGGATTATCCAGTGCTAGGGATTCTGAATATTCTACATTTGCCCATACTGTAGAAGAACAGTTGTCAAAAGCTGGTCACAGACTGTAGTATGTGGTAAAATGCACATACCGGACCATCTCAAAATATTCCTACTTACATAAATGGTCCTGTTGAAGCAATGGAGGAGGGAGGGGTTAGTATATAAATCATCGCCGTTCAACATAATCTTATTGAAAAAGCAGCTTCTGGGTATAATTTTTTACATGCCTGATATTTCTGTCTTACAAGGACCAAAGTTCGAGCTCCTGCATTGACTAGATCTTCATTCAATCTGGACAAAAATTACCCATAGTGAAATGCTATCTTCTAAGGTCAATGTGCGCCTTACCACTAAGGTACTGTTCATAAGATAGCTGAAAGCTACTCTATGTGCCTGTATTTCATTAATGTGGTAAAGCAAACGTGCTTTCATTACCTTTTACATTTGACTGCCACTTATTTTGTATGTACTTTTAGGAACCCATGCAAGTGTATTATACAGGCTGGTTAGGGAATCTTTAGTCTCACAAGCACAAAATAATTCCAGTTAGTAGACCCGCACATAAAAAAAGGGCCTGAACAATTAGGTTATCATTTGATGTATGTGCTGCTTGAGCCATGCATTTCCAGGTGGACATAATTTGTGAAAGCCTTATTGAACATTTATGATTTATTACTGTAATACAGTCAGGCTGCACATACAGGTTTAAATCTGTTGTTCTTTTACTTTTTTACTCTACTAAGTGATGCAAGGGTTCAAAAACCTTGTACTTGCAGCATGTAGGAAAGTCAGACAGCTGCTTTCAAACAAAGTAGTGGCTAAATACTCCAATGGAGCGAAACATTCCCCAAATATTGCTCCAATCAAGCGCTCTGATCAGCCCAACTCCTGGCTTATTTTGTTTTTAAAAACACTATTTCTCCAGAATAATAATAACAAAAATAAAAAAATAAAGCAGCTCAGGCTGCAATACTCACCTTTAAATTGGAACTAAACCCATTGATTTAGTGGTTTCAAAATCAGTTACATTTCCAGCATGCCAGGAATGCTAACTGTCACATTTACTTGTGCTCTAAACCAGGCTGTCAATCCATCAGATGGCTGTTGCCATAACACCATGGCAGTTGCAGATCAAACAGGCAGCTTCCTTGGCTGAAAGGAATAGGAGGGTTTAGTTCCGCTTTAATCCAGAGTTGACCCCAAGAACCGGATGTATACTGCCCAATGTTGTTTCCAGTGTTTCTCTCAATGCGTGCGAACAGTCAATACTGTCAGTGCACATGGATACCCAATGCCTCCTCTGTAGTTCTGGTTCCTGTGAACTTAGAGGGAAACACTGGGAGTAGTGCAGAGAGTGGGAGGTGAAGAAGGGGCATTGAGGCGATTCAGTTCGCATTTGTAGCGCTATACAAATCATTCATTCATCCCAATGGCAGCGCCGGTCACAGACTGTGGAAGGGAGCACGGAGCTCAAGCACAAGGCTGGATAGCGAAGTGAGATCCAATGATGAGTCTATGTAAGGCAGCAGTGTGATGTAGAGTGTGTGTGTGGGGGACGGGAGGGGGGCAAATAGCTGGAGCATTGTGTGTATAAGGCAGCAGTGTGATCCAAGGGGGGGGGGGGGGCAGAGAGCCAGAGCATTGTGTGTATAAGGCATGTAAAATTCATGTTAGTGGTCAATGGGATTCAAAAATATGAGTTTAGTGGTCTATGAGGTCCGAAAGTTTGGCAACCACTGCTGTATAGGACCACCTTTCTAAGGAAAGGAAGTGGGTTGTTGGTGACTTGTGGAAGAACCACAGAACCCCGATTTGGAGTTTAAGCTTGTAAAATTTGAAAGACACAGAAAATATTCCCAAAGTATTTTCACATTCTTGAAGAGGGGTAAGTGAACTCTAAAAGAGGTAATCTCTGACCTCTGTAGCTGCAGGTACCATAGTGCAATCAATCATACACTATAGCAGAGGCACTATAATCATTCATGTGTTCATGTCGTTATATCAGCAGTTCAGGTCAAAATGCCCCCCCCCCCCCCCCACTCGTAGCAGCCTTGCCACCTTCTTATATATTTTTTAAAACTCAGAGCAGGTAATCTGGGAGGGGAAAGCAGGATGTGGTGGTCTTTAGAAGGCTAGCAGGCTGAGAACATTCTATTTCAAATACAAAGTAGTAGAAAAAGGATTGTGATTTCAGAACTTTGAAGTTGAATTTCTCCACAATACCTACAGCTAAAGAGGTTAATGAATGTTTTAAGTATTTTTACCGCCTGTTCACAATATGTAAATACTTTAGTCTGCATAGTCTGTGGAACAGGTTCACTTTAAAATGAGCACGTGTGTAGCGGTAAATAGGGCCTTTAGTGTTTGTAAGGAAAATCCTATGAAGAGGAAAAGGACGACACCGGCAACTGTTAAAGCTGCCTATTTCACATATTGATTTTCATACCATAATACGAAATTTATTACTTCAATTTCAGAAATTGAACTTCCTTTGCTGCAAATGCTATCCAAAGTACTGTTGTTATATCTAAATTTATACCATGAATAAGAGCTGTGTTTTAAGACTTTAATAAAGCTGAGCTGGATTTATGATCCTGTCAGCCTTCACTATATACTGCTTGCTATAACATATAGTGCAGATGCAATATGTTCTCCGACACATTGTGCATTACTTCCGTACAAGCCGAAGGAAAGCAGGAGTTGTAGAAGGAAAACAGAAGCATAAAATGCAGCAACTTCATTGGCCCTGGTGATTGATGAGGTTAGAAGAGTAACAGGATTAAAACAAATCTGTCACTGGGAGGCAGCAGGGAACTCAGTGCTGAGTGACAGCCATTGAATTGCATGTGAATGGTGTGCAAAAGACTGTATAAAATCACTGCTGGGTCCGAGTGCAGATAATCAATAACAGAACTGGAAGCATGAATAGAAACATTTTATCCACAAGAAATGACAGGATAAGAAAGCATTATTAAGATCATCATTGTAGTGAGTATGTAAGCCTGACACTGAATTCATTTCATGTGGAATTTTATGTAGTAGCTGCATGCTTTGATTTGATTCTACTGGTTTAGCCTGCTTTGAAGCTGTATACAGTATATCTTCATATCTGACAGCTGTGGGAAGCAGTGCAACAAAGTAGTTCACAGTATTAATGACATCAAATAAGAGTGACAAAAGTGTTATAACACCTTACAACGCCTATATTTAATCAGTCTACAATAGGTATATATTTTTCACAAGTGACATTGAATTTTACATGAATTAAATATGGTATAATTGGGCTGAAAACATAGCAATGTGCTCAGCAGTTAAAATAAAAAAAATGCATGGAAGAATTTAAAACGCTGCTTATATCTTGGTACTTACCACTTAAATACTATTTAGCCATTGTAAGAGAATTATTTGAAATACCCGATTTCTTCCCTAATACCAGGCTTCAACAGTCTATTTTAGCTTCCGTACAGTTTTAAACTAGGAAGTTGTTTGAGAGGTATAGCTGATCTAGTAGCTTCATAATGCTGGAGCTGCCAGCTATTAAACAGGCTGGGGTCCAATTTAAGCCTGAGAGTGAAATTAATTAGTTATCTATATGAGTGTCCTGTTGCAAAATGAAACCACACTGTTTTTGCATTATTGCTTTGGGGAATCCTGGTGATGTTGTCTCTCTGATATTATTAGGTACTCTTGCAAAATGCTTTTTTTTTTGTGTCAATATGTTTCTATGACACCGAATAATGCAGACATCAATTGCTAGGGCACTGCCAGCCACAGCCAGAAACAACTATGTACAGAAAATTCTATAACACAGCAAAAGCAGGAACTAATGCCCTGGGGAAATGTGACAAAAGAACGACACAAAAGGTGATAGCACAGTTACAAAAGAATGTAACAGTAACCTGTACTACTTGAATCAGATCAGATGACACCAAGCTATGCAGTGGAATAACGTCCTTACAGGGTGTCTCCAATTTACAAGCCAACCTCAATGCTCTGTTTAATTGGGCAACTAAGTGGCAAATGAGGTTTAATGTTGATAATGTAAAGTTATGCACTTGGGGGCTAAGAATATGCAAAATGCCATACATACTAGGGGGAGTACAACTGGGGGAATCTGTAGTGGAGAAGGATCTGGGGGTTTTGGTAGATCATAAGCTTAATAATAGCATGCAATGCCAAGCTGCGGTTTCCAAAAGAGCAAAGTCCTTTCCAGTATTAAGAGAGGTATGGACTCCAGAGAGAGAGATATCATTTTGCCCCTATGCAAATCATTAGTAAGACCTCATCTGGAATATGCAGTTCAGTTTTGGGGACCAGTTCTCAAAAAGGATATCGGGGAACTGGAGAAAGTGCAGAGAAGGGCAACCAAACTAATAAGAGGCATGGAGGAGCTCAGCTATGAGGAAAGATTAGAGGAACTGAATCTATTCCCTCTTGAGAAGAGGAGATTAAGGGGGGGGGGGGGTATGATCAACATGTACAAATACATAAGTGGTCCCTATAGTGAACTTGGTGTTGAGTTATTCACTTTAAGGTCATCAGAGGACAAGGGGGCACTCTTTACGTCTAGAGGAAAAAATATTTCATCTCAAAATACAGAAAGGTTTCTTCACAGTAAGAGCTGTGAAAATGTGGAATAGACTCCCTGCAGAGGTGGTTCTGGCAAGTTCAGTAGATTGCTTTAAAAAGGCCTGGATTTTTTACTAAATGTACATATTACTATACTAAATATAACTGGGTACTGACATTTATAGGTAAAGTTGATCCAGGGAAAATCCGATTGCCTCTTGGGAGATCAGGAAGGATTTTTTCAAAAAAAATTGCATTTGTAAGACCGCTGTACAAATACGGTGTGACATAAATTATTACAACTGCCATTTTATTCTCTAGGGTAGAAAGAAAAACAGTTTGGGACTTTAAATGAGGCGATGACCTGGTAAGGTGCAGTGCCTCCATCCATATCTATTTTTTCAGAAGTTCTCTTTTGATGGTTTTTAGCACTCATGGCCACTATGACTATTTCTACTTCTTGGAAATCTGTCCTCCCTGGACGTTATCCTTGCTGGGCTTCAAGCCATCCACACCACCTTGGCTCCCGGTAGTGATGCCTTTCACCGATCTTTAGTGCCGCACTATCACCATACATCCATGTTTGTAACTATTTCAGAGAATGGGTTTTTTATAGTCAAATTTTATTTTCATTTTTTTATATGTATTTATTTTTCCTTGATAGGGTCAGACCATATAGACATTCTTTCTATCATATTACATTACACACTCAACTCACGTGCATGCTCCTGAAGAGTGAATTAATTCACAAAACATGTAGAGCTACTAAATGCTGTGTTTAAATCATCATGTGCTTCATTATATATATTTTTAAATATGTGTATTAGGTGATATTAACCACTACGCGCCCGCGCTATAGCCGAAAGACGGCTGCAGCGCGGACACTCCCTGCCGGGAGGACGTCCCTGGACGTCCTCCTGTTTACTTCCCTAATGCGCGCTCCTGAGAACGCGCATCGGGGAAGTTCTGTGCTGGCCGTATCCGTCGGACACAGGGGGTCACAGATCGCTGTAAACGGCCAATCACAGCGGCCAATCACAGCGAGATAGGGCTGTTTAATGAGAGATGATCTCATATGTTTGCATATGCAAACATATGAGATCATCTCTCAGCACCGCTTTGCCTCCTTACACAGACAGCGTGTGAGGAGGGAGAGATGAACGGTGCCGGTGCGCCGTAAGTAAAAAAGAAAAAAGAAAAAAATAAATAAAAATAAAGTGATCTGTCCCTGCTGCCACCTGTCACCAGTACCACCTGTCCCCGCTGCCACCTGTCATCAGTACCACCTGTCCCCAGTATCACCTGTCCCCAGAGTGCCATCTGTGCCATCTGCCTGTACCACCTGTCCACAGTACCACCTGTCCCCAGTGCCATCCATACCATCTGCCAGTGCCACCTGTCCCCAGTGCCACCTGTCCCCAGTGCCATCTGTCATCAGTGCCACATCTGTGCCATGTCAGTGCCATCTGTCATCAGTGCCACGTCAGTGCCATCTGTCATCAGTGCCATATCAGTGCCATGTGTCATCAGTGCCACGTCAGTGCCATCTGTCAAAAGTGCCACCTGTCAGTGTCACGTGCCACCTGTTATCAGTCGCACGTGTCATCAATGCCACGTATCAGTGCCATCTGTCATCAGTGTCACGTGTCATCAGTGCCACGTATCGGTGCCATCTCTCATCAGTGCCACGTATTAGTGCCACATGATATCAGTGCCACGTATAAGTGTCATCTGTCAGCAGTGCCACATATTAGTGCCATCTGTCAGTGTCACGTGTCATCAGTGCCCCCGTATTAGTGCCATCTGTCATCAGTGTCACGTGTCATCAGTGCCCCGTATTAGTGCCATCTGTCATCAGTGCCACATCAGTGTCACGTGTCATTAGTGCCACCTGTCATCAGTGCAACGTCAGTGTCACGTGTCATTGTACTGGTGCTCCAGGGCCTATAAAAGTGTAATAGATAGTCAACAATTTAGATGTGTAATTTATGCTCCTAGAACAAGTGATGGCTCTCCCTGCATTTTGGGCCTCTCTAAGTGGCCAGGCTGTGGAAAAGTACCACACATGTGGTATCGTAATACTCAGGAGGAGTAGCAAAATTTATTTTGGGGTGTCATTTGTGGTAGGATCGAGAGGGCTGAGATGCGGTGGAGGGCAGCTATCTAGCTGGGACAAACGCTTCTAAATCTGGGCGGCTGGAGCTTGAGGAATCGCCCCCGGTGGTTCTCTTGTTCCCTCTCTCCAAAACTAACCTGCAATACCGCTATATGATTATCCGGCTACTCGACTATCCTGGGCTGTGACTGACGCTTGGACCCTCTAGGGAGGTGGGGTTTGGAGGACCCATGTGATGCTGAGCGGTGTTCTCACTCCCTTCCCCTCACTCCTGTGTGCCGACGCTCCGGAAACAGTCGGACCGACTCGGCTTGGTACGGAACCAGCGTGGTGTGCTGACTACGCACCAGAAGTACTAGTAATAGCAGCGGCCAAAGACACAGTCGAATCCGCCGCTAAAACGCTGTGTGGTGAGGACCGAGAAGACGTGCGGTGAGTGCGGTGTGGGTGGCCTACCTGAGGGGGGTTAACAACTGTATATAAAAAATGCAGTGGTGTGAGCCTGCACATATCCGATATATCTGACCCCCCCCCCGCACATACGCATATACCTGTCGGATTGAAATAAACACACTACTTACATTGAGTTTGGGACTACCAAATATTCCCATTTTTAAAACATTGAAGCAAGTGGCGTAACTGTGCATTTGTGTATGCAAGAAATGCAGCGGTGAGAGCCTGCACTTTCCCTGTTTACCCGCATATACCGTATACATAACTGCCGGACCGTAGAAGATATACACCATTTATAGTGAGCCTATGTCTATATCTACCGGACACCCCAATTGCTACCCCGAATTAATCAGCGATAGCTCAAGAGTGATAAAGGGAGAGTTTTAAATGCACTTGAGCCCAGCATGTAACAGGGGAACATAGGGCCGCATTTACCTGATCTTTCGGAGAAAAAGAGAGAAGCTTTTTTTCCCCTTTTTTTTTTTTGTTCCCCCCCCCCCTCCTTTTTTTTTGGGGGGGGCTAAATCTTGGTAGGCACGCACTGGACTGGACTGACTAGAGACTTCCTGTTTACTAAAGTGAACCAATTGACTCTGATCTCTCGTCCCAAAAGTGTCCAAGATATAAGAGCCATCCATAAGGGAAAGAACCAAGGTTGATTAATCTTTCACTATATACATCTATTGGACTGGGGCTGGATATAAGATAGCAGAAAATTCCAAGAGAGCGGTATAGAACCCCATTTTTCCACTCACAAGAAACCACTTGATGGACTTACTTCTGGGGTAGTGAGTAAAAACTTGCACCCCTATCCGACACAATCTGTGGTTGGACTGTGAACAGATATAGACTAATTAATTCACTCTTTTGCGGGCTGCCTTTTTTTTTTCTTTTTTTTTTTTTTTTTTTTTGTTTTGTTGTTTTGTTCCTTCTCTCCTTTTTTTTCAGGGGAACATATGGACTATAAGGGGCAGTGAACAGTTGAATAGCGGCCTTGCTGGCAAAACTAACTGTGTATTATATTGGGGGAGTGGAGGATAGATTCTATTTGTTCCTTAAACATTGTGTACTGTTTTGCTTTGTAACATTTTTTTTTTCCACGCTGGAGGAGGGAGGGAGAGAGGAGGGGGAATACAAAAAAAAAAGGAAAAATACATTTTTTATTTTTTTTTGCCCCTCGTTAAACGCCCTCTGGGATAGACTATGCCAAGTCAGCGCACTACTAAGGCTAGCCAGGCGGCAAGCCAAGCAAGCCAGGCAGCCGCCAAACTTGAAAAATTTGCCCATACCCCTGGCCAGGTCTCCCAGACCCCTCCTAAAAATAGCCAACAGAGTCAACAAGCCCAATCTAAGGCAGGGACATCGGGGATAAGAAAAAGTCAGGGCCAAACCCAGACTTTAGGCCAGTGCCTCCCCCCAATCTCGGTGGGTGTGGGGGACCCGGGACAGGAACAGAGACCCGAAATGGTCCAGGGGATACCAGTACAAGGGGGGGTTTAACCGATCCTGAACCATCACTAAAGGAAGTTCTTCAAGCGGTCAACCTATGCAGAGACTCTCTAACTGAGATGACTGCTCAATTAAAAACCATTCAGGTAGAACTCATGCTTGCCAGGCAAGATATACAGATGGTTCAGGAAAGGACCACAGCTCTTGAGACACGAGTTGCCCTAATAGAGGACGATTTAGACCCCCTTAAAAAAGAAATGGTAGCTATAAGAGGACAACTAATTAAACAAGAGAGTAAGATAGACGAAATGGAAAACAGGATGAGAAGAAAAAATGTACGAATCCTAGGATTTCCAGAGAATTGCGAAGGTACAGATCCAGTTGCTTTTCTGGAAAAATGGCTTCGAGATACATTTGGCCAGGAATCTTTTACATCTGTCTTTTCAATAGAGCGAGCACATAGAGTCCCGGCTAGACCCCCCCAGTCTGGAGCCCCTCCCAGACCCTTGTTGGCTAAAATACTACACTTTAAGGATAAGGTGACTATTATGCGTAAAGCAAGGGAGATGGGTAACATGCTGTATAATGGAACTAGGATATCTATATATCCGGACTTCTCACCGGAACTACAGAGGAGACGAGCTAAATTAATCGAAGTAAAACGTAAACTACGCCAGGAACACATAATATATGCACTGATTTATCCGGCCAGATTGCGCTTAACAGTTAATGGGGGGACCATATTTTTTGAATCTCCGGAAGGGGTGAATGACTGGTTGACTACTCGCAGTGGGGTTCGGTGATGGGGTGGCTGCCGGGGGAGATGGGGGGGGGGGTTGGGAGAGGGGGAGAGAAAAAAATTTCTCTCCTCTGGTCTCTCCCCCTCTCTCCCCCGGCGGTCACCCCCTCGGTGGGCCTCCTTCGAGGACTATATATTGTTGTTGTGGGTCACTGGTTGTGGATGGGGGGGGGGGAGGGGGAAAATGGGGGATATTGATTACGGATTTTTTTGTGGAATTTCTGTTCTAAGCACTCTACAGCCCTGCGCTTTTTCTCGGGGACTGTCTTTTTTTATCTCCAGCGCCATGTTCTGAGGGGAGTGGGGAGGAGGGAAGAGGTGTTTGAAAGGATGGGAGCAAAGAGCAGGACGCCCCTGCTTACTTTTTGTTTGAGGGGTCCGGCAAAATGCTCTCAGATTATTTATGTTGTATTTGTGAGTCTTTTTTTTGTTGGTAGAGGTGGAAGGGATTGGGGAGGGAGGGAGAAGGGCGGGGGTACAATGTTTGCATCTAGAACGTGGTATGTATGGATACGGTATGTATGGTTAGGTCACAAGAGAAGACCCCTGGGTAGGCCTCGGAAGGCAGTGAGGAAGGAGCAAAAGGAAGATAGATGGTATGCATGGTTTAGAGGGGGGGTAGGTAAAAAAGGAAGGTATGTATGTGTATTAGATAGGGAAGACTGGAAGAAGCATGTCTTAAAGGGGGAAGACAGGTGCCTTATACATCTGTCCACTAAAACACTTAGAAGTGAATGGGCAATTAGATATGGAAGGTGGAGTCGAGATAGTAACACGAAATTTATGAGTAATAGACTTCACGATTATCAATACTACACTAACACTATACCACAGGGATTTAGAATTAATGTAAAAATAGTACAAAACAAACGTAGGGTTTACAACGTCACTATGAAGAGACACTTTCACGTACATGGCTAGCAATACACGATTAAAAAGGAAAGCCATCACACTCTGTTCCTGGAATGTAAGGGGACTAGGGGACCCAGGGAAAAGAGCAGCAGTTTTGAACACAGTAAAGGCACATGGGGTTACTCTCCTGTGTTTACAGGAAACACATTTTTCAAACACTTCTATATCCCACTTGGGGTGGAGGGAGTTTCAAATTCAGTATCACTCAATTCACACGTCCTACTCAAGGGGGGTTAGCATTTTTGTCAAGAAAGG
Organism: Lithobates sylvaticus; assembly: GCA_028564925.1. Classification (NCBI taxonomy): domain Eukaryota; kingdom Metazoa; phylum Chordata; class Amphibia; order Anura; family Ranidae; genus Lithobates; species Lithobates sylvaticus. The sequence goes on along the minus strand of CM053026.1, from coordinate 358,528,298 downwards.
GGTAACATTTAATTGTTTGCAGAAAAAGATTGACGAGCACGGGAGATATGTTTTTATCCACTGTAAGATGGAGAATAGGGTATTTGTCCTAGCTAGTGTGTATGTACCGCCTCCCTTTAAGTTGGATATCTTTTATGATCTAGCGGAATTTGTATTGGATAAACCTGGCAGCCCGATATTTATGGTGGGGGATCTTAACATGGTCATCGACCAGAACCTGGACAGGTCTCCACAATCAAGCCAAGGGAGAGGCCCAACGGATAAACGACTTGTCCAGATAATGGGGGAAATGGGCCTAAAAGACCTATGGAGATTACAGAACCCCGAAGATCGGGCATACTCATGTTTTTCCTCTACACATTCCACACTCTCCAGAATCGATATGATACTAGGGAATGATGAGGCAATCATTATATCAGGTGACTCCAAATATTTGCCACGAGGCCTCTCCGACCACTCTCCAATGACAATATCTCTAGACATTGGTGAGGGGGATCAACCTCGGGAATGGAAAATTAGCCCAATTTGGTTAGAACTTATTAGGGAACCCCAGGAAGTCACCAACGCCCTGACAGAATATATAGATTTAAACACCGGAACAGCATCACAGGGGGTTGTTTGGGACGCATTAAAAGCTTTTCTCAGAGGTCTCCTGATCCAACAGATTTCAAAAATCAAGAGGGACTCCAATAGAGGGGAGGTTGAGGCATCATATAGAGTGATAGATCTAGAAGAAAAATACATTAAAGAACCATCAGCTAGAAATTTAGCTGCATGGACAGAGGCACAACGTATTTATCGTTGGATAATGACGAGGAAGGTGGAAAAAAAATATATCTTTCAAAAACAAGTTAGGTTTGGAGAAGGGGAATGTGTAGGTCGAATGCTTTCACAACTTGTGAAAGTTAACTCACCCTCGTCATTAGTACCTATGATTAATACAAGTACAAAGGAAACAACCACCTACACACCAGAAATTGTAGACTGTTTTAAAAATTACTATAAGAACCTTTATAGCTCTAACCAAGAAGAACTGGGGGAATTAATGGAAAACTTTTTTAAAGATTTGACTATCCCCCGGCTCTCCGAGGACAATCGGAACAAACTGGATGCTCCCATCACACTGGAAGAGATACAGCACGCGGTACAGGCAATGGCGACCCAGAAATCTCCAGGGCCAGATGGCCTGCCTGTAGAGGTCTATCGCCATTTTGGAGGAATCCTCTTACCTGAGCTATTGAAAACATTTAATTGGGCACTGGATAGTGGGGAACTCCCTCTTTCAATGAGGGAGTCCACCATAATAGTTATTCCAAAAGAGAACAAGGACCCATTGGATCCCTCCTCGTATAGACCCATCTCCCTGCTTAATCTGGACGCTAAGATCTTGGCGAAGGTCTTGGCGTCCAGATTGAACGGGGTGATAGATGGCTTGGTGCACCCTGACCAATCAGGATTTATTCCTGGTAGATCAACCAACATAAACATTAGACGAGTGCACCTAAATTTACAAATACCATCCGAGGAGGAGGGACATAGAGCCATTCTTTCTTTAGATGCTGCTAAGGCTTTTGACACACTAGAATGGGGATATTTATGGAAGGTGTTGAGAGAGTTTCAAATAGGACCAGTTTTTTCTAGATGGGTAAAAATGATGTATAAAACACCAGAGGCTAGAGTAAGGGTGAACAACCAACACTCCGCTAGGTTTCGACTGTTAAGAGGGACGAGGCAGGGATGTCCTTTGTCCCCCTTGTTGTTCGCCCTTGCAATCGAACCCCTGGCTACATCCTTTCGATCCTGTACAGAGATTAGGGGATTTAAAAGAGGTACGGAGGAGGAAAAAGTAGTCCTATTTGCAGACGACCTACTTATATTGTTAGGGGACGTACAGAACTCTCTAAAACAAACAATGGGTAAAATCAGAGAATTTGGTCAATTTTCTGGCTTAAAGATCAATTGGGGAAAATCCACTTTATTACCAGTAGACCCCTTAGATAGTCCACTGCCCCAAGAAGCTAAGCGGCTGCAAATAGTAACTCAAATGAAGTATCTGGGAGTAATTATCACTAGAGACCCCAAAGTATATATAGTCAATAATTTACTTCCATTACTAACTAGGTTTAAAGAGAAAATGAAGATCTGGAGGAGGTTTCCCCTTTCTACTATGGGTCGTTGTAACTTAGTTAAAATGATTTTTTTGCCACAAGTTTTGTACATTCTAGCCAACTCCCCAGTATGGGTCTATAAAAAATGGTTCTCTAGGTTTGATACTATATTTAGAGACCTGATATGGAAGGGTAATGTGGCACGTCAGCCTAAAAATTTTGCAGCGTCCGACTAACGAAGGGGGAGTGGCATTTCCACACTTGTTCAAATATTTTTTAGCATCCCAGCTCCAATATATGGGGAACAGTGGGGCGGGGGGAAATCTCCTCCCGATATTTTTCAAAAGACAAATGATTGAAATATTAGAGGCAGGTATGATTATGCGGGGAATCCCCACTTTGGAACTAATGATCAAAGTATGGGTAGCGGCCAAGGGAATTCTGGGATACAGAGGCTACACGGAATATTCACCACTGTGGAAAAACAACAACCTGAGAGAAGTACAAAAAATAGGACAGGTTAGAGAGTGGGAACGAAGAGATATAAAATATCTACACCAGCTTTATAGAAATGGGCAACTAAAAACGTTTCAAGAACTTAGAGCGGAGTTCTCAATACCAAGGAACTCTTTTTTCCGATATTTACAGCTTAGACACGCACTCACAGTACAATTTGAAGATTTACCAATAGAATGGTGTAATATACCGACATTACTAAAAATAATCAGAACAGATTCAACGAAAGGGTTAATCTCAGGGATATACTTAAACCTACATAAAGACGCTGGGGGTAGTCAACACACCTCTTCCTTTAGAGATAAATGGGCAATGGACGTGGGTAATATTACAACTACCCAATGGGATAGGATCCTTGAGTTGGCACCATGGGTATCTCTCTCTCCACCACAAAAGATGTCACACCTGTTTCTTTTATATAGAGCTTATTTTACCCCTAAAAAACTTTTTACTTTTGGACATAGAATGGACTCCTCTTGTCCTAGATGTGGAGGGATACAAGGAGATATGATCCATATGTTCTGGAGATGCCCTAAACTGCATCGCTACTGGATGGAGGTTGTGGAAACAATAACACAGGTTTTTGAAATCCCTATAGAGATAGAACCTTTGGTGTGCGTATTGGGATGGGTAGGTGGTAAAGGAAGGCCTAAAGATACCAATTTGGTAATCTTGAGATGTTTATTCCAAGCTCGTAAACTTATTGCCCAGAGATGGCAGTCCTCTGCCCCTCCATCCAGTAGAGAATGGGAGCAAAGTGTGAACATTATGATCCTGAAGGAAAAAAACATTTTACACTAGGCAAGGATGTATTAGGAAATTTGAAAAGATGTGGAAAATGTGGTGTGATAAAAAGAAAATAGATATAAGATAATAGAATATATGAATAATTTTTTGTAAACGAGGAGACATGCAGGAAGGAAGTGGTGGGATATGAATGCCTAGAGTATGAAAGTGAATGAATGTGGGGGTTATAGTACTATTGAGGTTTTGGATAGGAGGGGAAGAATGTACATTTCTTAATGTTATCCTCATGTTGTCTTTTTTTTTTTTTTTATTGTACACTCTGTGAGATGTTTTTTTCTCTCCTCCTCCTCCCTTTCTAACAAACAATGTATAAATGTAGAATGGATTCTGTGACTTTTTTTATAATATTGAAAAAAAAAGATAAATAAAAAATATGATCCTGTTGTAACAACTCCCTCTCCCACTGTGTGTGGGCATACCTTCTCTGGTCTATAGGCTGTTTGGTTGGTTCATAATATGTAAGTCCCAATGCTCTCTTTGAATGAGGGTAACTATATTTGTAATAAATGTGATTACTATATATTTTTCTCTCACTTTGATATGTCATGTAACCACTGCTAATAATATCTATCTCCTCCCATTTCTCCAATTAATGTTTTCTTGTTACAAGTCAATAAATAATTGGTTCTGAAGAAGCAGAAATGTGAAACGCGTCAACCATCTTTTTGACATCCGTTGTAACTATTACTGTTGAACCTTATGAAAACAGCTTTATCGATTTTATGTTTTTTTTCTATGTATTAATTTTTGTAAAATAAATTGATTACAAATTATTTATTGTTTGAAGTCCTCTATGGTACCATGATAAGCCGTCATGTTGGTACTTTGTCTATAAATTTTATAAAGGCTGAGGTACCCCCATAGCCTATCTGTTCATTTAGTAGGAAAGGCAACAGAGTTAATTATAAGTGTCCAATGGAGTAACTGCGCTTGTGGAACACATATAATATAATGAAGAAGCTGCTACCATGCTATGAGATATTCTTCACAGCCCAAAATAATAGATACACAATGTGCTTCGCTATTACAAATATATGTCAATGGAAATAAAAATAATAAGAATGAGTGTTATTCAAATCAAAAAGTGCAATGTTCCTAAAAAGTCTCCAGTGAAATTGTTTGAAATAACAAGGATGGAACTCATAAAATGGCCGACTTCCAGTTTCCATAATTACGCTACAGCTGGCTCACGCAAACCGAAAGTTGGCCATTTTAGGAGTTCCATGTGGGATTTTGATGTTTTTATGCAGCTCTGATGATTATTTTATTTGTGTAAGTGCACAACTAGTTTTTCTTTAAAAAAAGTTGACAGTTTTAACACTATGTGGAGCATCTGATCTTCTCTTTCTGGGTACTTACCTGCACACATGGACCCCCTTGTTTGGTGGGTGTTGCAGAGGAATCCTTTGATGGGCTCTTACCTTTGAAGTGTGACATCTAAGGTGCACCAGTGGTCAATATGGATTGTGTTTGGATGCCCATTTTGAGTCTTATGATTTGAGAGTCATTAGAGTATAGTAAGTAGATTTTCAGTCTCAACTCGGTGGTGGAGTACTACAAAGAGGTTTTATATTTGAAACAATTTCACAAGAGACTTTTTATGGGCTATTGCACTTTTTGATTTGGATAACACTTATTCTTATTTTTATTTTCCTTTACATATAATTGTAGTAGCACAGCACATTGTGTATCTATTAACAGAGTTAAATGAAAAGCTAAATCATTGAGAATTTTGTATGGTGAGTAGGTGCTAATGTGTATGAAAAAAATGTTAATTTGAGGCAAGTTCAGCGGTTAAGACAGGAAGTTCTGGTAGTGCTTTATGTGGATCAACCTCCAAAAGTTTAAAGTGGTTGTATATTCAACTTGCACCTACAGGTAAGCCTAGATTAAGGCTTACCTGTAGGTACCAGAAATATCTCCTAAACCTGCACGGTTTAGGAGATATTTGAAAAGAACGTTTTACAACGTTGTCTATGGCGCATGCGCGCCGTAGACAACGGTGTATTTACAGGGTTAATCCCCCATCTTCAACTGCGGCTCACCGCACCGCACTTTGTCTTGCAGATGTTTTAATGGGTATACAACCGCTTTAAGGCCAGCCATACACTGTTCGAATCTTGGCCAGTTCCTGCTGAACTGGCTGGGATTCAAACCATTATTGGCAGGCTGAATGTACCTAGTTGATCGATCAATCAACTTGGGTACAACTAGCCTGCCAGATTCTCTTGCGATTATTGCAATCACTTTCTTCTCCAGCAGAGATGGCTTCCTTGCAACCAGTGGTTGCAGGAAAAAAAAATGTGCACTGTGTATGGCAAGCCTAAGGGGGGAGATTGTCATTTTTCTCTCACTCCTTGTAACAATATGGTGATCATCTATAAAGTGCAACTGTGCACAGACTATCAACATGAAACAGTTTACATATACTTACCAAGCGGTAAAACAGCTTTAATGTAAGCTCTTGTTCACCTATCTAGCTGATTTTAAAGTGATACTAAAGTAAAAAATGTGTTTTTGTTAAAAATATCAAACATGTTATACTTACCTGCCCTGTACAGGGGTTTTGCACAGAGCAGCCCGGATCCTCCTCTTCTTGGGTCCCTCTTCAGTGCTCCTGGCCCCTCCCTCCTGTGCCCCCACAGCAAGCAGCTTGCTATAGGGGCAACCGAGCTAAGCCACAGCTTCCTGTGTCCATTCAGGCATGGAACAACAGCCCGGCCCGCCCCACCCCCTTTCTCACTGCGCTGCTGTCTCCCCTTTCTAGCAGTTCAGAAACCTCGGCTGGTTGTTTCTTTTGGAGGGCTCACAGGCTTCTAAGATCTGGTCTCATAGAAAAAAAAGCTAAGATTGTTATGCTTGTGTTCTGAGCTTTAAAAATGTATAGTCATAAACATTTTTTTGGGGTACAACTTCAGTCACTTACATGTAATGAAGTGTGTCTTATATCCTGCTGGCTGTAGAAATGTCTCTTTCAGTGATGCTGGGTCTCCTTTGCAGCACTGAACTTTTGACTACGTGGGTTACAGCCTTGGGTCAAACATTCAAGCAATCCCAATGACTGCCCTCCACTTCCGGTCCTCTCTTTCATTCACAATCATTCTGTAAAAGCAACTGTCATGGCTCGCTCAGTATTTGCAGAGGCAGTTAAACCATGCAGTACTGTGAAGAGGACTGAGCATTACTGGAAGGAACATTTCTAGAGTAAGGAGCAGTCAGCAGGACATGAAACACACTTTATTACAGGCAAATTATGTGACTGAAGCTGTACCTAAAAAAATGTTTTTTTTAAACGAAATTTCAGCTTTATTTCCCAACATAATTTCTAGATACACAGATGAATGCAGGCTTGTTTTAAAGTTAATTTTTTTCACATTTTCAGAATATGTAAAATATCTTAAGCCCCATACACACGGTCGGAAAATCCGACCACCAAATCCATCGGATTTGGTCCGACGGATTTAGTCCGACACTGGTGTTGCGTACACACGGTCGGACAAAGTTGTCGGAAAATCCGATCATTCTGAACGTGGTGACGTTTGTTGCCTACGACGGGACTACGCAGAGGCTAGTAGCCAATAGCTTTGGTCTTGTAATGTGATCTGAGCATGCGTGGCACTTTGTCCGTCGGAATTCGCTACACACGATCGGAATTGGTGTGATCGGACTTTGTTGTCGGAAAATCTTTAGAGCAGGAGATAGAACTTTGTCCGTCGGACAATCCGATGGAAACTGTCCGATGGTGCATACACACGGTCGGAATTTCCGACAACATTGTCCGATAGGACAGAATCCATCGGAAAATCCGACCGTGTGTATGGGGCTTTAGTGTGCATGATCTGGGCACAGGTTCAATTCAAAGAGGGCAGACCTGATTCAGCTCTGTCCTGCTTCTCTGACAGCTACAGTATGAGGAAAAAATACTATCATCACTAGAGATGGGCAAACTTTCCCATTTATAAATTTGAGGGTTGAGTGCTCGTGATCTACCAAATTTTGCTGATTTTAATACATTCACCTTAGGTAATATCACAATGCTTAACATGGCTTGATTAGTGCAAGAGAGTGTAACGTTGCTCTAGGTTGGCGTGCCACCACACCCCACACACCGGGGTGACAGCTCAGCTTATTGCACTGATTGCAGAGAGAACTTTATACATCCAGACAACTACACTCCAATAAAGATCCATTTATTCATTCATAAAAACAATATAATATGGCAATAAGACATAGTGGGGACTGAAAAAATAAAATGCATTTTGTCATATCAGCACTTAATTATGCTGGCTTGAGTAGTCCGCCCCATCTCATTAATTTAAATTAACAAAATTCAGTGTTCTTTCTCATTTTCTGAACAGAGGTATGGGGAGGACAGAAATGTGTAAATGAATTACAAGAGCTCAGGAGTAAAAACCTAAAAACCTGCAAAGTACAAATCATGATGGCTACTTTGTTTGACTTCAGTTTACAAAAACATAATGCATGAGGTGTTTGCATTCCCGTGGATCATAATCTTACTTTAACACTCATTTCTTTCAGTTCAAATTCAATTTGTTAAAGGCATTACCATGCATGTCAGGTGAATTTAGAAGTCATAAATTGGTACCGGTATGTTAGAGCTGAATGCTTTTTTATGCAGTGGCAAAGAAAATGCAGTAAGGAGGATTGGCAGGTGAATTATAAAAATATTGGTTGACTAGACTAGACTAGTCAACCAACTAGACAAAATAGTGAAAATATGAGGGGTAGTCAAGTCAAACTGGGACTTTTTAGTTGATATAAGAACAAATTTCAAGGAGTGGAAACTGCATTTATTTTTTGACATACTTCCCTGCTACATTTATACACTTATCTCAGTGTTGAACTAATGCCTGGAAAGCTTCAGCATAGAAAGATTTGTCAGTACATACAAAGATTTGTCAGTACGGCTGAACTATCCTAGGACAGCCTGCTTCACTTCGACATCAGTGCTGAAGTACTGACCTCTGAGGAACTCTTTTAGGGGTCCAAACAGGTGGAAATGAGGTCCGGGCTGTTAGGGGGATGTGGCAATACCTCCAAGCTGAGTTGCTGTAGCGTGCAGTGAGCAGTATGAGCTTGTGCATTGTCTGGAGAAACTGGACGCCCTTGGTGATCAAACCAGGCCGTTTTTTTCCGCAGACGCGTTTGCACATCACTCAGAACACGACAGTAATATTCACTGTTGATAGTGGCACCACGGGGTAGAAAATACATATGAATAACGCCACATTTGTCATGGAAAACTCTTGCCATGCAATTTTTAGAAAAAAAAAAATTTGGTGGTGGTGAGACCGCATGCTTCTATTGCCTTGATGCTTCTTTAGATTCTGGAGTGAAATGATGTGCCCAGGTTTTGTCACATGTAATGATGTGATCCAGAAAATCCTGGCCTTCTATGTCAAAACGCTCCTTCAACACAGTGCAGACTTCAAGTCTTCTGTGCTGATCAAAAGCGCAAAGCTGTCTTGGAACCCAGCGTGCACTAACTTTTTAAAAATGCAAATGTTCGTGAATGAATGTGTTCACCATTCCCACAGAAAGATTTGTCTTTTGTGCATTATTATTTATGGTCTAGAGCCCTACGGACGACATGAGTAACGATGACACATAGGAACAACACAAAACTCACCAACATGAAATAGACCTGAAAGTGTGCCTTGGTCTACCGTATGGTACACCAAAATAAGGGGGCCTTGGTCTACCGTATGGTAACCAAAATAAGGGGGCATACCCTAGATAAGGAATGATAAGAAGTAGTTATGGAATAATGTGGAATGAGTATTCAGTCTGGGGTAAGAATACTTGGAAGAGGCTTTTAAAAGGGGAGGGTGGGTGGGTATCTCGCACAGGAAACCGACAAAGACCGGCGGCCTTTGGGCTGCTTAAATACCCTCCGGGCTCCTCCCATAACTTCAGGCCGGTACCCGGCCTTCCAATTTATGGTCTAGAGCCCTACGGACGACATGAGTAACGATGACACATAGGAACAACACAAAACTCACCAACATGAAATAGACCTGAAAGTGTGCCTTGGTCTACCGTATGGTACACCAAAATAAGGGGGCAAAAACCTTCAGGTAGGGGATAATAATTTATTAAAGGTAAATGTCACTGAGTAAGTCGAGCAAAGGCCTGAGCCATCTCTAACTGTGTGTTAGGTATGTAGCGAGAGAAGCAGGCCGATTTCCACCGACCCAGTTTCTTGATCACATGGTCCGGAACCCCCTGTCTTGAGGCCGTCGTGGCCGCCCCGATCCGGAATGAATGCCCGGAGTACTGGCTGGGGTCCAACTGAAGATTGCCGAGAAGGACCCGGACATGTTCCACGAACTGCGACGAGTTGAGGGGTTTTACTGGAAAGGGTAAAAGCGGACTGGACCCTGGGCGGTCGGATAGCAGTGCCGTCAAGCGGTTTAACACGGCAACTGGGCACCAGTTGTTGTGAGTCCTGTACAGGTGAATATCTACTCCGGAACCTCGCTGCTGAGTTTTAGACGTCGCCAAGTGAAGGACGTAGTGATCCTGGTGGCGGCAGAGATTACTTCTATGCAAGACTGGACCGGCTGGGTGGCTGCGAGTGAACTCGCTGGGCCGTAGAAACCCATAAAACGCCATGTGTATCGCAGCCTGCAGGACGGTGCTGAGGAGGAGACCGAAAGGGGACCTATCCAGGATGTCAGACATCCCCTTGAAGATCTCCCCAGTGATAGGCAGCCGCTTCGGGCTGACTGGCGGCTGGTGTTTCTGAACTCCACGCAGTAGAGCCCTCACTGTGTGGCAGGAGAACACCGAAGGCCTCGCGGGGTCTTGAAGTGACAAGTAGTGCTGCACCCCGGCCACGTACTGGCGTATCGTGCTGTGTGACAGTGCTAGGTGAGAATGACAATAAGCGATAAACGCCAGAACCTGCTTGACGCTGGAAGATTCACGAGGGCGATGGGGCAGGAACTTATTAAACGCCCTCCAGGCCGTCCGGTAGGCCCGACGGGTGTTGCGGGCGAGCGAAGCGTTGATGATGTTAGTAGCTGAGCGTAGATGTGGCGCTAGTCCAAGGTCAGTTGTGACCAATCCGGGATAGTGGCTGAAAGATGGTAAGCTCCTGGCATCTGTTCAAAGAAAGAAATAAAGTTAAAACGGGAGAGTGCGTCCGCTGCTGCGTTAAACTTCCCTGGAATGAATGAGCAGTAAACATTGAACTGATGTTGTAGGGATAGCTGGACCAGTCTGCGGAGGAAGGACATGACGGGCCTGGATTTAGACCTGCCCTTGCTGATGATCTCGGCTGTGGCTTGATTGTCTGTCGTGAAAGCCACAGTCTGTCCAGACCAATGGTGACCCCATAGGTGAGCGGCTGCTACGATGGGGAACAGCTCAAAGAGGGCTGACGTGGTAGTGAAGCCCGGTGTGGCTAGTGCTTGAGGAGGCCAAGGGGCGGCGAACCACAAATGGCCAAAAATGGCGGCGCATCCTGTGGATGCCGCCGCATCGGTCACCACCTGAGGTGACTGCGTGGACACTACTGGGATGAACAGGGACACACCGTTCCAATTACTAAGAAAGTGTTCCCACATGGCCAGATCTGCCCTGGCTGCTGAATCCAGCCTGATGACCTGGTCTGGGTCCTGAGTGTAGGACAGGAAGACCAGCAACCGGGACACGAAGGAGCGGCCCTGGGGGATGATCCTCATAGCGAAATTCAGCATCCCGAGGAGAGACTGAAGTTGCTTCTGAGTACATCCCCCACCCGGGTGAACTCTCGCAGAACCGTCCTGATACGGTCCAACTTATCTGCAGGAAGGCTGGCCTGCATGGCAAGCGTGTCAAGGTCGATGCCCAAGAACGTGATCTTGTGCGCCGGGCCGTCAACCTTGTGTTCCGCTATGGGGACGTTCAGATTGTCGAAAACCGTCCTCAACTTTCCAAGGTCCCCTGGGGGAGCCCCGGGTGGTTCTATCAGAAGGAAGTCATCCAAATAATGGATGACCTCGTGGCACTGTGCCTCGTGGAGAAGGATCCACGCCAGGGTCTCCGCGAACTTGTCAAATAACCAAGGACTACTCTTAGAGCCGAAGGTCAATTTGGTCGCGAAATAATATCGCTCCCTCCACTTGATGCCGTGCCAGCACCACAGGGAAGGATGAATGGGCAGCAGCTTGAAGGCGTCGGATATGTCCGCCTTCGAGAGCCAAGCACCCACCCCCGCCCTGAGAATGGCCTGGATAGCCATGTCTACCGAAGCGTACTTCAGTGAGAACTCCTCGGAGGGGATGAGCGAGTTGAGACTGGGAACGACGGAAGAATGAGGCGCTGACAGATCATACACCAGACGTTTTTTATTTGAAAATTTTCCCTGTACAAGCCCGATAGGGCTAACCCTCCAGATACTAAAGGGAGACTGACTGAACGGGCCTATCATAAAGTCCCAATCCAACTCCGTCTGCAGAAGGACGTCAATCGCTGGCTCATCTGTTGCTGCTGAGCGTAGGTTCGGACATTCGTGGGTGGAGTGGGGCAGGGTGATGAGCCCGGTATGAAACCCATCGGTGAAACCTCGGATGAGGTAGCTGGCGAGTGACGGAGTGGGGTGTGAGGTCAAGTAAACATCGAGCCAAAGGACATTGACCCGGCTTAGTCACGGTTTCTTCTGCTTGACCTCACACAGGACCCTGGGGTGCGCCCTCTGGCATAGGGTGCAAACGTGCAAGAGCCGGCACTGGCTGAAATTGCAGGAGCCGTAGTTGAAATTGTTGCAAATGGCGGCTCCCCCAACCATCCGCACCGGACGTCCCAACTTGTCCACCTTCTGCCCTTGCGCCGGGGCCTGCTGAGCCTGGCTCGTGCTGGTAGAGGCCGTGCTAGCTATCGGATGGACAGAGGCTATGTTGGCACACCAGACCGTGGTGTGGGACGCTGACTGACAGACAGCACATAGCGGGGAGCGAAGACCCACGAAGTGGCGGCAGAACAACTCCGTGTCCACTACGCTCCAGTCCGTTGTCAAATGGAACTGTAAGAATCTGGCCGCGGCTTTGGCCGAGAAGGACCGATGATAATCGTAGAACGCTGAGCCACCGTATTTGTGGCCCAGGTCTACGATCAAATGGAGGTAGAGGTCCAGTTCCTCCCGCCTGCCGGGGGAGGCTGCGCACAGCACGTCCCTGAACATGCCGAAAGCGAGCGTGAACTCGGGCACCGTGAGCTTTCTGTTGAGCCTCGGATCCTTTGCTTTCAAAACCACTGAGACGTCCCCCCAGGTGTAGGCCTTGTTCTCGGCCAAGTCATGGACCGAGATCATGAGTGAGGCCAGGTTAACGTCTCTGCCCTCTAAAATGTCCTTCCTTACGCTGGGTGGCACCAGGTGGGAAGGGTGAACGGTAGTCGTGGCAAGCTCACTACCTGCGGCCGGTGCACTGATGGCTGGGACCACCGCAGGGTCCGGAACCGTGGCAGCCGGGCTGGTCTCTAGACGAGACACCCTGTCCAGGACCTCAACGATCGAGGAAGACAGGGAAGACACGAGGGTGTGTAGCTGAGCGACGGCGGCTGAAATAGATTCCAGAGACGCCTGCTGGCTGCTGGGGCCTGCTGCGGCCGGTGGTGGGAAGAGGAGCCTGAATAGCTCCGCCTTCCTGGCCGCGGACGAGAAGGGTATCCCTCTGCGCCTCAGCTCGGCGGACAGCCTGGGAATTGTCCATGCCCTAAGAGACTGGACACTGCCAGCCTCGGAGGCTGACGCCGGAGATAGCGGTGTGGTGAGGTCATCGCTGCCGACTGATAACATGGCGGCTGCCAAGACCCGTTACTTAGTAGACTGGTCACGTGTCTGCAGGCTGGGCCTATAAAGAGGTGACAAGAAATGAGTTTGGACGTGTCACCTACGGTATACATACCTGCCATGAGAAAGCAGGAGCCCCCCCGTGCCCCTGCGTTTTTTTTTTTTTTTTTTTACCTGCTGGAACCCTGATCAAGCTGGTGCAGGTGGACCTACTGAATCCGACTGACCTGAGAGAGTGTGAGAGAAAGTACCTATTTAAGAGCCTGAAACTGCTGCCGTCCAGAGCGACGGAACCCAACGTAGATGATAACAACAGGCGATAGTGACTTAAGTCGACTGCCGAGACAGCTGTGGAATCAAATGACAGATAACAACACGAATGACTGACATGACATGTTGCCTTAACTGAAATGAACTTCCCGTGACAGGGCCCGGCCCGTTCGTACCGTATGGGGGTGACTGTGAGCCGGACTCTGGAGCACGTACAGAAATGAGGCAACCGTGAAATAAGGGCCAACTGCCTGGCCTGGGTACGCTGAGGCCGAACTGTGACATCCAGCTGCCACCGGGTCCGACTCCAAGTGCTACAGTATGCATTTGGAACGCAAGCACTCGTGTGCCAGCGACCTCGATCATCATGCCACTGTCTAGTGACTGAACCCCTTTCTCTCTTTTTTTTTTTGTATAAAAATGCGGCCGGCCTAGGGCACGCCGGCGCGAATTCGTACAGGGAGTTGACCAATTAACGCCGGGGCGTGGTAAGGTGACATAGAAATGATATAACATGACAAGGACAAGAATCAAAGTCTCTTTTTTTTTTTTTTTTTTTGCGATTCCGCCCCTGGCGCATGTATTGAAATGAGGCCGGCCTAGGGCACGCCGACACGAATTAGTGCGGGGAAGTGACTGCATTCATGCCGGGCGTGGTAAGGTGACAGAAATGACATACCATGACAGGGGCAAGAATCAAGAATGTACGCAACCTGTGATGCGATTCCGCCCTTGGCGCATGTATCGAAATGAGGCCGGGTAGTCGTGCGTCTGGATCGCCCCGATCGGAGCATCTATGGATGCGACCGGACCTACCCAGAGGTATGGTGACCGAAATGAAACCATGACAAAGACTAGATTACAACAAACCGAGCAATTTGTAACCGAATCTAATCTCTGGAGCATGTATCGAAATGAGGCCGAACGGCTAGGCGGATCAGTGCGAATCGATGCATGCCGGATGCGACCGGATTCAGACCGATACGTGGCCAATGACCGATATCATGCCAAAGACTAGACTCGAGCCCGCATCCGTACGAGCGGTGGGCCAATCTCTGAAACATGTATGGTAATACGGCCGTAACCTGGGTACCCCGAGACAAATCCGTGCCTAAGTGCGACATGACTTGAATCTGAGTGCGGCCAGGATCGAAATGATGGCATGAACGCCCTGTTTAACTGATGCGAAATGACTTAGCATGACCGAATGGCCTGATACGTTAGCCATGTTTGAAATGACGAAATGATTGCCATGCTAATACGTGAAATGTTTCGACACGGTCAAAGTGATTCGTACAATTAACATGCCAACAGCGATTCGGAATGCAAATAGCGATTCGGCACGCTTGCTGGCGCAACCGATTTGAATAATATGACAGGACATGAACGATGCGTGTGAGTGCGAACGGCACCCGTGCGTGAGCCATGTTTGAACGATTCAAAGACTGCGTAATACGACCGCGTAAGGGGAACCCTTGAGTACCGGATGCGGCATCGGTCTTAGTGTCATGGCGGGCGGCCCTGAATGTGCGTGCCGCTAGGTGGCTCCCGATCGTGTACAACCAAAAACGTGCGAGTAAGTGTTTAGGTTTTCGAGACAAGCAGTGCGTGGTTCGTGAGCTACGCAGACCACAGTTTAGTGACATGATAAGCAGTGCATGAGAACGTAAAACATGGGAGCCGAAGCCCTACCTGCGACAGCCGAACCAGACTCTTGTACGGAACTGCGACTCGGCGACACGAGTGCGACACGAAGGGACAACACGACTTACGAACACGGAACGCGGGACTGCAACAAAAGGAGACGGACAGACGAAACGGAGCTCACGAACCGGCACCAACAGCGCTTGTCTCGAACGAGTCGGTCCTAGATGTCTGACGTATCAGATATCACGCACAGGAAACCGACAAAGACCGGCGGCCTTTGGGCTGCTTAAATACCCTCCGGGCTCCTCCCATAACTTCAGGCCGGTACCCGGCCTTCCAATTAAAAGTGTCAGAGGTTCCTATTGAGAGTTTGCGGAGGGAGTGGAATCCGTGGAACTTTTATGTTACATGACGCCTTTGATTGGGAGGTTCCGGATCGAAGCTCAGGAGATCTTCGGCATCAGTGATAGCAATCATTCCTTTTTGGCCCAGGAACCTTGGTTTACGACTCTGAACAGCTCAGTCTGGGGAACCCACTACCTCTTCCATTATCACAAGATCTTCCCACCAAGGTCAGTTCCTCCATCCAGCCCCAGGAAGCGGGCCTGGATGTTGAGAGGTTAGTTACCTCACAGGAGGTCGTTTCAACATTACTCCAGGCTAGGAAATACACGACTAATGTCAAGAATATGGGACAAGTTCACGTCTATGGCCCAGCAGAATGGTTGGGACCCTTTATTGAAGTTAAGTTTTGGAGGATTCCTTCAAGCAGGTTTCCAGAGGGCTCAATTCAAGTACACTCAAAGTACAGATTTCAGCTCTTTCAGCTAAAGCCCCATACACACATTAGCCAGATTATCCGAGGACCAGGTCCGTCGGAATGTTACTACCGATGTTGGTTTTGCATACACACGGTCGGACAAAGTTGTCGGAAAATCCGATCATTCTGAACTGGTACGTTTGTTGCGTACGACGGGACTACGTAGAGGCTAGTAGCCAATAGCTTTGGTCTTGTAATGTGATCTGAGCATGCGTGGCACTTTGTCCGTCAGGAATTCGATTTTATGATCGTGTTTTTGATGTGTTGTCCAACTATCCAGCAGGAGATAGGACTTTGTCCGTCGGACAATCCGACATACACTGTCCGATGGTGCCTACAAGGTCGGATTTTTCGACAACATTGTCCGATAGGAAGAATCCATGCGAAAATCCGACCGTGTGTATGGGGCTAAACGGATGTCACCCTCTTTTTCCTATACAATACAAAGCATGCGATTTGATCGATAAAGTTGTCCTGAAAACCCTATCAGAGCGTCTCCTTTTCATCCTCGGATTCAATCAGCTTACATTTCTTATAGCTATCACTTCTGCTAGAAAACCTTTCGGAAATACAGGCGTTAATGATTTCAGCCATACATGGTCGTTTTACCAACAGGGTGGTACTGAAACCCTCAGACCAATTCACTAAAGGTCATGATCCTCTTACACCAGCTTTCCATCATACAGATAATCAAGGTCAACCACACACTTTGGATGTTAGAGATGAAATGATCTATCAGCTTTCTTTCAGGAAGACCGAAAGTCTACTAGTGATTCCCCATGGGGGGGAGAAGCCCATTCTTCTTGGTTGGTCAACACACTCAAGAAATATGAATCAAATCTGCCGGTACCCGGAGGCACTGGGCTCATTTCAACAAGGACAGTGGCAGCTTCCTGGGCAGCGTATTGCAGAGTGTCTCCCGATACAATTTGCAGGGCAGCTACCTGGTCCTCAGGCATTTTCAATATTGAATGGATATTTATTTTGGAAGAGCCGTCTGTTCGAGCCAATTCTTCATAAATTGGAAGGCCGGGTACCGGCCTGAAGTTATGGGAGGAGCCCGGAGGGTATTTAAGCAGCCCAAAGGCCGCCGGTCTTTGTCGGTTTCCTGTGCGTGATATCTGATACGTCAGACATCTAGGACCGACTCGTTCGTGACAAGCGCTCTTGGTGCCGGCTCGTGAGCTCCGTTTTCGTCTGTCCGTCTTCTCTTGTTGCAGTCCCGTGTTCCGTGTTCGTAAGTTGTGTCGTCCCTTCGTGTCGCACTCGTGTCGTCGAGTCGCAGTTCGTACAAAGAGTCTGGTTCGGCTGTCGCAGGTAGGGCTTCGGCTCCCATGTTTTACGTTCTCATGCACTGCTTATCATGTCACTAAACTGTGATCTGCGTAGCTCACGAGCCACGCGCTGCTTGTCTCGAAACCTAAACACTTACTCGCACGTTTTTGTTGTACCCGATCGGGAGCCATCTAACGGCACGCACATTCAGGGCCGCCCGCCACAGACACTCCGACCGATGTCGCATCCGGCACTTAGGGTTCCCTTACACGAGCGGGCTACACAGTCTCCGAATCGTTCAACATAACTCACGCACGGGTGCCGTTCGCACTCACACGTATCGTTCATGTCCTGCCATTATCCGAATTGGTGGCGCTAGCGAGCGTGCCGAATCGCTATTATATTCCGAAGCACTGTTGGCATTCTAGTTGTACGAATCACTTCGACCGTGTCGAAACATTTCACGAATTAGCATGACAATCATTTCATCATTTCAAACGTGGCTAACGTATCAGGCCATTCGGTCATGCTAAATCATTTCGCATCAGTTAATCAGGGCGTTCATGCCATCGCTTCGATCCTGGTCCGGTCGCATCCACGCATGCTCCGATCGGGGCGATCCAGATGCACGACTACCCGGCCTCATTTCGATACATGCGCCAAGGGCGGAATCACATTACTGGCTGCGGGCATTCCTGATTCTTGCCCCTGTCATGGCATATCATTTCGGTCACTTTACCACGCCCGGCATGAATGCAGTCACTTCCCCGCACTAATTCGTGTCGGCGTGCCCTAGGCACGGCCTCATTTCTATACATGCGCCAAGGGCAGAATCGCATCACTGGTTGCGTACATTCCAGATTCTGGCCCCTGTCATGGTATCTCATTTCTGTCACCTTACCACGCCCGGCGTGAATGTAGTCACTTCTTCGCACTAAATTCGTGTCGGCGTGCCCTAGGCACGGCCTCATTTCAATACATGCGCCAAGGGCGGAATCGCATCACTGGTTGCGTACATTCCTGATTCTTGCCCCTGTCATGGTATCTCATTTCTGTCACCTTACCACGCCCGGCGTGAATATAGTCACCTCTCCGCACTAAATTCGTGTCGGCGTGCCCTAGGCACGGCCTCATTTCTATACATGCGCCAAGGGCGGAATCGCATCACTGGTTTGCGTACATTCCTGATTCTTGCCCCTGTCATGGTATCTCATTTCTGTCACCCTACCACGCCCGGCATGAATGGAGTCACTTCTTCGCACTAAATTCGTGTCGGCGTGCCCCAGGCACGGCCTCATTTCAATACATGCGCCAAGGGCGGAATCGCATCACTGGTTTACGTACATTCCTGATTCTTGCCCCTGTCATGGTATCTCATTTCTGTCACCCTACCACGCCCGGCAGGAATGGAGTCACTTCTTCGCACTAAATTCGTGTCGGCGTGCCCTAGGCTCGGCCTCATTTCAATACATGCGCCAGGGGCGGAGTCGCAAAAAAAAAAAAAAAAAAAAAAAAAAAAAAACTTTGATTCTTGCCCTTGTCATGTTATATCATTTCTGTGTCACCTTACCACGCCCGGTGTTAATTGGTCACCCGCTCGTACGAATTCGTGCCGGCGTGCCCTAGGCCGGCCGCATTTCAAAAAAAAAAAAAAAAAAAAAAAAAAAAAAGGGGGAGCTTGGAGTCGGACTCGGTGGCAGCTGGATGTCACAGTTCGGCCTCAGCATACCTAGGCAGTTGGCCTCGTTTCATGGTGGCCTCATTCTGTACGTGCTCCAGAGTCCGGCCCACAGTCACCCCCATACGGTACGAACGGGCCGGGCCCTGTCACGGGAAGTTCATTCAGTAAGGCAACGTGTCAAGTCAGTCGTTCGTGTTGTCATCTGTCAGTTGATCCCACAGCGATCTCGGCAGTCGACTCAAGTCACTATCGCCTGTTGTTATCATCTGCGTTGGGTTCCGTCGCTCTGGACGGCAGCAGTTTTAGGCTCTTAAATAGATATTTTTTCTCACACTCTCTCAGGTCAGTCGGATTCAGTAGGTCCACCTGCGCCAACTTGATCAGGGTTCCAGCAGGTAAAAAAAAAAAATAAATAAAAACACAGGGGCACGGGGGGCTCCTGCTTTCTTGTGGCGGGTACGTATATCATAGGTGACACGTCCAAACTCATTTCTTGTCACCTTTTAGGCCCAGCCTGCAGACACGTGACCAGTCTACCAAGTTACAGGTCTTGGCAGCCGCCATGTCGTCAGTTGGCAGCGATGACCTCACCACCCCACTATCTCCGGCGTCAGCCTCCGAGGCTGGCAGTGTCCAGTCTCTTAGGGCATGGACAATTCCCAGGCTGTCCGCCGAGCTGAGACGCAGAGGGATACCCTTCTCGTCCACGGCCAGGAAGGCGGAGCTATTCAGGCTTCTCTTCCCACCACCGGCCGCAGCAAGCCCCAGCAGCCAGCAGGCGTCTCTGGAATCGATTTCAGCCGCCGTTGCCCAGCTACACACCCTCGTGTCTTCCCTGTCTTCCTCAATCGTGGAGGTCCAGGACAGGGTGTCTCGTCTAGAGGCCAGCCCGGCTGCCACGGTTCCGGACCTCGTGGTGGTCCCAGCCAGCAGTGCACCGGCCGCAGGTAGTGAGCTTGCCACGCCTACCGTTCACCCTTCCCACCTGGTGCCACCCAGCGTAAGGAAGGACATTCTAGAGGGCAAAGACGTCAATCTGGCCTCACTCTTGATCTCGGTCCATGACTTGGCCGAGAACAAGGCCTACACCTGGGGGGATGTCTCGGTGGTGTTGAAAGCGAAGGATCCGAGGCTCAACAGGAAGCTCACGGTGCCCGAATTCACGCTCGCTTTCGGCATGTTCAGAGACGTGCTGTGCTCAGCCTCCCCCGGCAGACGGGAAGAGCTGGACCTCTACCTCCATTTGGTCGTAGACCTGGGCCACAAATACGGTGGCTCAGCGTTCTACGACTACCATCGGTCCTTCTCGGCCAAAGCCGCAGCCAGATTCACACAGTTCCATTTGCCAACGGACTGGAGCGTAGTGGACACGGAATTGTTCTGCCGCCACTTTGCAGGCCTTCGCTCCCCGCTATGTGCTGTCTGTCAGTCAGCGTCTCACACCACGGTCTGGTGTGCCAACGTAGCCTCTGTCCATCCGATAGCTAGCACGGCCTCTGCCAGCACGAGCCAGGCTCAGCAGGCCCCGGTGCAAGGGCGAAAGGTGGACAAATTGGGACGTCCGGTGCGGATGGTTGGGGGAGCCGCCATTTGCAACAATTTTAATTACGGCTCCTGCAATTTCAGCCAGTGCCGGCTCTTGCACGTTTGCACCCTGTGCCAGAGGGCGCACCCCAGGATCCTGTGTGAGGTCAAACAGAAGAGACCATGACTAAGCCGGGTCAATGTCCTTTGGCTCGGCGTTTACCTGACCTCACACCCCACTCCGTCACTCGCCAGCTACCTCATCCGAGGCTTCACTGAGGGGTTCCATACCGGGCTCATCACCCTGCCCCACTCCACCCACGAATGTCCGAATTTACGCTCAGCAGCAACAGACGAGCCAGCGATTGATGTCCTTTTGCAGACGGAGCTGGATCGGGACTTCATGATAGGCCCGTTCTGTCAATCCCCCTTCAGCATCTGGAGGGTTAGCCCTATCGGGCTTGTGCAGGGAAAGTTTTCAAATAAAAAACGTCTGGTGTATGATCTGTCAGCGCCTCATTCTTCCGTCGTTCCCAGTCTCAACTCGCTCATCCCCTCCGAGGAGTTCTCGCTGAAGTACGCTTCGGTAGACATGGCTATCCAGGCCATTCTCAGGGCAGGGGTGGGTGCGTGGCTCTCGAAGGCGGACATATCCGACGCCTTCAAGCTGCTGCCCATCCATCCTTCCTTGTGGTGCTGGCACGGCATCAAGTGGAGGGAGCGATATTATTTCGCGACCAAATTGACCTTCGGGTCTAAAAGTAGTCCTTGGCTATTTGACAAGTTCGCCGAGACCCTGGCGTGGATCCTTCTCCATGAGGCACAGTGCCACGAGGTCATCCATTATTTGGATGACTTCCTTCTGATAGAGCCGCCCGGGGCTCCCCCAGGGGACCTTGGAAAGTTGAGGACGGTTTTCGACAATCTGAACGTCCCCATAGCGGAGCACAAGGTTGACGGCCCGGCACACAAGATCACGTTCCTGGGCGTCGACCTTGACACGTTGGCCATGCAGGCCAGCCTTCCAGCAGATAAGTTGGACCGCATCAGGACGGTTCTGCGAGAGTTCACCCGGGGGGGGGGGGTGTACTCAGAAGCAACTTCAGTCTCTCCTCGGGATGCTGAACTTTGCCGTGAGGATCATCCCCCAGGGCCGCTCCTTTGTGTCCCGGTTGCTGGTCTTCCTGTCCTACACGCAGGACCCAGACCAGGTCATCAGGCTGGATTCTGCAGCCAGGGCAGATCTGGCCATGTGGGAGCACTTTCTTAGTGATTGGAACGGTGTGTCCCTGTTTATCCCAGTCGTGTCCACGCAGTCACCACAGGTGGTGACCGACGCGGCGGCATCCACAGGATGCGCCGCCATTTTTGGCCATTTGTGGTTCGCCGCCCCGTGGCCTCCTCAAGCACTAGCCACACCGGGCTTTACTACTACGTCAGCCCTCTTTGAGCTCTTCCCTATTGTAGCAGCCGCCCACCTATGGGGTCACCATTGGTCTGGACAGACGGTGGCTTTCTCGACAGACAATCAAGCCACAGCCGAGATCATCAGCAAGGGCAGGTCTAAGTCCAGGCCCGTCATGTCCTTCCTCCGCAGACTGGTCCAGCTATCCCTACAGCATCAGTTCAATGTGTACTGCTCCTTCATTCCAGGGAAGTTCAACGCAGCAGCGGACGCACTCTCCCGTTTTAACTTTATTTCTTTCTTTGAACAGGTGCCAGGAGCCTGCCGTCATTCAGCCACTATCCCGGATTGGTCACAACTGACCTTGGACTAGCCCCACATCTACACTCAGCTACCGATATCATCAACGCCTCACTCGCCCGCAACACCCGTCGGGCCTACCAGACGGCCTGGAGGGCGTTTAACAAGTTCCTGCCCCAGCGGCCTCGCGAGTCTTCCAGCCTCAAGCAGGTCTTGGCGTTCATCGCCTACTGCCATTCACACCTAGCACTGTCACACAGCACGATACGCCAGTACGTGGCCGGGGTGCAGCACTATTTGTCACTTCAAGACCCCGCAAGGCCTTCGGTGTTCTCCTGCCACGCGGTGAGGGCTCTACTACGTGGAGTTCAGAAACACCAGCCGCCAGTCAGCTCAAAGCGGCTGCCTATCACGGGGGAGATCTTCAAGGGGATGTCTGACATCCTGGATAGGTCCCCTTTCGGTCTCCTCCTCAGTACCGTCCTGCAGGCTGCGATACACATGGCGTTTTACGGGTTTCTGCGGCCCAGCGAGTTCACTCGCAGCCACCCAGCCGGTCCAGTCTTGCGTAGAAATAATCTCTATCGCCACCAGGATCACTACGTCCTTCACTTGACGACATCCAAAACCCAACAGCGAGGTTCCGGAGTAGATATTCACCTGTACAGGACTCACAACAACTGGTGCCCAGTTGCCGTGTTGGACCGCCTGACGGCACTGCTGTCCGACTGCCCAGGGGCCAGTCCACTGCTACCTTTTCCGGTGAAACCCCTTAACTCGTCGCAGTTCGTGGAACATGTCCGGGTCCTTCTCGGCCATCTTCAGTTGGACCCCAGCCAGTACTCCGGGCATTCGTTCCGGATCGGGGCGGCCACGACGGCCTCAAGACAGGGGGTTCCGGACCACGTAATCAAGAAGCTGGGTCGGTGGAAGTCGGCCTGCTTCTCTCGCTACATTCCTAACCCACAGTTAGAGATGGCTCATGCCTTTGCTCGACTCACTCAGTGACATTACCTTAATAAATAATTATCCCCTACCTGAAGGTTTTTGCCCCCTTATTTTGGCGTACCATACGGTAGACCAAGGCACACTTTCAGGTCTATTTCATGTTGGTGAGTTTTGTGTTGTTCCTATGTGTCATCGTTACTCATGTCGTCCGTAGGGCTCTAGACCATAAATTGGAAGGCCGGGTACCGGCCTGAAGTTATGGGAGGAGCCCGGAGGGTATTTAAGCAGCCCAAAGGCCGCCGGTCTTTGTCGGTTTCCTGTGCGTGATACCCGCCCACCCTCCCCTTTTTAAAAGCCTCTTCTAAGTATTCTTACCCCAGACTGAATACTCATTCCACATTATTCCATAACTACTTCTTATCATTCTTTATCTAGGGTATGCCCCCTTATTTTGGCGTACCATACGGTAGACCAAGGCACACTTTCAGGTCTATTTCATGTTGGTGAGTTTTGTGTTGTTCCTATGTGTCATCGTTACTCATGTCGTCCGTAGGGCTCTAGACCATAAATGAATGGTGTGAGTGAGTGGTATGCAGCAACACCGAGGGGTCAAACTGTACCCAGAAGCATGTGTGTAAAAATCAATCTATGGTGTTGCGCTCCCAAAGGATGTAATAGACAATTGTGTTGAGGTGTAAATAGTGCTCAACAAAAATACAGTATATAAAAGTCAAATTTGACAAAAAATATATAAGAATAAAATTAAATCAATAAAAGTGGTAAAACACAGTGAAGATACAATGAAAGTGACTGCTGTGCATAAAATATGCTAAACTCTAGTCGACATCACATTTAGGTGCACAATACGTGGATAGGTGTGCAGAATAAGCTAGATAAGTTGCGAAATCGCATGAATGTGCAAATATGCTAGAGAATCGCATGGAGAATCGCATAGAACGCTAAACAGCGTGTGCAATGAAGTGAACAAGGTAAGTGTCTATGGTGGCTTGAATAAATAAAATCAAAAGGTGTACAATTCATGAACACATATGTGACTATTTAGAAAACGC
>CM053026.1:358217356-358503631 GCA_028564925.1 Lithobates sylvaticus | reverse complement strand
CAGCTTAAGTTAAGTTTTGGCAAAAAAGTATTCCATACACATGTGGTCATTGAGTATGTCAATGGTCATACCTAGAGTAGGTGAGGAGGCATGTTTCCAGAGGCGAGCAATGGCAAGACAAGCGGCAATTAGGACAAAGGTGACAACTGGGTGGAATTTTGAGGGCCACGATAAGAGGTCTAGTCCAAATAGAGCCATCTGCGGGGATAACACATTAGATACATTAATCAGTTCCTTAATGAGGTTGAAGATGTCTCTCCAAAATGGGGTAATGACAGGGCATTCCCACCATATGTGAAAAATGTGACCGTCCATAGAACATTTTCTCCAGCACTCTCTTGGTTGGGTTGGGAATATGTGCGCTAATTTTTTAGGGGTATAATACCAGCGATAGAAGATTTTCATTAATGTTTCCAAATGGGTAATGTTTCAGGAGAACATGGATGATAGCCAAAATGTTTGATACCATGAGGAGGGGAGATATCTGAATTCCCAGAGTAGATTGCCAGTGGATCATAGCCATAGTTTTCTCCATCTTTGGTTTGAGAGTAGTTCATAGATGTAGGATATACCTCGATGGCTGAGTTGAAAAAGGTGATTATGTCTTTGGTTAGAGGAGCAGAGAAAGATGCTAGGATGTGGCAAATTCTAAGGTAAATAAGAAAGTCTTTATTGGGGATGTTATACAGATCTGAGATGTGTTGGAAGGTTCAAAGCTGGTGTTGGTCGCAAACCCACTGTTTCGATACCTGCAGTAATCCGTTTTTGTAAGGGGAGGTCCGGAAAGAGGAGTTGCAGAGCCAATAGTGGAAGTTGGGTTAGTGCGGGGGGTAAATTCCCTTGGAGACTTGATGTACAGCTTTCCACGTTGATATGGTTGCGGTAGCTGTTTCTTATATACCTAAATGTTTTTCTTCATGAAACAAGTAAAATAATGTGAGATAATTCATATTAAGCATGTGTGATACTGTTTAAACCAGGGGTCTTCAAACTATGGCCCTCCAGTTGTTCAGGAACTACAATTCCCATCATGCCTAGTCTGTGAATGTTAGAGTTTTACAATGCCTCATGGGATGTGTAGTTCTGCAACAGCTGGAGGGCCGTAGTTTGAGGATCCCTGGTTTAAACCAACCCTGTCGATGATAAGAAAAAAAAATCCTCCAAACAGCATCTATAGAAGAAGACAGTCTGTGCTTTTCTGGTCCAGTGCCTCTTCATGAAATCTTCAATCTGCAGCAGACAAATGCCGACCTAGGTATGAGATATGAAGATCATTTGGGCAGTGCAGCTCTGCTAAAGAGTAAAGATTTCATGAAAAGGCACTGGACAAGTTTAACTTTGTCTTCTTTTACAGGTTCTATTTAGCTAAAGTTCTGGAACTTTAGGCCTTTGTATTAAAATTGGTAGACATACAGGATTTTTAATGCAGAAGAGACATGCTTTGTCTCTTCTGCATTAAAGTTACTTACCTGCCTTTCCGCCCTTGTACAGTGCAGGTACAGCTCACTGTACAAATTCGGCAATGCCGAATCTGACTGAACTTTCGTGAAAGCGCAGGAGTGATGTCATCCCCACCCGGCCAATGACAGGGGCTATTGTTCGAGACCCGGAAGCCGGCCACCTGAAGATGTCAGCAGCCAGGCGGGGAGCTCGAGGATGCCACATCGATGAAGCTGAGGTGAGTATTGTTCCGCTTTAAGAGTGTATACCTACTATTTAACTATTATCCTAAGCACAAGGGCTTTACAGAGAACATAGATCTGTTTATATCAGTTTATGTGCTCCAAAGAAGCTCATGGTGCCATAATGTCCCTTGCACATTCATACACATACTACGGCATCTAAGGATAGAGAAGGTTAACCTACTAGTATTTGTTGGGGTTTATACTTTCTAGGTTTCATTTATTATTTTAATAGTAACAATAAGACTGTAGGCAGGTATTAAAAATCAACACAACTAGGCATTCATTAAGAATAATTAAAAAAAGTGCTTGTCTTGATAGTAGTCTCCTGTAACATCCTATAAACCATAGGATGGTGAAGATGGAGAGCAGTATGAGGAACCAATGAGACTCAGCACATGTACTGAGAAGCAACACACTGACTGGAGAAAGGAACAGCACAATAAAAGCAATCATCTCAGAATGAAACCTTTGTTCATTTATTGTCCTATCCAGCCTTTTGGGTTGTGGATACTAGACTGGCTAAACAGAGTTGCAAATCCTTTGAGACCAGTGTAATAATTCCACCATGTGTCACCTCCACTTTAAAAAGGAACTGCAGTCTGCTCACATAATTTGTAAAAACATCTTTGCCATTCTGAAGCTTCCCTCCAACCACTTTGCATATTATTTTATATATACTATGACTCTGTACTTGCCAAATATGCTGCAGAATCTCCCTCCACTTAGTCTGGCTGCAACCATTTTAACTGTGGGCAGCTGAAGCTGCTACCTGTTCACTTTTTGGATTTACACAGACACACAGAGGCACACCTCCAGCTCTGCAGCCTTGCAGCTCACATTGGCCCTCTTATGACTCATCCCCCCTCCCTTCCTGGCAAACTCTCATGAAAGTTAGAGAAAGAGCTGTGGATAATGTGATAAGCCTAGGCTTTTTACCAGAAAAGAAACAAGGAGTGGGCTGTATAAGGTATTTACTGGCAGAAAAATATTTTTTCCTATCCAAAGTTAAGACAAGGGCAGAAGATTCAATAGATGGAAAGTTGAAAAAAATTACTGAAGGTCCGCTTTAAGTAGAAATGCTTGTTTAACATACAATGAATCAAGTACAGGAAAGCTCTCATGCCTTTGATGGACCCTGATGGATTTACTTCCTCTTTGTTTCCCTGCAAAGTTAAAGCATAATGGACTACTATGCATTGCATAGTAGTCCATTATGTGTCACTTACCTGACACAGGAGCCAGCAAAATCACCGCTGTCCCCTTGTGTACGGAGCCTCCATCTTCTTGGTGGGTCTCGCGACTCCGGCGCTGTCATTCGACGGCGCCACGATGACGTCACTCCCGCGCATGCGCACGGGAGCCGCCACTCACGGCATATCGCCGTTGACAGTGACGCACTCAGTGCGCCTGCGCGCCACTGTCTACGGCGCATGCACTGTAGATAGCGGTGCGTGTCTTTTGGCAAATATCTCTTAAACCGTGCAGGTTTAGGAGATATTTCTTGGACCTACAGGTAAGCCTTAATCTAGGCTTACCTGTAGGTCAAAGTGGTTTGTAAGGGTTTACAACCACTTTAAGGTACCAAGGCATGCAGCACCTCCCATCCACAAACAAATCACCAATAGCAAAGAACAAAAATCTCATAATGTAATATTTATTGGTGTACACATGTAGAAAACATATCCAAATCCATAAAACATATATTAATATTATAAGCCGTTGGAAACACTTACATAAAATGCTGCCAATCTGGGTAAGAGTGGCTGCAGGACCTCAGTCATCAAACTAAATGACTCAACAGCTGTCTCGTGCCATGGGCATCTTCAGGAGTACATCATTTCAATAAAGAAGGGGTCTGTTACTTATATAGCCCCGCACAGGATGTTATATTTTCATTTTCTGTAAACAGCACGACTACGCAACGTCACTTCTGGTCTGGCCAGATGTCACTTCTGGGTCAGTGCCATCTTAAAAGAGATTGCGACATCACTTCCGGCCTCGCACCGTCTTAAGAGGTCGGACATCCTATCCGGTTTCTGCACCATTGTAATGGAGACCAGGGCATTAACCGAATTCCATTTTCGGTCCTGTGCCATATAGAATACAACTAAAGATAGATGACTGTTATTTAAGGAAAAAACTGCACGGGTTATATATCACACAAGGTGTTTTATAATAGCAATATATATGTGATCAGCTAATGGCATAGAAAAAAAAATTGAAAACCAAAATAGAAGCAAAAACTATATGATCTAATACTGTATGTAAACAAACACCTAAAAGTATATAAATGCTACAAAAAGAATATGAATGGGATGTCTAACTGTTGTCAATAAAGCAATTTACGTCCCATTCCACATTCAAGCCTAGAGGGGAGAACAATTTTAAGTCATACAACCATTTCATTTCTAATCTAGATATTCTCTGGTACTTTGTCAACTACTCCAATGAGGTGATCGTTTATCAATGACTGTAAATTTAAGACCTGTGGGGTCCCTATTATGACATGCCCTAAAGTGCGCAGTAAGACTGTGATTTTTTAATCCTTTTTTAATGTTGTAGAAATGTTCTCTTAATCTGTCCCCATGTCTTCTTGTAGGTCTGCCCACATATTGTTTTTTTGCAGTGGCATTCCAACAAATAAACTATATGTGTAGTCTCACAGGATCGTATTTATCTGGTATTCCTTACCTGTAGTGACTGAGGAAAAAAATGGGTAACTTTGGACTTCCTCTTTCTGTCTACTGTGCAAATAACATATCTGTTACATGGAAAGAACCCTTTTATTTCAGAATAAAACTAATTTTTTTGAGGGGGGTTTATTATGTTAGGAGCTAGACGGTCTCTCAAATTAGAGACCCGTCTGAAGCCAAATTTCTGGTTTATCTGGTAGTACATTTTTAAGTATCGGATCAGATTTCAATATGTCCCAACTATTCTGAATAATCTTTTTCATTTGAGAATGTTTAATTGAAAAATTTGTAATTAGAGGACAAAAAAAAATCTGATTTTATTTTTTGTATTAGGAGCCAGAGGTGATTCTCTATCCAGAGTAGCTATCTCCTGTAACGTTTGATCCAGAACTTTCTTGTTATAGTCTTTTTCCAAAAATCTATTTTTTATCACTAAGAATTGTTGGAGTCTCATCTCGGCAGTTGCGTCTCATTCGTAAGAATTGTCCTTTAGGGACATTCTTATGCCACAGAGGGTGGTGACAGCTGTCAGGGGGATGTAGCTGTTTGTCTGAAGTCTTAAAATATGATTTTGTGTATATTTCTCCATTGAAACCCCCTAAATTAAAATCCAGAAAATTAATTTCTACTTAACTGTAAGAAAATGATAAATCGATATTACAATCATTATCATTTATAAGTAAGACAAAGTTTATCAGAGAAGATTCATCTCCTCTCCATAATAACAGAATATCATCAATATAACATTTATAGAAAAGTAGATTATTCCAATGTTTATAATATATGGTATCTAATTCCCAATTGGACATAAATAGGTTCGCTAGACCAGGGGAAAACTTAGCCCCCATCGCTACCCCTTTGCGTTGAAGGTAAAATTAACCATTAAACCAAGAGTAATTATGGGACATTGAGAAATCGAATAGAGTTAGGATGAAATCCCTTTGTGTTGGAGGGATAAAACTGCCATATAGATAGTGTTGAATGATTCTCCTTCAATCACGATGATCAATGTTGGTGTAACTTAAAAGTTTTCTTCATCAATATGAATGTTCTTTAACTCATTCAGTACCTGTTTTGTGTCTTTAAGATACGCTGGGGTATTAATGAACAATGTTTGCAAAAGACTCTATATATACACTGGGAGTTAAAAAACCTATTCCAATGATGATCGGGCTGCCCAGTGTATCTACAGGGTCTCTTTATGTACCTTTGGTAAGACATAAATAATAGGGATTTTAGGTGCTACTAGTATCAAATAATCTCTTTCTTTTTTTTTCTTTTTTTTTTCCACCTCAGTAAGCTCTTGTTGGGACCAAATCAGAAGCGCCCTCAGCTTTTGTCCCTAGTTGTGTCTTTACATCATTGTGGAGAAAGTTTTTTTTTTTTTTTTTTTTTTTTAATGCTTTATTTGATGCTCCAGTATTTCTCAAAACAGATAACTCCTTTTGTAGAGCTAATTCTATAAGCTTATTGGTTATAGCCACTTAAGCTCTCTCTATTTCTAAAATAACTCGCCCATCTTGACCACTCCCCTAACCTCCCCCTCCTCCCCCTAATCCCCCTCCCACCCACCCCCCAGCCGCTGGGATCGCTCCTGTCCTTACTCAGTATTTGTTTATATTTACGCATCTCTCTCTCACTTGTTCCTTAATACCTCTACGTAGCTCCAAGACCTCTTAAATCTTCTCCATCCCTCCCATTTGGCTTTCATGTCCTCTCCTTCCTCGGTCACACTATTGGCGAGGCACTCCATAGTATAAATCCCCTCTACCGCGTCTACCCATTCCCAAAGCGGTGGACTCTCAGGATCCCTCCATCTTCTAGGTATCACTCGCTTTGCCGCGTTTAGCAAATGCGGAACCAAAGATCTCCTGTATTGCTTGGGCCCTACTGGTGTATCGTGCAATAGGACTTCCCAGGGGTCCTCTTTTACCTCGACCTTCGTGATCTCCTTAATATATTTTAAAATAGTCTTCCAAAATTTTTTAATTTTTGGGCAGTCCCACCATAGGTGGCCCATAGTACCCTTCTCCTGGCAGCCTCGCCAACAATTAGCAGACCCCCCTGGCTGAAATTTGCTTAACTTGTCCGGGGTCAGATACCAACCCGAGAGGCACTTATAGTTGATCTCAGCAGTTTTGACATCAACAGCCGAACTGTGTGTGAGTTGATAAATCTTCTTTATAGCCCCCGTGTGAAGTGTTCCCAGTTCCCTTTCCCATTTTTTGACGAAGGGCGGTACCTCCTGTCCGTCCCCCGATAGCAGGAACTTGTAAATTTTTGTAATCATTTTCTTCGTGTTCTCTGCTGTAAAGATGCGTTCCATCGCCGTGAGGTCCCCCCGTCCCCTTATAGGGGGGGGCATTGAGCCCACTAGGTGACGCAACTGGAGGTAATGCCATTCATCCACCCTAAACAAATCATTCTTCTTTTGTAACTCCTGAATAGTCAATATTTTTCCTTTACTAATTAAATCTCCTAACCGTGCATTATCATCTTTAATCCATTCCCCTCCCATTTCCCTCCTCCCTGGTGGAAACAAAAATTTTTCTTTTAGTGCAATCAATGGTGAATTGAATTTTATCTTGAAATTTTTATGCATTTTGTCCCAAATTTTTAAAGTGTTCATTGTGATCGCGTGTGCTTTTTCCCCTAGTTTTCTAAATTTTGGTGGGTTCCAAATAATTTTCCCCAGCTGTGTTTCACTCAGTGCTTCCTCTAAACTAACCCATCTCTTTTCGCTGTGTGTCTTCCCCCATTCTGGAATTCTTAGTAAGGCTGACGCATAATAGTAGTTCACGATGTCAGGTACTGCCAAGCCCCCCTTGCTTTTTTCTAGTTTTAAGGTTTGTATTGCTATTCTATGTGACTTGTGTTGCCAGATATAGTTCATGATAATAGCTCTCAGTTTCCTCAAAAACTGTTCTGGTAGGGATATTGGGATCATCTGCAGCTTGTAAGTGATCAGCGGGAGTATCATCATTTTGACCGCATTAATGCGGCCTAACCATGAAATTGGCCTGGTTTTGAACTCCTGACATTTTTTCCTTACTTCATCTAGTAGGGGTAAATAGTTAGCTTTAAACATTTTCCCCGTAGTGTTCATCAGCTCTATACCCAGATATTTAATTTGTTTCTTCCACATGAAGTTATACTCCTTCATCAGATCTTGTTTTTCCGCTCTATTTGTATTAATGTTCAAAATGGAGGATTTCGCCAGGTTGATCTTGAAGTTTGAGACCTCCCCGTATGCCGCAATATTCTTCAGAATATTAGGGAGTGATTTGTGTGGTGAGCTTACGTAGAAAAGGACATCGTCGGCGAAGGCCGCCAACTTGTGTTCCTCTCCCCTCGCCTCACATCCCTCTATGTCCGTGTCTCCCCTTATTGTGGCCAATAATGGTTCCAAAGAGAGGACGAAGAGGAGGGGGGAGAGGGGGCAGCCCTGCCTGGTCCCGTTGAACATTTCGAAGGGGGAGGATAGGACGCCGTTCACCTTAATATTGGCCTTTGGGTGACTATAGAGGACTCTTACTTTCTGAGTTATTTTCGGTCCGAATCCCATAACGCCCAGAGTCTCGAACAAGAACCCCCAGTCTACCCGGTCAAATGCTTTTTCCGCATCAATAGACAAAAGCAGACTGGGGGCCCGTGAATCTCTCATCTTCCGGATCGCCAGCAGGGTCCGCACACTATTATCCCTACCTTCTCGTCCCGTCATGAATCCCACTTGGTCTGGGTGAATCAGCTTACCCAGACATTTCTTTATACGTTCGGCCAGAATCTTAGCATAGAGCTTCGTTTCGAAATTTAGAAGGGATATTGGTCTATATCCAGCGCACGTCGAGCCGTCCTTCCCCTCCTTTCGTATAACCGTTATCGTTGCCGATAACGAGGCCTCGCTCATATCATATTCCGCGCCTAGTCCATTCATGTATCTCAGGAGTATAGGAGTCAGGATCTCCCTGTAAGTTCTATAATACAGGGCCGTGAACCCATCTGGCCCCGGACTCTTGTCTAGCGGGGAGTTATTAAGGGCTTCCCGTATTTCCTCCTCCGAAAAAGGTCTTTCTAACCATTCCTTCTCCTCTGCTCCCAGGGACTGTAATTTTGCTTTTTTCAAAAATGCTTTAGCTTTATCCCTCCCCCCTCCTTCCTTTTCTCCACTACTATGGCCGACTGAGTATAATTCCTCATAAAAATCCCTGAACGTCGAAGCTATGTCTTTTGAGGTATACCTCACCTCTCCCTTTTTATTAACTATTTTTTCTATAAAATTCTTGACTCTGTTTTTTTGCAGCAGCCTCGCTAGGTGTTTCCCCGATTTATTACCATAGATGTAACGCTCTTTGGCGATTCTATTGAAGACTTGTTTTACCCCCTGCTCTGCAAGTTCTCTTAACTCTTCCCTCTTGAGAATTATTTCATGTAATAATGCATGGTTCTGTGATGGGTCCTCCTTATGTTTGTGCTCCAGATTTTGGATATTGTTCGTTAACTCCTGCACTCGTCTTAGTCTTTCTTTTTTTTTCCAAGTGGCCTTGGAGATGAACACCCCCCTTATAAAAGCCTTGTGAGCGTCCCAGAGACTTGACTCCTTCACGGCTCCATTGTCATTTGTCTGAAAAAACCATTCCAGCTCTTTTCTAACGCTTTCTCTTATTTCCTCATCTTTCAGCAACTCATTGTTTAATTTCCAACCACAACTGGGCTGTTTAAATTCTGGGATGTTCAGACTCATGCTCACCGGAGCATGGTCTGACAGAGATGCTATCTCAATCCTGGAGTCCGTTATTCTATCCAATAATCCGTGGTCCACCCAGATATAGTCTAGTCTAGAGTACGTCTTGTGCACAGGGGAAAAAAATGTATAGTCTTTAGTAAGTGGGTGCTGCATTCTCCACACATCGACTAATTGTTCCGCGCTCATCTTTTTCTTTAGAGCCTTCAGTTGAGCCCTTCCTGTCCCCTGTGCACAAGACGAACTATCCAGGTCCGGGCTAAGGGTAAGGTTCAGGTCCCCCATCAGAACCAAGTATCCTCTTCTGAAGGACCTTAGTCTAGAGAGAATTTTGATCATATATTCAGGCGATCTAACATTAGGTGCATAAATATTTGCAAGGGTGTATATAGTCCCTAGGAGGGTCCCCCTCAAGAATAGGTATCTTCCCTCCGGGTCCACTTTTCTATCTTCCAAGCTAAATTGCAGTTCCTTGGCTATCCCTATGGCCACCCCTCTAGATCTACTTGAGATTGTGTCACTGTAATACCAAGTGGGGAAAGCTTTAGAATGGAGTTTGATATTTGATGTCAAAGAGAGGTGGGTCTCTTGTAAAAAGACCAGGCCAGCTCCGTACCTCTCCACCTCCTCCATCACTCTGTACCTTTTATTAGGCGCGTTTAGCCCTTTCACATTATAAGTGAGACACTTAATTTCTGTCATCTGATAATATTATTTTGACCTAGGCTTCCCCTGTGCGACCCCCAGCGGCTGGGTCTCCCTCCCTTGTGCCTTCCCCCTTTCCCGGTGCCCTTCCTTCTCCCCCCCTCCCTGCCCCTTCCCCCCCCCTCCTCCCCTCCCCTCCCCCTCTCTAACCCTCCCCTTTCTACCCCCTCCTACCCATTCCTGGGTCTCTGGGTCAAGGGGTGCCATCCAGTCACTTGGCCTCCCCCTCACTCCAGATCTCTGGAAAGGTAGGGTCCCGAACCCGCCCCTGTTGGCCCACCCCTCGCTCGCCTCGTTGTTGCCTGGCAAGCGAGGGGGCTTTTGAGGGTCAGGCTTTCCCCTCAGGGGGCCCCCCACTCTCGGCCACCCCCCCCCCCCCCCTCCACCACGCCCCCACACCCCACCCCCCCTCGTCCTCCCCCTCCTCTCCCCCCCCCCTAAATTATTGCCTCTCCCAGAACAAGAAACAACCAAGGAAGAGGAGGGAAAGGGAGAAAAATGAGAAAAAAGAACATTTTGACTTTTCTAGCCCACCTCCACCCACCCCGAGAGGTCGGGTATCTGGATACCTAATTTCCCACAGAACTCAGGTAGCTCCTCAGGGTATCTCAGCCTAGCCCATCTACCCTCTTTTGAACCCATCAGACTTGCGGGAAAGCCCCAAGTATATTTAATATTGTTATTTCGTAAGATCTCTAATAGGGGTCTCTGTTGTCGTCTTCTCTCGAGGGTCCGTGCTGACAAATCTGCATAGATCTGGACTTCCGATCCTTCGAACTCTATGGGTGTCTTCCCTCGTATTTTCCGCCAAATTTCCTCCTTGTCCTTAAAGTGGCTGAATCGGACTATTACGTCTCGGGTTCTATTTGAACCGGAGGAATCGGCTCTACCTATCCGATGAATTCTCTCGATCCTAGGAAACTGATCTTCTCCCGCTCCCACATAGGGGGCTAGAATCGTTCTGACGGTTTTTTCCAGGTCTTCTCCTTTATGTTCGGGGATGGCTCGAATTCGTAGGTTTTGCCTCCTGTCTCTATTTTCCTGGTCTTCGATTTTATACAGCATATCTCTTTGGTGCAGTTGGATCTTCTTTAGTTGCGTTTTTAAATCTGCGGTTTCTTGCTCCAAGTTATCCGCCCTCTTTTCTATCCCCTCAACCCTGGTTTACAGATGATTCATATCCTCCCTCAATTTATTAACTTCACCTTTGATCACCAACTCCAGCCTCACCATCATCTCCTCCATTTCCTTCTTAGAGATGGGTTGGGACCCTGCTGGGCACTCATCCAGCCCAACAGCATCCCCCTCACTCTCCATTGTATGGTCAGCCCTTGACTGGTCATGCGATGTGTCGGGTTTGTGGGGTTTCTCCTTCGCTCTGAGGACTTTTGGGGAGAGATCTAGTGCTGGTGTAATTGGGCTCCCGCCCTGTCTGAGGTAATGTTTGATGGTGCTTGAATCGTTCTTCTGCACTTTTGGGGCTCCTTTTTTGGAGGTTTTGTTTGATTCTTTACTCTATTCTTTTGGTTCCTCTTATTCTTTTCCCCAGTTTGGAAACTCCACCGCCAATAGTACTTCCTCTTGGGCTCCCCCTTTCTCAGAGGTTATTCTTTCTCTTTTTTGCCTTGTCTCCCTGTTCCCCCCCCTTAGGTTTTATTTTATTTAAGTTTGATTAGGGTAAAGAGTCCCGCCACTTCCCTGTGTATATCTTTTTCCACGCTGCTGGAAGATTCCACCTGGGTGCCTTCCTGAATGACCTTGCCTCTGAGTGGGATGTGGGGGTATCTAGGGGTTTCTCCCCCCCTTCTTCTTGTCCCAGAATTTGAGGTCCCGACCC
This sequence comes from Lithobates sylvaticus, assembly GCA_028564925.1. NCBI lineage: Eukaryota > Metazoa > Chordata > Amphibia > Anura > Ranidae > Lithobates > Lithobates sylvaticus. The sequence goes on along the minus strand of CM053026.1, from coordinate 358,491,970 downwards.
CGCTATTTGCACCCTAAGAGACCCTGCTTCCCAGAACACCTGCTGGATACGGGAGTATCGTTTGATGGGAGGTCTTGGGGTTCTTAAGAGTTCTTCTTCCCTTAGTTAAGTGTCCCCCCTATTCCTGAGGGATCCCCCTCCTCCACAGTGCCCTACAGTTTTGAGCTGTGTCCTGTTCTTTCTGCTTTTCTGGTTTAGGGGATGGATCCAAAGGGAGGGTCCCTGGTAGTGGTATCCGTCTTTGAGTAGTCTAGGCTACCATAGATCTGCACCCCTATCTTAGCTCCCCCAGGGATACAATGGTTTTCAACTCTGTCCCGTTATCCACTTATCCCCAGATAGAGAGTAGTCCGTGTGTAATTCAGTCTTTTGGTGGCGTTGTGAGGGTCATATGGGGACCCCCCCAGTACTAAACCTCTCTCCAAGGGTCACTGTACACCATTATTAGAGTGATGTCAGAAATGGGGTATTTTTCTCCTTTTTCTTTTCCCTTTTTTCCCTTTGTCTCCTAGACTCCCAGGGTTTAGCTCCTGTCCTGTGGATCGAACCGTTTTCCGCGGTGGAGGGGCCCGTGACACTTTGGGGTCGCTTGCGAGGCAGAAATATGTTGTCTCTTAGGAGGTCTACACCGTATGCACACTAGGGCGCCCGGATCCTCGCCAACATCCAAGGCACTATCCCCTATGCTAATTTTTTATTGTATTGGGAAAAAAAAAAAAAAAAATATAGGGGGGGCATATCCTAATTATGTGCCCTTACACTGTGTGTGCTGAGTGCAAGTCTTACAGCGATACCTGATCCGACCAGCTTCCTTTACAGAGGTTAAACATACATTAACGTCCTGCTTTTTTCTTTTTTTTTTTTTTCCCTCCCCTTAGAGTATTCAGAGGGCAATTTATGATTTTCTACGAACAGTTCAGGATATTTCTACACCAACAATGCACTGAGTTTATCTACCTTCTCCTTAGTCTTCTCCAAGCTAAACAGCTGAAAACATTTTTGGGGAGTGAGCCTTGGGAGTAGTAGGAGTAGTAAATAGTCCGACCAATTTCTTATACCTGGGCATGCAGGAGTTATCTTCCTGATGTTTTTATCCCTCTTCAGGGTGTTCACTAGGCAGAGGAAAAATCTTCAGGAAACAGCAAGGAATCTCTAAGCCCTTACTGGGCCGGGTTTGTCTTACCTTCCCAGCGGTCTTCTCGATGTTGCGATCACATTTGGGGGGTATACTCACAGACCTTCGTGATGCCGCTGTCCTTCGATATCTTATGCGGCGTGTGGAGTGAGGCTGGAGGATGCAAGGGGCGCGTGTGGAGGTAGGCAGACTGACGACGTGGTGGGTGAGGGGGACGGGACAGCCGGAAAGGACCGCCAAGACGGAGATCTCGAGCGTCGACCCGCCGCAACCTGGAGGTGAAGCCTGGAGGTGAAGCCCTCTCAGGGGATGCGGTGTGGCGCCTCCATGCCCGGACTAGTGGGGCAGCTTACAGGATTATTGCTCCGGTCACAGGGCATGCCGCTCCGGCGGTCTCGGATAGATGGATTCAGCGGGGAGCCGGCGTTCTCCTCAGCCTCGCTCCCGCCCTCATCAGCTGGCGCGCTCAGGTCCCTCCCTCCATGCTGATCGTTACGTCAGCACGTCCATTCCCTCCCATCTCTTTCTTTCTTTTATAAAAAAATTTTTTATTGAAAGGTTTCAAGGATACAAAATATGGAAAAAATAGAAAACTGTATTACAATGGATAAACAGTGGATGGATAATGGATAAACAATGGATAAACAAGTTGTGGAACTAAATGAGGAAAAAAGACCTTGTTCATAGATACAGAGTATATTCTATGCATATACATCATGAAAACATATCCTTAAAGATAATTATATAGCAGCTCTTATACAAGAAGGGAAGAAACAAAAGGTAGGGGGGAAAAATAAATACATAAAAAAGCTTATACACGACTATAACCATACACCAGGGGTTGTGATTGTGAATCATTGAAGTGGAGATATGGAGAGGTAAAGAGTCTTTCTCCTACAATGTAACCTTAGACTTAAGTGCAATCAAGACCTGGGAGGGGATCCCTCTTTCTTTCTTATTGAGAATCCCCTCCTAAATCCACTTTTCACAATCACCTTGTTCTTTTAAAAAAGAAAACATAGTGAGATCCTTTCTAAGTGGGGAGTAGGTATTATGGCATTTTTGTTTACATAATTCATTTTATCCATAAGGACTATTCCTCCTCTGTCGACGGGTCTAATAATTAAGTCCCGCCTCTCCAGTAATTTTTTCATACCTGAAAAATGCAGCCACAGCTTGTCAGTAGCTGGAACATGTAGGTATTTTCCACTTTATAACTGATGTGGTAATCAAATGTAGTTTCTGAATATTAGATCCACAAAGTCAGTGTTTTTTCTAAGCATATTTTAATGGATTATCAACTTAGTTTTAAAGTTGATTTTGGCTGTAATTTACAGTTCCGAACATGCCCCAAACCTTGTTTTTCCCAGTACTTTGCTGTGATATTTTTTTCCAAACAATGTGGCTTATCACCAGTGAGTCCAATCTCTTTTAGCACTTACTATTTTCCTGTTTATTCTCTACCCTGTAATTTTGATGACTCATTGAAGTCAATGTCTTTAGAAAGCGAGACTGGTAAACAGCCATTGATGTTACAAGGAAAATTACTGCACAGTACACAAAAGAAACACAATGTTTTGCAAATGGGCCATTTATAAGACAGAAATAAATTGCAGCCACTGGGAAGGAAATGGAAGGCAATCATTTCTATCAATGTAGTTCTGTTTTCCAGCTAAGTTTTGCCTTTGGACCATAGCAGAATATGTGAAATATTACCTATTTTTTATGATCAACAGTTAGGCTACAGGATTTGGCAAAATTACACTATTAGTTTAATTGTGGTGTTCTCAAATGATTATTAACCACTTCATCCCCGGAAGGATTTACCCCCTTCCTGACCAGAGCATTTTTTGCGATTCAGCACTGCGTCGCTTTAGCTGACAATTGTGCAGGTGTGCGACGTTGTACCCAAACAAAATTGACCTCCTTTTTTTACCCACAAATAGAGCTTTCTTTTGGTGGTATTTGATCTGCGACCTCTACAATTTTTATTTTTTGCGCTATAAACAAAAAAAGGCCAACAATTTTGAAAAAAAAAACAATATTTTTTAACTTTTTGCTATAATAAATATCCCCAAAAAAATATATAAACAACTAATTTCTTCCACAGTTTAGGCTTATAAGTATTGTTATACATATTTTTGGCAAAATTAAAAATCGCAATAAGTGTATATTGATTGGTTTGCGCAAAAGTTATAGCGTCTACAAAATAGGGGATAGATTTATTGCATTTTTATTATTAATTTTCTTTTTTTACGATCAGAGCTACAAATAGCCACTGATTACAGTATAAATGACACTGGCAGGGAAGGGGTTAATCACTAGTGGGCGATCAAGGGGTTAACTGTGTTCCCTCAGCATGTTCTAACTGTGGGGGAGATGGGCTACCTACATGACAGAGATCACTGCTCCCGATGACAGGGAGCAATAGATCCCTGTCATGTCACTAGGCAGAACAGGGAAATGCCTTGTTTACATAGGCATCTCCTCGTTCTGCCTCACCTCTCCGCAATCGCGGGCCACCGGCGAACATCGAGTTTGCGGGACCAGTGGACACTCTCCTATGGCATGCGGCATACAGGTACGCCCTTTTGCCTGCCCGTGCCATTCACGTAAATTGCCATGCGGCGGCTGGCAAGCGGTTAAATATGACTACATGGTGCCCTTACAGTAATGGTAAGAAAAAATTAATAATAAAAAAAAAGACTGTCGTCTTTGTATCTGATCCAAATAATATAAGCTTTTTATCTGGAAAAGGTAGGCTTAGCACTAATAGCTGATGCCATGGGCAAACTGCAGTTCTGAATTATAAAAAAAAAATACTTTTTAAATAGTTAGTCCACCCAATCCTTAAACTTAAATTCTTGGGAGATGCTAGAAAGGATACGCATTTGACAATTTCTTAAATCAATTAGAGATTCTATTAATGAGGTTTCTGTGCTAAGAAAGAGCACCTGAATGGGTTACATCTTCTGCAGGTTTGAGGAATCTGGTTAGAAATTCAGAAAGCCCAAACTTAGTGGTGAATCCCATTGTAGTCTATGGGGGGATGGGGTGTGGGTGGAATCCTTTTTATAAACCCTGGCCGTTTTTGGAGCTAATAGTTAAACTATTGCCAGAAAAGACATAGGGAGCCAGACACTGCTATGTGAGACATGTACCAACGCAACAAACATTTTTCTTAAATAATGTACAGTGGGGATGGGGTCCTTTTCATGTGGCTTGGAAGATAACGTTGAAAATACTAAATGCTTGGGGGATGCCCTAAAGCCAAACACAAGGAAAATAAAAACTCCTCCCTTCCAGTGGGGTCCCCCTGCACTGCAGGGGTTACCTGATCATTTAGTCTGGGGCAGAAGATTAAGGAGTAAATACTTACCTTACTCCTCGCTTCAGCAGACACCTTCCAGCACCGGGACTGCTCCATTGCAGCTCCTCTCTAAGCTGTGACTAGCTCCACTCACACGCCAGACTCCTCAGCATACCCTACAGGGTTATTGTCCCTGTATGGTATGTGATGAGGAAGAGGCTCGTTTCACAGACCGGAGCTTTGGGTAGAGGAGGAGACTGCCAGAACTGGCTAGAATGAGGAATCAGGTAAGTGAAACAGTCTTTCCCCTAGACATAATGAGAAATTAAATCAGAAATAAACCCTGATATCCTTTGCAGTCAAGGAAGCTGCCATTTAACCTCTATTTGATCACCTGCAGTTACCATGGTGCTGCATATGTAAGTAATTATGACACCAGCCATTTGGAGGCTTGACAGTTCATTTGAGAGCACACCACTTATGACGATCATCATTCTTGACAATGCCTAGAATGTAACTGTTTTGGAAACCGGTAAATCAATCGGTTTAGTTCAACTTTATCAGTTGCAATGTGGGGGGCCCCACTGCAGAATGGATTTTCTTCTCCTGGAAAGCTGAAGCTTTAGCTTTAAAACTAAAACATGATATTGTGCATGGACAGCAAAAAAATTCTACTATACTTTAAAACATTTTTTAATTTATCGCTTGAGTTTTCACAGCTTCTATCTAGAGATTGGTAGAGTGGTGTAACATTTGAGAGAGAGAAATAAAGAGCACAAGGACCTCTATGCATAGGCAGGAATATATTTTTTTGGGGAAAATCTATCCAATTCTGACCATTTGTAAGACTAAAAAGCAAGCTACTGTCAAACAAAAGCATGGGCACTGCCACTTGGCAATATACCAATGGCAAAATAATAAAAAAAAATAAAAAAACATTATTGTCAGTTCTCTCTATAGATCCGATACTCACTGATAATATAGCTAATGTAAGCCCCACTTTTTATAGGAAGAGTGATGGGTTATACATTCCTTCAAATGTGTGGGCCCTTGTGACTAAGCTGACCAGGGGCAAAGGCTATGCACTGCATTATAGGTGTTCTTTATTTCTGGTGGGAAACCTCAAAGTTTTTGGCCAAAAGTTTGCAATTCGTGAACTTTGTGAAACCTGGGGCTTCCTTGCAAACCCATGGTAGTGGCAAATCTAATCCTCATCCCTATGCACAGTTAGGCTGGGTTCACACCATCGCCACATACATTGCACAGCAGGGGTCTGGTGCGTGCTGGTTCACCGTTTCAGGTCCAATTTCAACCCGAATTTTGGTCTGAATTTGGACCTGAAACGGACCAAAAAAGGCACACAGTTTTCGTGCAAAACGCACCAGACCTGCTGCGAACATATGTGAACCGGGTCCATAGAGAGCTAGTCACATTCTCCTGCTATGCGAATTGGATGAAGAAATCCACTTTGCATAGATGTGAACTCAGCCTCACTGTCAGCTGGAATAGCAATAGGAGTGGCATGGGACACTTTAAAATGCAACATTTTTATACTGGTGTAGAGTGAATTGATTTTTAATTAATACATTACTACATTAATTGCCTGTTTATTTATATTTGCCAGGAATTCAACTTTAATGTTCTGGAACATCACAACTGACAGATCTACTTGACATGTAGCAAATTAATAATCAATATGCTCATATCCAGTCCATATTGGGCATCAAGTCCGGTTAAGAGGAATTTAGTGGGGGTTTTTTGGAAATGGCTTAAATTTGTAAATTTCCACCAACCTGAGTTGCTGTTTAAAATAAAGACAGGGTCATTGACTTAGTAAACCTTTGTTAAATCACCCATTGAGTGTGTCTAGGATTCCAGCAATTAAGCTGTAAATGTATACGTCTGCAATATAAATAGCCTTGTTCCTGATAATTTAATCCTTTCTAATTCACTTAAATAGCTCCCTAGACATATATAGTATTTTATATGTAGCTGGTAGAGCATTCAGAAGGTAGACTTTCCAGCAATGTTATAAAGCTTAATTACAAATGAAAAGAATGCCAGCAATAATGTGTTTTTAAATTGTAGGACATGCCATCAAGTGTATGGATGGGCAACATAAAAAAATATTCTGTACATCTCAGCATTACATGCAGATTTTAACTTCACTACTAGCATGCATTCTAAAATGGTCGAGTGGTGGTCATATATTTATGTAGTGCTGTTTTTAAATGGCACAGTGGAAAAAAAAGAAGAGGTTGTCAGTGTGCCAGTGACTAAAGACACAGAGCAGATCAGAGTGGTTCTATGCCTTGTGATCTCTGTGATTGGCAATCACACCAATCAGAAATGTAAACAGTGCCACTGTTTACATGCGAGAGCCTGCCCCTTCCTTTTCTGTTGCTGATTGTAGTCACACTGCATCATCGCAGCACCCTATGCTAATCAGATCTTACAACCACGCCCCTCTATGGTAACATACTAGTGGGCCATATTCACAATAACAGAAGCCTGCCGAAAAAACTGCCACTGCTTTACATGTTTTCGTCTTGTCTTTTTACAGGAAGGAAACAACCAGTGGGACAATCGCCCCTTAGCATTGCAGGATTGAGTGCCGTCGTTTTCTTGAGGGCTGTGCATGCACATTGCGTTCTCTCTTGTCGGCTTGGATGAGCTGAGTGGCTGTCACAGGAAAGAGAGAGAAAACACCCTCTAGAGAGAAAGCCCTCTAGAAAAGAATAAACAAAAGAAAGGAGAGCACCTCTCAGTAAAAGTGTTTAATCAATATAAAACAACACAAAAACGTAGGCACTTACATGTCAGTACGGTAATAAGCTCTACACGGGTCATCATAGTAGTGAAGTTAGTAACAGTAGCAGGTTGACAAGAGTATCACAGCATCAATATGCAATAGTCCGTGGAAAACCAAAAAAATAAGAAAACCAGCAGAGTTTTTGCAGGAGAGGCTGGCAAGCAACTTGTGGAGACTGCGTGTGGCGTCAAAGCAATGAGAGAAGGAACACGACGCGTTTTACATGTTCAAAAGCAAGTTAAACATCAACAGAAAAAACAAGGTATATTGTATGTGTTCTTAATGGGACAATAGAGTTAAAGAGAAAAAAGTGTGTTAATGACATATATTTTAAGTAACATATTTTGAGTGCTCGTAGATACTTACCCAGATTGCAGTAAAGAAACATGGAATGCCCAACCCCATGCCACAAGAGACAGAGGCACATCGCACAGACAGCTCCAGAACGAGAGTGCTTCAAATGTATTTCAGCCGAAAAAAGGGGTTTGCCATAGGGTGAAAAACATATACACCTGGCAAATAAATAACGTATGTGAAAATGTCTATTTATATATGCGTTGGATCGGGGTAAGGACTACAGCCACTATTGCTAAATAAGCATATATTGGATAATAGATAGGTATATATTCATTTTTGTATCATTTATTGTTTACCTTCCATGTGTATATAAAAGTATATAGCATGTGTAGAGTATGTCCAAAAGAGGCAGGACCTGGAGAGATGTCAGATGTTTATGTAAGATATTAGTAAAGGAAAGAGAAATCTCTGCAAGGGATGTTAAAAAATAAACTGACAGGAGTTATAACCCTCCCTTACTCTATCCAAAATGAAAAAAAAAAAAAAAAGTGTGGCATGGGGTTGGGCATTCCATGTTTCTTTACTGCAATCTGAGTAAGTATCTACGAGCACTCAAAATATATTTTACTTAAAATATATGTCATTAATACAAATACTTTTTCTCTCTCTAACTCTATTGTCCCATTAAGAACACATACAATATACCTTGTTTTTGCTGTTTATGCATAACTTGCTTTTGAACATGTACATATGTACTGATTGTAATGTGTATTGTATTTCTTAGTACCAATAGGATACCCTGAGGAAGCTGTAAACGAAACAAGTAGTGATCCCCCGGTACATTGATTTTCTGTGGGGCCCTGATATGTAAGACCTTCTGCATATACCAGCCACAGAGTCCACCATATCTATGGGCATACCCACAGGGTTTTCTGTGTTCAATTAGGTTTCACCTAGGTGGAACAATACTATTTATTTATGAAATCACCTAATATGAACTCTATTTCTGATTTTAATGTTTTTACTATGATGTTAAAATAAATTTTATTCAATTGAGTGCTCTCTCTTTCATTTTGGGTCTACTGGTGGCTACCAATTTAAAGTCCACGTTCATCCTTGGTTTTTCTCTTTCGCTGTTATCATTAATACATCACTATATGTAAGCAATGCAAACAGCAAACAGTGCAAGATTTAAAATCCCACACTCTAGCTATACCGCGTAACTGGAGTGCTAGAGGAAGCAGCAGTACAAGGAACCAATCAGTTTATGTGCTGACATGTAGCATGTGTATAGGAATAGAAAGCAGTGTGACAGAGATGAACTCATCTGTGCTGCTTCTCCTCTCACTGTTCAAGCACAGGCTGGGGAGGGGCTAGGTTGACTTGGGCTTAGAGGAAGTGGGTTGAATGATGCTGGACATTAGGGTGTGAAAAAAGGCAAACCAAGGACCCTAGCTTCATATTTATTATTGTGTTAACTGCATGCATGATAAGTAAATGGTAACTGTAGCACTTCATGGTATTAAGTACTTTTCAGCCCTCTGACTATGCCTTCATGTGATTTTTCCTCTAGACCAGTGTTCTCCAAACTGTGGCCTGTGGGCCAGATGTGGTCCTTTGATATTCCCCCATTGATACAAGGCACTGTTCCTCCCACTGACACCAATGATAGGGAACTATTCCTATGCTGATATGAGGCACTATTCCTTCCACCAACACCAATGATGGGGCACTATACCTTCCACCAACACAAATGATGGGCACTATTCCTTCCACCATCACCAATGATGGGGCACTGTGCCTTTCACTGATACCAATGATGGGGCACTAATCCTTCCACTAACACCAAGGATGGGGCACTATTTCTTCCACCAACACCAAGAATGGGGCACTAGTCCTTCCACCAACACACATGATGGGGCACTAGTCCTTTCACCAAGAGCAATGATGGGGCACTATGCCTCCCACTGATACCAATGAGGCTGCACTATTCCTCCCACTGAAACCAAAAATGGGGCACTATTCTTCCCAATGACACCAAAGATAGGGCTCTTTCACATTGGTGGCAGGATCTCTGTGGTAAATCACTTTTCAGAAGACGGTAGAGCTGTGGCTTCCAGGCATTCAGGAGTCAGGAGACTCTTATATGCCTGTTTTTTTTATACTCCCAGACAGATTTTTTAATTAAATACAGCAGTGCAACTGTGGCTGGCATTGACTTCAATGGGCAGGTTTGACAGGCAATGCAACCGGAGTTACATTTTCAGCAGCTGCAAAGCAAAGCATAATGACCATGGTATGTGTACCACACGGTGATACAAAAAAGATGCCACTGCCCCCATCTATAGCAATAAGCAGCATTGGAAGGGCACATAAGGAATAAACAGGACCAAGGATAAATCCAAGGGAAAAAAACAAGCTTACTTACCAACCAGCTCGCAGACAACCAATTAAACCTGTCTAACAAAATGCGTTAAAAGCAGGGGTTTAGTCTGCACACATTTTCAAATGCATTTGTAAGCCACAGAGCCTCGTCACGGCACCCTAGTATCTGTGGTACCTAACATTAACTTATAAGTGTCCCCACAGTGGAGGCACATGCATTCTGATGGATAGGTGAGTCAGTTCTCTCTGACTAAAATACTTATGCCGCGTACACATGAGCGGATTTTCCGTCGGAAAAATCTTGTATGGTTTTTCCAATGGAATTCCAATTTAAGCTTGGCTTGCATACACACGATCACACAAAAGTTCGCTGAACTTTCGACCGTCAAGAATGCCACAACGTACAACACTACGACGAGCCAAGAAAATGAAGTTCAATGCTTCTGAGCATGCGTCAAATTGTTTCCGAGCATGCCTAGGAATTTTGCATGTCGGAATTGGTACAGACGATCGGAATTTCCGATCAAAACTTTTTCTGACCGAAAAATTGAGAACCTGCTCTCAATCTTTTGCTGGCCAGCCAGCCAGCAAAAGTCAGATGGAGCATACACACGGTCACATTTTCCGACCAAAAGCTCTCATTGGTCTTTTGCTGGCCGAATTTCCAATCGTGTGTACGCGGCATTAGTTGCTTGTGTGTTACAGGTCAGTGACATATGTAGCATAGAGGCCAGAGATAGCCAGGCTACTAGCAATTTCAGAAGGTAGTCGACAATGGTAGCCCACATATTTCTCTTAGCACAGGTTGCCTTTAAGGTTAAAAGCTTTTTGTTAATATTAATCTTGGTAACTGTGCACATTTTGGTAGAGCAGCATGTGGGTGGCATAAAATTGCATAGAACAGTCTACATTTACTTGGGTGAAATAGTAATTTTCATGTCAAATGTTTTCCTAAAAACAATTTATCGTTCTAAAAGAAGAAATAGTTTTTAGTTAAATGCCAGTCTAGCAAGGCGCTGTAAATGAAATCATTGCCATTGGGTTTAGCATTACACAACTTAGTTCGGAACACATCCAGTAGTAAATTCACTATTGATTTGTTTCTACAGAATGCTTTTCTCCTATTTTGGATATAGCAGTGAATGTTTAAATTCATTCTTTTGCCACCTGTGTTCCATTGGGGGGAAATGATAGTTCCTGACCTGTTTTGTAGACATAAAGGGAAATCTCTCCAACGTGAGGTAAACCTACATGTAGACAATTGACATTGAAACTAGTACAGAAAGATTTCCCCTACATTTTGAACTTCCCTTATTTTTAGTCCCAGTGACAATGGTCACCAGGGCAAATTGTGAATTTTCCTGATGGGGACACAGACAGCAAAACTGATAGGGGACAGGTAATCTAACCCCTTACCAGTGGCGGCCCGTCCATAAGGGGCGAAGGGGTGCCGACCCCCTAAGCCATGCACCCGGCCCCTAATCTACATTCCAGACGCATAGATTTCAATGGCTCTAATTGGCTTAAAAAAAAGGGTGGGCTCAGTGCGCAGAGCACTGCGCCCTGAGCCCACCCAGTTGTGTGACAATAGCAAATTAATATTCGCTATTGTCTTCCTGATTCTCCTCCCGGCCAATCAGGAAGCGGGTCTTAAGACCTGATTGGCCGAGAGGAGAAGCAACTGTATTGGCTGTCAAAGAGGAAACCGCTAAGGAGGAGGAGACACTGGGTGAAGCCGCCCGTGGAGGAGACGCAGGGTGAAGCTTCCGAGGAGGAAGCTGCTGAGGAGGAGAAGACGCAAGAAGGAGCCAAAGCTGTCCGCAACCTAAATGGGGTAAATGCGGGGCTGGTGGGTGGACGAGCGTACGAGCAACGGGGGGGGGGGTTGACTGACCGGGGGGCTGACGATTAGTTTGCTTGCTGCCCCCTCCCAATAAATGGAGCACCAGCCGCCACTGCCCCTTACCATTCTATCCAGAAAAAAAACGCTTTGGGTATAGATACGTTCTACTATAGAAGCTCAGGCAAAACAAGGGTACGTAATGTTTAAAAACATAGTGGGTGAGGCATTCACTTATAGGCAATTTCTAAATGTTAATTCAATGTATTACGGCTGTGCTCAACGTTTTCATACCCTTGGATAATTAGTAATATACAATTACAATAATTAGTAATATACAGTATGTACCATTTTTAAAGAAAACATGAGTGAGCAGACAAAACGAATTTCTTTAATTTCTTATGGGATTCATAATCAACTGTAGGTCATAACAGAATGGCACAATCATAAAACAAAACATGGCAATAAGTAAACAAATGAAATGACCCCTGTTCAAAAGTCTGCATCCCCTTAGCCCTTACTACTGTGTATTGCCCCTTTTAGCATCAATGTCAGAGTGCAGTCTTTTGTAATAGTTGTCGATGAGGCCCTGAATTCTTGAAGGTGGTATAGCAGCCCATTCGTCTTGGCAAATTGCCTCCAGGTCGTGCAAAGTCTTTGGTCAGGAGACAGTGGTGGCCACTCCAGAACCTTCACCTTTTTCTGCTGTAATCACTGGAGGGTCAACTTGGCCTTGTGCTTAGGGTCATTGTTGTGCTGAAAAGTCCAAGAGCATCCCAGATGAAATCAGCTTTTGTGCAGAAGAATGCAAATTGTCTGCCAGTATTTTCTGATAACATGCTGCATTCATCTTGCCATCAATTTTCCCTGTGCCTTTAGAGCTCACACACCCCCAAAACATCAGTGAGCCACCACCATGCTTTACAGTAGGGATGTTATTCTTGTCACTATAGACCTTGTTGACCCCTCTCCAAACAACGTGCTTATGGTTGTGACCATAAAACTCTATTTTGGTGTCATCACTCCAGATTATAGTGTTCCAGAACCTGTGAGGCGTGTCAAGGTGTTGTCAGGCTAATTGTAACCAGGATTTTTGGCATTGGTGCAGTAAGGGCTTCATTCTGGCAACTCAACCGTGTAGCTCATTTTTATTAAAGTAGTGTGTATGTGCTCCTTGAAACAACCTCACCATAATTTTCCAGTTCAGCCTGTTTTTCTCCTGAGCTTACCTGTGGGTTTTTCTTTGTATCCCGAACTATTTTTCTGGCAGTTGTGGCTGCAATCTTTCTTGGTCTACCTGACTTTGGCTTGATATCCAGAGATCCCCAATTATACACTTCTTAATTAGTGACTGAACAGTACTGACTGGCATATTCAAGTCTTTGGATATCTTTTTATATCCTTTTCCATCTTTAAAAAGTTCTATTGCATTGTTACACGGGTCTTTTATACAGTTCTTTTCTGATCCTAATGGCTCAGTAGCTAGCCTGCTCAGTGCATCCATGTGAGAGCCAACACACTCATTGACCATTTATACACAGCCATGAATTGCAATTTAAAGCCACAGATGTTGGAAATGAACCTTGAATTTACATTTTAACCTGTGTATCAATATCAAGGCCAAGCATTCCTGGGTATGTAAATTTTTGATCGGGGCCATGTGGGGGATTTAAAAAGGAGCCAAACAACTACGTGATAATAAATGATGATTACTGTCCTTAAATAAAAGACAGATCAGTCATGTTTTCAATACTAGTGCCAAAATTCCACGATTTCTGCCAGGACATGCAAATTTTTGAGCACAACTATAAATACCATTCTAACCAGACTGTGAATTAAAGTAGAACTAAAGAATTTTTTTTTTTTTTCATTTTGGATAGCGTAGTGGATGGCTATAACCCCTGTAAGATTTATTTTTGCCATCTGTGTCCCATTTTGGACATTTCTCTTCATTTCTGGTCCCATGTTGCCAGAACAGGAAGTGAGAGAAAATCCCTCTAAAGTAGGAAAATCCCTGGTTGTCTTGTCACCAGGGCCACCAGAACTAGCATCCCCCCTATAACTGGTCTGGAGACGACCCAAAATTCAGGATTTTCTTTTACTTTCACTTTTGTTGATAATGGTAAACAGGACAAATGGAGAGGGTGCAAAGACAGCAATAAAACCTGACAGGTGTTCTATTTCCTCCAAATTCTATCTAAAACTAAAAAAAAAGTTTTGCCTTTAGTTACACTTTAAATCCTTGTGCACTGGGCTAAAAAAAAAAAAAACTTTTTTCTTTTACACAGTGATAAACTGTGGGGACAAGGTGGCTGGCTTTCCAGCCCGCTTCTTAGCTACCAGGTATATACACTGTTTTTAAAGGGGAAAAGCATCGGGAAAGAAAGTGCCTGAAAATTGACCCCCATTCATTTGAATGTGTGCTTGCACACTTGGGCGGTGTGCTTGTGGGACGGTAGAAAGGGTCCTGCAAGCAGCATCTTTGGGACATGTTTGGAGCGCTGTAAATAGCACTCCAAAAATGCCTGTGCCCATTGAAATAGGCTTATTTATCCTTTACTAAAAAAAAAAATTTTTTTAGTTTTTTTGAATACCAAACCTTTCATACTTACCTACTCTGTGCAGTTGGTTTTGCACAGAGTGGCCCCAATCCTCCTCTTTTTGGTTCCCCCAATGGCGCTCCCGGCTTCTCCTTTTCTCAAGTTCCCCCATGGTGAGCCGCTCTCCCTTGGGGGAACCCGTGCAGGGGCACTCCCGAGTGCTGCTGCGGTGTCTATTGACACAGACAGCAGGACTCGGCCCCACCCTCCGTGCCATTGGATTTGATGGGGAGCAGCGGGCGCAAATGGCTGCGCTGCTATTAATCTAGCGAATCAGGACCCTAGACACCGGCTGGAGCTAGTGTGCTCGCTCTCGGTGCTGGAAAGACTGGGTTTTCAGTGTTGCCAACCTACCAGATTGAAATTTACTGACACGACACCCAAAATTTACTGGCACAGTCAAGTTTTAACTGGCATATTTAAAAGTTGCAAAATTACAGTTTTAAGTGCAAATTTCAGTATTTAGTCTACAAACAAGTACAATATGCAATTAGTAAAGTGATTTAAGGTAGATATTAAGGCAAAAACATATTACTTATTTTATTTTCGATATAGTAAATAAGTAGCTCAGGGACAGGAATCGAGAGGGCAAAAAATTTGAATGGGCGGCACACACACATGCAATTGACTCTTGCAGTGACATTGACAGCAGTGTGCAGCAGCACAGATGATGATGACACCTCACCAACATGACACCTCCCCTCCTGAGCCACAGTGACCCTCTCTCTCCATGCCAGGTGATCCCTTCAGTCCACTTCTGGCTTGCCTTACTCCCATTCCACAGACCTGCACATGAGGCTCCGGCTGCCTGTTCCCTTGACTTCACGCGACACACTGCGGGCACAGTACCAACACACTGTATGGTCTCGGCCAAACGTCACAGCCATATTTTTTACTGCCAACATTTTTCTTTCACTGGCATTTATTGGCAGGAGAAAAGTGCCAATTTTTTACTGGCTGCCAGAAAAAATACTGCGGGTTTAGGTGAGTAAAAGGGGGGGGGGGGGTCTAGGGGTGCTGCACTATAGAAGGTTTTTCACCTTAATGCATTAAGGTGAAAAACCATGAGGTTTAACAACCCCTTTAAGGTCCCGTTGTCATGTGACCTTAAAAAAAGCGGCCCGCGCACTCGGGAACATCCGTGACCGCCGGGTCCCGAGGACCGGCGCATCACGGATCACGGAAAAAGGCCGCTGATAGCGGCCGTTTACCACGTGATCACTCCGTCAAATGACTGAGCGATCACATGTACACAAACCGGCGTCACGTCATGACGCCGGTTCCTCCCTCTCCTCTCTGTACCGATCGGTACAGAGAGGAGAGAAGCGGAGAGGGGGAGAGACGGGACCAGCGCTGTGGGCTGGATGTGTAGTGCCCACAGCGCTGGTCAATAGACTGCCACCACTGTGCAATACTCTGCCACCACTGTGCAATGCTCTGCCACCACTGTGCAATGCTCTGCCACCAACCACTGTGCAATGCTCTGCCACCAACCACTGTGCAATGCTCTGCAACCACTGTGCAATGCTCTGCAACCACTGTGCAACGCTCTGCAACCACTGTGCAATACTCTGCAACCACTGTGCAACGCTCTGCAACCACTGTGCAACGCTCTGCCCCACTGTGCAACGCTCTGCAACCACTGTGCAACGCTCTGCAACCACTGTGCAATGCTCTGCAACCACTGTGCAACGCTCTGCAACCACTGTGCAATGCTCTGCCACCACTGCAATGCTCTGCAACCACTGTGCAATGCTCTGCCACCACTGTGCAACACTGCAATACTCTGCCAATACTCTGCCAATACTCGCCAATACTCGGCCAATACTCGGCCAATACTCTGCCAATACTCGCCAATACTCTGCCAATACTCTGCCAATACTCTGCAATAAATTTTAATAGAAACAAAGAATTTTTATTTATTTTTTTTACCGAATTTTTAGTATATTTTGATTTATAGCGCAAAAATTAAAAAACCCAGCGGTGATTAAATACCACCAAAAGAAAGCTCTATTTGTGTGAAAAAAAGGACACAAAATTCATTTGGGTTCAGTGTTGCATGACTGAGTAATTGTCATTCAAAGTGTGAGAGCACCAAAAGCTGAAAATTGGTCTGGTTAGGAAGGGGGTTTAAGTGCCCAGTGGGTAAGTGGTTAAAACAGGTGAAGAGGAGGCAGCATAATGCCACCTCACAGGCTGTCACCAATTGCTCTTCAGAGGACAAAGCTAGTGTAAATTAGCCCGTAAAGTGTTAAAATTTGTGCAGATATGCAACGCATAAATGTCCCGTTTATTTGCTTACATTTCCCAGGCAGTAAATGTGTTTTCTTGTGCTTCATTCAAACACATTGGGAAATATCTTCATTGAAGTCATTTATTAAATATGTTTTTTTATTGGTAAAAAAAATACAGCTGGTAAAATAAGCTGACTACAAGGGACACATATATAATATACCCTCTAAAAATGGGGTCACTGAGCCCCACTGGGATGTAATGCTACAACATTCAAAATATTTGCTATGTCCTTGGTGCCTCCTGAGTTTAACTACAGTGTTGGAGACTCCCTGTGGAGAGCTAACAAGAATCAAATTAGTGCAGTCAAGAAAACTAGGTCAAGTTCACTTACTGTCTCAAAAAGTAAAAAACCAGCTCAACTTCAAGAAGCTGTCTGTTTAAGATAGAAGTCTCTGTTTATTCCCTGTCCAATTTGACAGGCTTTTTACTTTATTCAAATACACTTCACATAATCTCTTCTCTGTCTTCCGATTTCACAAAACTGTGGCTAATGATCGTCTTTTTCTTTTATCTTCTTTGTTTCAAGATATTTTGGGAAACAGGAATATGTATGTACCGTAGATTTTTTTTTTTTAAAAGTCAGCAGCTACAAATACTGCAGCTGCTGACTTAAAAATCGGACACTTACCTGTTCCAGCGATGCGGGGGAACGAGACCCCCCCCTCGTTCCACGAGCCGCTCGCGGCGCCGGCATTCCTATGTGGGAACCCGGCTGTGGCTTCACAGCCGGGCACCCACTGCGCATGCGCGAGCGGCACCGTGCGCCGTGATTTGACGCTCAGTCATCTGGGACACGTGACAGGTCCCAGATGACTGTGCGGTGCCGAGGGGGAAGTGACGTTTAGCCCGGGCACTGAAGGTGGCAGACTACGAGGGACCCCATAGCAACAGGCATTTTGAGTAAAAAAAAAATTTTTTCCCAATTATTTTTTTTTGATTTTTTTTATGATTTTTAAGCCCCTTTTTTTTTTTTGACTGGAACCCCACTTTAAAGGGGGTTGTAAACCCTCATGTTTTACAGAAGAGGATGTTCGGGCCACTCTGTGCAAAACGAACTGCACAGTAGAGGTAACTATGACATGTCTTTTATTTAAAAAAAAAAGCTTTACAATCACTTTAAGGGGCATCCAAACCCCAAAACAACATTTTAAGATATTGCATTTTACTTTAAAGTGAATGTAAAGCTTTGTTTATTTAAAAAACAAAATAATAAACATGTTATACTTACCTCCACTGTGCAGCTCGTTTTGCACAGAGTGGCCCCGAACACCGTCTTCTGGGGTCCCACGGCGGCTCTCGCGGCTCCTCCCCACATCAGATAACCTCCTAGGAGAAGCACTCTCCCGGGCGGGAGCTCCTGAGTCCATCATTCGGCGTCCATAGCCGCCAAATGTATGACTCGGCCCGGTACCCACGTCATTGGATTTGATTGACAGCAGCGGGAGCCAATGGCTGCGCTGCTATCAATCTATCCAATTAAGAGCCAAGAGCCCCAGGCAGAGGAAGAGCGCATCCCCGCTGGATGAAGTTCCAGGGCTCAGGTAAGTAAAACGGGGGGGCTGGGGGGCCGGTCACTGCCCAGTGTTTTTTAACCTTAATGCATAGGATGCATTAAGGTGAAAAAAAACGAGGGTTTACAACCCCTTTAAATGTGGTAGCTGCATCAATTTTTTTTCTTCCTTTTTTATCACATGACGATGCGGCAAAGTAACACCCTTCTTTTCTAAAGCTAGGTACACTCTAGCAGAATTGTATTTGACATTTTTCATTGTAAGAATGTTTTTTTTTTTTTTTTTACTGATCATTAGTGGGATCAAATCAAAGTTTGTTTTCTACTGCAATGTCATAAAAATGTTAATGAGCAGGATGGAAACTTTTTCTTGTATGAATTTCTCACACTGGATGTGGCTTTTTTCTCGGTAAATCTTGGTAAATGAATGGGACAGCAGACATCAGGTTTTTAAACAATAAAGTAAAACACACCACACATCTTTTTTTTTTTTCGGATAAAGTTGTCCGCGGCCTTTATTATCATTGGCTTTACAATAAATAAACAGACACGACAGATAGGGAGGCAACACCACAGCTGGGGCCACTGAACCTCAGGGGCTCGGAGCCCCCTTTTATTTAAAATTCTTCACGCTTTTTTCCTAAATTGCTTGGAAACTAGGACAACTGACCTATCCAGGGAAAGATAACCAATAAAACCCCTTCCCGCTCTTTTTCAAAACTGCCTGAATACTAAGTGCCAGGGCAAGGTGACCAATAGCACACCTTCCCGCTCTTTTTTTTAAAACTGCCTGGATACTAGGAGATAGGAGATAGAACATCCCACATGTTTAGTTAAGGGGAGACTTGAAACCCAAGAAGAAATTCAATCCACGCAATTAAAACCTAATACACAGCAGCTGAACACTAAGGGTCAAATAAATCAAATCCCATACGCTTGAAACCCTGCTGCCACAGTCCCATGAAGGAAGGGGGGATTAGAAACAGTTTCCCACCCTTTCACTTTTCATTCCAAAAGCAAATGTTTAAAGCAAACAAAATCTTGAACTACTTTTGAAGGACATTTTAATTTTTGTACAAATTCTCCTAAGAATTTTTATTTGAAATGCTTTTAGTTTTATACCCAGCTTTAGGCTGGGTTCACACTTAATTTGCATGCGGCTCACAGCAGGGGTCCAGTGCGTCCCTATTTCAGAGATGAATCTGACCCTAACTTTTGCCTGATTTCGAACCTGAAACGGAGCAAAAGACACACAGGAGAACGCCTGTGCAATCCGCTCCACAGCCACCGCGGAAATGTGTGAACCGGCTCCATTGAGAGCCGGTCACAATCTGCTGTCATGCGAATTGGATGCGAGGAAACCCACATCCAGTTCGCACTAATGTGAACCCAGCCAATCAAGCCTTATACAAATGATCGGATTTTCAGATGGGAATTGTGTGATGACAGGCTGTTGGCGGAAAATCCGACCATTTGTATGCTCCATCGGACAATTGTTGTCGGATTTTTCATGGACAAATGTTGGAGTGTAGGCTTTAAAATTTTCCGCTGACATCGGTCTGTTGTCGGACTTTCCGAGCGTGTTCACACAATTCCGTTGGACTAAAGTCCAAAGTTAGGAAGCAAGGACGAGACAGAATCGGTCGGTCTTGTAAACTAGCATTCGTAATGGAGAATTAACATTCGTAGAGCTGCAAATTATGAAATGGCTTTGTCTGCGGAAAATCCGATCGTGTGTACGAGGCTTTAAAGTGTCTCCCCTCTGAATGGAGAAGTAACAGACACCTTTAGACAGCAATATTGTCAGTCCTGGGGGGAGGGTAGTGTTATATGTACTAGCAGATTTAGGTGGACTTGACTATCAAATTGAAGCTGAACTCCAGCAATTACAGCAAACATAGTGCAATCAACCATAGCGCAAAACGGTGATTATCAAAAATAATCAATTGAAATTCATAACCTCCCTGTGCAAAAATATATAAAGTATCTCACAAAAGTGAATACACCCCTCACATTTTTGTAAATATTTTATTCTATTTTTTCATGTGACAACACTGAAGAAATGACACTTTGCTACAATGTAAAGTAGTGAGTGTACAGCTTCTATAACAGTGTAAATTTGCCGTCCCCTCAAAATAACTCAACACACAGCCATTAATGCCTAAACCGATGGCAACAAAAGTGAGTACACCCCTGAGTGAAAATGTCCAAATTGGGCCCAATTGGCGATTTTCCCGGTGTCATGTGACTCGTTAGTGTTACAAGATCTCAGGTGTGTGCAGGTGTGTTAAATTTGTTCTTACAGACTGGTTCACACTGGGGCAACACGACTTCCAGCGTGACTTTTGGAGGCAACTTGGACACGACTTGAGTATGAATAACAGCGCAACTTCAACATGACTTGGGGCGACTTACAACACGACTTTAAGTCGCCCCAGGCCAGGCGACTTTGGCCGTGACCAATCAGAGAATATCAGCTCTGGAGGGGGAACTCCACGCCAAATTTTAAATAAAAAAACAGCATGGGTTCCCTCTCCAGGGGCATAACAGGCCCTTAGGCTGCGTGCTCGGATAAGGGTCTGGTATGGATTTTGGGGGGACCCCCACGCCGTTTTTTTTTTATTTAAAATTTGACGTGGAGTTCCCCCGATAGCTGATTTTTCTGTGAGAGAGGCGACACAGCTTCAGTATAGATGGAGATCCGACTTGGAGGCAACTTCCATTGAAATCAATGGGTACAAGTCGCCTAGAAGTCGTATTGAAGGTACAGGAACCTTTTCTGAAGTCGGAGCGACTTCAGTAGTGTGCATTAAGACGGCTCTCATTCACTTACATTGATTTTTACATGTAGCGCGACTTGAAGCGACTAGGGGCGACTTGGGGCGACTTGAAGTCGGATCCAAAGTTGCCCCAGTGTGAACCGAACATTAAGGGAACCATGAATGCCAACATGTACTGTGACATACTGAAGCCGAGCATGATCCCCTTCCATTGGAGACTGGGCCGCAGGGCAGTATTCCAACATAAAGACCCCAAACACACCTCCAAGATGGCCAATGCCTTGCTAAAGAAGCTGAGGGTAAAGGCGATGGACTGGCCAAGCATCTCTCCAGACCTAAACCCTATAGAGCATCTGTGGGGCATCCTCAAATGGAAGGTGGAGGAGTGCAAGGTCTCTAACATCCACCAGCTTTGTGATGTTGTCATGGAGGAGTGGAAGAGGACTCCATTGGCAACCTGTGAAGCTCTGGTGAATTCCATGCCCAAGAAACTTAAGGCAGTGCTGTAAAATAATGGTGGCCACACAAAATATTGACACTTTGGGCCCAATTTGGACATTTTCACTTTGTACTCACTTTTGTTGCCAGCGGTTTAGACATTAATGGCTGAGTGTTGAGTTATTTTGAGGGGACAGCAAATTTACACTGTTATACAAGCTGTACACTCACTACTTTACATTGTAGCAAAGTGTAATTTCTTCAGTGTTGTCACATGAAAAGATATAATAAAATATTTACAAAAATGTGAGGGGTATACTCACTTTTGTGTTATACTGTGTACATTTCATATAAAATACATGAAAAGTTCATGCTAAATTAAATAGTCCCAAAAAAATTTCAATCCACAATTAGCCATCTTCCAAAGTGCTGAAGTGCTCCAAACAATCACGTGCTGTGAAAAGTCACCGGCTCTCTGCTCACTGAAGGCTGAGAACCAAACGATCAGCAGTGTTTGATCACTCAGTTCTTAGAGCCTGCAGGAAACAGATGCAGCATAAGATCGAGCAAGGTAATGGCATAATGTGCTAGTATGCATCACATACTAGCACATTATGAAATATTTACCTTAGAACGCAGCCCTCCAGTGGTGCGTTGTCACCACTGACAGGGCTTCCATCTTCACCCTGTCTTCCTTCCAGGTTCGCAGGCTCTGGCAGCTTGAATGCCTGAGCCACGATGACGTCATGTGTGCAGGAGTCATGGCCATGGCACAGCGCTCTGAAGGAATGACACAGGTATGTAAGAGAGCATGCGCCCATAGCGTCAATCAATGCCAAGAGTGAATATCTCCTAAACGGTGCACATTTAGGAGATATTCTTTTTACCTACATTTATTATAAGCTTACCTTTAGGTAAAAATCACAAAGCACACCCTGAAAATATAGTGCTGAATTTAAAACAGCTTAGTACATCCATGTATCTGTAGTTTAGCAAATTAATCTATGTCTCAAAGTTGTCAGCTTTCTTGTTCATCCACTTCTACACAATAAAGTGGGCACTGAATTCACGAAATGAGATGTGGTAAATGTCAGTGGATATTGTGGATTCCGGCTGTTGAATTGCTTCAGCTTTATGACTACGCTGTCTAATTGAATGCCATGACATTTGTAGGAGAACATAATTTCTCTTTATGAATAACTGACAGTTATCAGTTTTCCTTCCTCTAATAGGTGCCCATTACTATTTATATGGTTCACGAACAATAAAAAAATATTTGAATTAGTAGTGTACTTTTTAACGTTTTACCATAACAGCAGTAAACACAAGATACAAACTACATTTATGTAAAAAGACAGCTAAAACCTAATTGGAACTCCCAGAAAACAGATACAATACATTTAATAATATAAAATTATAATATTACTTGAATTTATTAATGTATGCAATTACTCATATAATGTTGCTGGTGTGTCTTTCTATAAGCTCAATTTAACCAAGTCATAAAAAACTTACTAAGGCCCCTTTCACACTTGTGCGACTTCAAAGTAGCATGATTTTACCGTGATTTTGCCGCGATTCGTGGCCACGATTTTTGCCGCGATTTTGCTGCGATTTCGCCGCAATTTCAAGGAATGCCTGTGTAAGTGGCATCAAAATCGGACCAAAGTAGTGCAGGGACTACTTTGAAGTAGGAACGACTTTAAGTCGTACTAATATGAATGGCTGTCATTGGAAATCATGGGGAACGACTTGTCATGCTACTTTGCAGTCCAAAATTCGTGGGACAAGTCGTATAAGTGTGAAAGTGGCCTAAGAAAAGAAAAGATTACATCTACACTTCCTGTAGGTGAGTGACAGCACATGACTGCTAAGTCTCCCTTTGCCACTTACTCACCTATGTTAGTTAATTCAGCAAGACAATGCTGCACAGCCTTAGCTGGGATTCGCACGGTACCACCTCTCTAGAGAAGATAAACAAAGGAACCTTATAGTCTAAATAAAGGGGTTCTAAAGGTAGAAGTTTTTTTTTATCTTAATGCATACTATGCATTAAGCTAAAATACCTTCTGTGTGCAGCAGCCCCCCCAATACTTATCTAAACCCCATCTCAATCCAGCGATGTTGCACAACAGGCTCAGCTGCCCAGGACTCTCCTTTCTGATTGGCTGAGACACAGCAGGGGTGCTATTCCCTCTCGCTGCTGTCAATCAAAGTCAGTGAGCCAATGAGGGAAGAGAGGGGTCGGGCCAGGCTGCGGCTCCGTATCTGAATAGACACAGCGAGCAGCGGCTTGGGTGCCCCCATCGCAAACTGCTTGCTGTGGGGGAACTCAACAGGAGGGAGAAGCACTGAAGAGGGACCCGAGAAGACGAGGATGGGGGCTGCTCTGTGCAAAACCACTACACAGAGCAGGTAAGTATAACATGTTTAATATTTTTTATTGAAAAAAAACTGAGACTTTAGTATCACTTTAAGCCCAGATTTAAAATTCTGCATTGCCCTAACAAGTGTATTACAACAAAGCATTGTAATGCACTTTCCATGCATTGCTGTCTGCGGTTCCATTAATTTTCAATTCCAGGGTTGCCAACCTCCTGCAACTTTTTTTTACTGACAGAACATGGGACATTTACTGACAGAGCAAATTTTTTTACTGGCAACCTGAAAAAATGACAGAATTCCTATCAGAAACAAAAACAATCGATATTTAATTATTATTATTATTTTTATACACGATTTATATAGCACCAACCGTTTACGCAGCGCTTTACAATGTATAGGGGGGACAACACAATTACAGTACAGTTCAATACAAAAGGTACAGGAGGGCTGATTTAATTAATTTAATCAGTTTAATCAGCTGATTTAATCAGTTTAAACACAATCTGTTATCACTGACAATTCCCAAAACAGGTAATTGGCCTTGTTTACACAACACAGTCATGACAAATTATCAGCCATCCTGCTGGGATACAGTTGAAAAAAAAGTTCTGTTATGAATACCAGAGAAAGCAATGGGCATGGCCAAATTGCTTCTAATAGTGGGGGTGACCTAAAAGAGGTCTGTCCGCTATCTGACCACCTACCTCTAAATGAACATAGCAGCTGATTGGGTGAGTACACATTGCCATGGCCTTGATGCTTAGCTTCATAGTGCGCCAATTTTAACTCGATATTTCAAGCTTCACACACAGCATCGCCTGTCAAGTAGAAAGTAGAAGCTGCATGTCAAGCTCAATGGGCTGTGCAGCAGCCACAAGCCAAATGCTTGGCACGTGGTTGTGACAAAGTATTTTAATGCAAAATTTCCATTCAGATGGAAAAAAAACACATTCAGGAGGCAGCAGTATCACCTCCTTCACTAACAGATCGTAAAGGGGCATTAAATACCAGGAGTGTGTGTTAAGTACAGAGTGCAGGATTCAAGTGTGCACTACATTCAGATTACAATATGTAAAGTGCAGTGCCATTACAAAATATTAGAAGTGTGACATGATTCCAAAAAGTTAAAAAATAATGTGACAATATATGTTACATAATATAAACCCAACTCATCAATAAAAAATTCATAACGTCCAGAAAAAAGAGGAAAAAAGAGGAAATTCAATAAAAAGAAAGTTTATTGAAAAAAATGAATTATTTCAAGTGTCCCATTGAGAGCAGTTTCCTCAGTAAAAAGAAAATGATGACATGCACAGGAGAGCCAGCTTCCCCAAATCCTCCGTGTGTGGCACCTGCAAAATAAAAGTAGCAGCTTACCAGAATGTATTGGCCTCCAAACTAATGGAAATAGCCAAACGAGCTGTAAGGGAAAATGATTTCCCAAAATACATCCACAGTGATCCTAAATATATATATATACATATAAATATAAAAGATCATAGCATAACTAAGGTAAACAAAAAGTTCAGGAGCAGATGGCAAAGTCCCAGACTTTCCAGCATCTCTAACTCGCCCAAAGTAGGCCCCCAGAGGCACTGCTACTGGAGACTCTATAGTCCAGCCTTCCCCTGAGTATTAGGAGCCCTAGTTCCCTGACTGCTTATTTGCTGACCTACCTGAGTGGCCAGCGAAAATCTCCTTCTCAAGCCTATTCTGACCCTCAATTGACCAATACTACTGGATATGTTTAAATAATATACAGTATCTCACAAAGGTGAGTACAACCCCCCCTCCCCCCCCCAAAAAAACTTTTATATGTACTTATTATATCTTTTCATGTGACAACACTGAAGAAATTACACTTTGCTACAATGTAAAGTAGTGAGTGTACAGCTTGTATAACAGTGTAAATTTGCTGTCCCCTCAAAATAACTCAACACACAGCCATTAATGTCTAAACCGCTGGCAACAAAAGTAAGTAAGTTAAAATGTCCAAATTGGGCCCAATTAGCTATTTTCCCTCCCCGATATTATGTGACTCGTTAGTATTACAAGGTCTCGGGTGTGAATGGGGAGCAGGTGTGGTAAATTTGGTGTTATCGCTCTCACTCTCTTATACTGGTCACTGGAAGTTCAACATGGCACCTCATGGTAAAGAACGCTCTGAGGATCTGAAAAAAATAAATGTTGCTCTACATAAAGATGGCAAAGGCTATAAGAAGATAGCCAAGACCCTAAAACTGAGCTGCAGCGCGGTGGTCAAGGCCATACAGTGGTTTAGCAGGACAGGTTCCACTTAGAACAGGCCTCGCCAGGTTGTCTTTGGGAAATGGACATATGAGTGCTGCCAGCATTGTTGCAGAGGTTGAACGGGTGGGGGGTCAGCCTGTCAGTGCTCAGACAATACGCCGCACACTGCATCAAATTGGTCTGCATGGCTGTAATCCCAGAAGGAAGCCTCTTCTAAAGATGATGCACAAAAAAGTCTGCAAACAGTTTGCTGAAGCCAAGCAGACTAAGGACATGGATTACTGGAACCATGTCCTGTGGTCTGATGAGACCAAGATAAACGTATTTGGTTCAGATGGTGTCAAGCGTTTGTCGAGGGAACCAGGTGAGGAGTACAAAGACAAGTGTGTCTTGTCTACAGTCAAGCATGGGGGTGGGAGTGTCATGGTCTAGGGCTGCATGAGTGCTGCCAGCACTGGGGAGCTACAGTTCATTGAGGGAACCATGAATGCCAACATGTACTGTGACATACTGAAGCAGAGCATGATCCCCTCCCTTCGAAGACTGGGCTGCAGGGCAGTATTCCAACATGATAACGACCCCAAACACACCTCCCAGATGACCACTGTCTTGCTAAAGAAGGTGAGGGTAAAGGTGATGGACTGACCAAGCATGTCTCCAGACCTAAACCCTATTGAGCATCTGTGGGGCATCCTCAAATGGAAGGTGGAGGAGCGCAAGGTCTCTAACATCCACCAGCTCCGTAATGTTGTCATTGAGGAGTGGAAGAGGATTCCAGTGGCAACCTGTGAAGCTCTGGTGAACTCCATGCCCAAGAGGGTTAAGGCAGTGCTGGGAAATAATGGTGGCCATACAGAATATTGACACTTTGGGCCCAATTTGGACATTTTCACTTAGGGGTGTACTCACTTTTGTTGCCAGCTGTTTAGACATTAACGACTGTGTGTTGAGTTATTTTGAGGGGACAGCAAATGTACACTGTTATACAAGTTGTACACTCACTACTTTACATTGTAGCAAAAAATGTGAGGGGTGTACTCACGTTTGTGAGATACTGTATTTATTTCTTTTTCCTTTTTTGTGTATTTTTTTCAGTAGCTCTTCAGCTATGGAAGCAGGAAATGCTGATTTTTACATGCATTCTTTATGTCAAAATAATGTATTGCTACTTAGGTTTAACCTGGAACAAATATGCATAGAACATGTATGCAAAAACTGTGCTTGTGTAATATACAATATACAAAAATAAATTAAATTATGTGTGAAGCAGCAACTCTACTGTGAAATACTTGGCATAGTTTAATAAATCACAAATTTCTGACCTGCGCTATCAAAATTGAAAAAAAAATGTGTATTATTATTGTAATTGATATGCACCATAAAGGATAATTGAAAAACATGAAATCATAAAAGTCCACATGAGTGATAGAAAATTCTTCTTAAGTGTTTGTAAACTCATTGGGTATCCATCACCAGTAGTACACAACGTCCTTGTAAAAAAACGGCACCTTTTGTAAAACAAAAAGTGCATGCTTACCCACTATAAATTACCTTCTATATTTAGAACGGTCAAAAAGGTTCAGAACCAAATCATCCAATTATAGGTCATCAGGGATGGCTCCAAACACTCTCCCCAGGGGACATAGCATTTATGGTATTCCTCTGCTAAACATGCTCTCATTGGAATTTGTATGGGTATATAGAAACAAATTGCTTCAAAAGCATAGAACCCTTTTTTGTGGCTTATTTGTTAGTAAAAAAAAAAGTAAAATCTCACTTACATCATGGAGGTAAAAATAGCACCAAGCAATAATACTCCTTGCTGGCAGTATACAAACACCAGCACTTTCGCCATCATGAAAACGCACCGCCCTACTTGTTTCGCCACACGTGATGTCATCTGGGGAACTGTCACATGTCACAAAACGCATAGGGCTTCAGGGCCATTTATACCACACTGGACATGCACAGTATACTGTTGAAATGATTTCGCGCTCATGTGCAATAAATAAAAATAAAAAAAAACACAGTCCTGATCAATACATACACATTACAATCCTACACCAAGTGCTATGAGTGTATAAAATAGTATAAAAGTATTGAATAAATATGTTGAATAAATATCATGTGAACTGAGTGAATAAATAACAAATCACTACCAAAAGAGTGCCAAATAAACTAATGTCCACAAATAAGTGATAAAACACGGCCCAAATGGGCTATAAGTGAGTGAATATAAAATGAGAGAGGTAAAAAGTCTAATATTGGACTAAAATGACAAAGTCCAAAAGGTGACTGGTGCTGTTCGTTGGTACAGAACACGTTCTTCAAACTCTATGAGAAACGGTGTGTCGTGACCAAACGATAATGGTAAAGTGGTTCAGACTCCACATTGGAATGTGGTGGATGTGTGGGAATAGGATCCTTAAACGTGCTCTCTAGACTCTCACCTGAAAGCACGCATTCAAAAGCGTGAGTAGATGCAAGAAGGTGTCTTGTCTTGTCTTTGCTCCTCAGATCAAACCATTTCCACCGATTTCCACCACTGGGGGCTGTATGATCTTCACTATCCTCCTTGGATTATCCTATTCACTGGATGACTCTGCTAGACCGGGATCTTTGCCCAGAGTTTTGTAAATTGGCGTGGGCCTTCCAGCCCAATAGGCCCGTCAACAAGTGGGGGATATAAATAAAGAGGGAACCCAATAGTGAAGTACGTCTTCAACGAAATATTTAATAAATGGATAAAAGATTCTTACATAAAAAACGAAATAATGCCAGCAGCTAACAGCAGATAGATGCTAGTCTTACAATACTTCCGGTATCTGGTCCGACCACTCCCTACGTTTCGTCACATGCACGTGACTTCATCAGGGGACATGCACAGTGTACATCATTAGGCAGCTGGCTGCATGGACCAGAAAGAGACAGCTGGCTTCCTGATGATGTCAGAAAAAACATGGCAAAGCAGGACACAGTTTACAAAAAGGAACTGGCAGATCATATTGGAACAACGTTGGATTCCCTGGGAGGTGAGTATGCTAATCCAGTTCAATGCAATGGACAAAGCAAGAGGGGGTTATTTTAAAAATGTATCTGGGAGGGTGGGTAGGGTTGGCAACTCATCCCTTTAAAACGGAACACATATTAAATATATAGGTTTACAGTGCCTTATCTGCATTAAATTAGCCACAGAACCTGTGTATTTAAGATATGTTAAGTTTTTCCAAACGTGTGTCGGCAAGTCCGTTAATTTCAAAAGTCCCGCGGACTAGCACACAGACGTCGGGATTGTCCGCCGGACTGCCGAGTCCGGCGGACAATTTTAAGTCAAAACTTAAAACTTAGTCCGCTGGACTTTTGACAACAAAAGTCGCGGGAAAGTCCGATCGTGTGTACGCAGCCTTAAAGAGCAGAGGTGGCAACTCTAAAGCCCCATACACACGGTCGGACAATCCGCGGACCAGGTCGGTCGGATCCTGTCCGTCATACTTTGTCTGATGTTGGTTTTCGGACAATGTCGGACAAAGTTGTCGGAAAATCCGATCATTCTGAACGTGGTGACGTTTGTTGCCTACGACGGGACTACGTAGAGGCTAGTAGCCAATAGCTTTGGTCTTGTAATGTGATCTGAGCATGCGTAGCACTTTGTCCGGTCGGACAACCGTACACACGATCGGATTTGGTGTGATCGGACCGGGTTGTCGGCAAATCTATCCAGCAGGAGATAAGACTTTGTCCGTCGGACACTGTCCGATGGTGCATACACACGGTCTGATTTTTCAACAACATTGTCCGATCGGACAGAATCCATGAAAAAGTCCGACCGTGTGTATGGGGCTTTAGGGTGTGGGGGGGTTGAAGTTCCTTTTTAAATGTAGGTGCATCTGCAAAGTCTCACAAATGCCAGTGAAGTCCATTTCATGCAGCTTTCTGTGACAGGAGGATAATGCTGCTCCACTTCTCCTAAATTCAAAGCAGCATTGTCTTTATGCAGGTATCTCACTACAGTGCCATGGAACGATGTTGAAAGGGGTATGACTGTAATGTCTTGGAGGGAGAAAGTGAAAGGCAGAAATGAAGCAGGGTTTCTCTGACTCAGGGAAAAAAAGAGTAAAAGTGTTTTTTTTATTTTGTATGAGGCTTATACATTACAAGTGGATTTAAGACCTGTTCCTAATGCACACATGAGTCTTTTTTAAAGGTAAATTTAATTATCCTTTTAAAAAGATTGTACATAACATTTTTACAAGTAGGAGCCTTGACTCTAACTAGCTCATTATTGTTTGACCTTCTACACAGATGATTTGTCTTTGGTAACGCTGTTTTAAGCCTTCAAAAACACAATAGTGTGAAGCAGGCCCATCCCCATGGTGCAGCCCACATACCTAAATACATATCTGTAGCCCTGCTCCAGGGATTTGCAACTGTGCAGCACTGTGCAGCATGGCCTTTGCATAAATAGGTCCCAGTAGCACCCAGCTCCTACTACTTCTAGAGGCAGTTTTGCTAGCTGTGGCCACAGCTTCACATGACACCACAAGTATGATGGACTTCCTGTGTCATGTCTACAGCCTACGCCAAGTTGGGCAGGTGGCAATATTGGCTGCTGCAATGCAGTTGTGGACCTGCAGTGTCACGCTCCACAAAAAGACAGAATATTGCAGGTTTTTTGTTAAATAAAATGAAAAAATGATAGAATCAGCATTGATGTAATAGAGGAGGGTGGTTTATAATTCAGCTCTAAGACATTTTGGCCTGTCTATCTTTCATACAGTTTCCTATGATGTTCTCATATCGCAATTGTTTTCGCTATTTAACTAAACAGGAATTGGATGACAGAATCTGGAAGTACTGCTGTGTAGAGTAAAATTATTTTGTTTTGTAGTAACACACTAAATTACACTCTAAGCAATTGTGCTCCCCAGTGATGGTAGAGTACATTACACAATAAATTATACACTTATGTTTAAAGTGGTAGGAGGAAAGGTACAATATTGCTGTTCCCGCTGTAATAGCAACTTCAGGAAAAGCAGTATAATATAATTATGGTAGCTTTTAAATAGTGGATGCTGTATTCATACCTCTCCACTTTAGACTTGCATGATAAGGGATAGATGGAACAAAGGATAATTTGGCACGTGTAGCATGGTGAAAACTGGGCATGGCTACCTAGCAGTAAATGTTAGATATGGTTTAAAGTTTAGAGTAATACACAGTATACACTGTACATATTTGCTACAGTCCTTGTACTACTTTCAGGCTGCTTAATCAGCAACTATTAAAACAAGAAACACTTGGGGGTGGTATCTGGGAGCCCCCTTATTATTAAAGGGGGCTTTCAGGTTCCAATAAGTGCCCCGACACAGACCCCCACAACCAATGGACAGGGTTTTATCAACATGCTTTGCTAGGGGGACCCCCCGGTCAAGGCACTCCATCCCATGTGACCTGGTATGGTTCAGAAGGGGGGGAACGCATGATCGACACCACCCCCCCCCCACACTTCCTGGCAAGCCAGCCTGCATGCTCAGATTTGAGGTCTGCTATGGATTTATTGGGGGACCTCATGCATTTTATTTGCTGCTCTTTTGTAGAGTCCCTGCCAAAATCTATACCAGACTGAAAGGATCTGGTAAGCATTTTGGGAGGTACGGGGCAGAGCTATGCATTTCAAGGCAGCCCAAGCCTGTCTCTCAAGCTAATCAAGCCATATTAGCTTTAGAAAGAGGCTTGGGTGGCCTTGAAATGCATAACTCTTTCCCCCAACATCCATGTGACATCACTTCTGGTATGCTCTGCATCCCACAAGAAGCTCTCCGCCAACTTGCTGGTTTCCACTTTATTATCTAAGCTGTCATCCAGCCTGACGTCCGGACAATCCAGGCTGCAAGTTGTAGAAAAAGGCTCCCCATCCCAGATGCATGAGCCAACTGCTCACAGATTGCATATGTAGCACGACCCCCTAGAGGGCTGCTTTGATTTAACTGTTGATCTGTATCACCCTGACCCTGTGAACACCCCAACCCACCTGGCACTCTGTGTTCAGACATCTTTTTGCAGGCATCTTTAAAATACACTCAACACAAGTCAAATATATATATATCAGGCACGAGTCAAGAGTGCAAAAGGGCTGACTTCCTTTCCGTGTGCACTTTTTAAACTTCATCCATACACCATCCAGACCCAACCCCATTGCCTGCCCATTTAGGTTTCTAATGAATGAAAGTAGTTCCGGGGCAGTCCTTCTCAATATGTTATATTTCTGTCTGTCCTGCTGTATTGGCCTCTAGAGGCAGCATTGTCCATGTATCATGTCTATGCGTCTTCAATCTTAGCTGGCCCTTTGATCTTCTGTAGCAGGACATTCATCAATCATCTTGTCAGCCATGGTAGCGTTATCACACCAGATCAGGGGCCAAACGTTTGTTCTACAAAGCTTTGATGTGCAAATTGTGGCATTCCAACTTGGTTGTATCAACCAAAAAGAAACTCCAGAAATATGATATTAAACCATGTTGCCTTCCAACACCACACTAAAGGGGAATCCCAGGCCGGCCTATTAAACCTTTATATCCTAATGAGAGATCAGATAGAATAGGAGCAGGATATGGGGCCCTCTAACAATAACAAAAGCAATGTCCAGAATGCAGGCATACAATAGTCTTCACCGGCATTTGGAGCTCATTCGATTATATCCAAATATGGCAGAGTCGTTTGATGACAAGCAAGACAGCTTAAACAGGCTAGTGATATTCCTTGAAGTAGTTTAGGGTAAGGATGTCTATGTACAGTGTCTTATGTAATGCAGTAAAGTGTTTCCATGGACAAGGTGTCTGTACATAGTGTTCAAGTAAGATAATCAGATAAGGATTGCAACCGCTGGGTGTCTGCCCTCTCATCATTGACAGGACCGGATAGAAGCCTCTGGAACAGCGACCCTGGATTGCATGTCCTTCGGAAAGATAAACAACGATGACCCACCAGCTGGGTCCGTCTGCTGAGTTGATGCCGCGTGGATGTCTGACAAACAGCCAGCATAGTTGGGCCCCCAACTATGCATTGCAACTATGGGCCCGCAACTATGCATTGTAGCATTGCATACTAGCCAATTATGTGTAGCACTAACCCCCGAAGGAGCTGCTGGTTTTATTTGGGCTTACCGTTACCTCACCTGCTTGCTTCTCCGTCTTGGGGATCCCGTGGAAAGTGGCCCAAAGAATGTTGAAACTGACACTGAATCCTCTTTTGGATTATTTTTTTAGAGAAAAGACAAAGTCTATTAAGAAAGGGTAGAGGGTTAGGGGTGAGTTCAGCCCCCGGATAGGCCTCTCTCACTAGGCCTAGCAGCTGGTGGGATGCTCGGTAAAGTCACTGCCACAGACTTGTGAGTTACACTTGAGCGTCACTGAGGGATTTTGATGAATTTAAAGAACTGACATATGGTACCAGTTTCTCTCAGCCGATCCGGCGATACCGTACGAGTGTTGATCCAGGTTGACTTCAACTAATTCTCCAGGCTCCGTCAGAGAAACCGGCCTTGCGCACGGTCTTCTCCTGAAAGAGTCCTCCCCTGGGGTTCTTCAGTTGCTGGGCCTCTCCCTTCAGACGAGATGGCACCGGACCATCCCTGGATCAGTAGGCTCCGAAATTCGCTCGGGCCTATCCCTTCAGTTGCTTTGCTTCGGGCCAGCCAGCCCTGAGACACAGGGTGTATAGTTCCGCACCCCAGGCCAGGAGGGCCATAGGGCTGGGTCAGGATGACCACCAAAACCAAACAGACAGAAAATCATCTCCCGCCAACATGGCGTCAGTACCTTAAATACCACCCCCAGAATACACAGCAGGAAAACACTCCCACTGGGCTGGTTCCGAGAGATAAGTGGCATTCAATGCATCCAGCTATACTGTGTTTCTACTCTTGCTGGCGGTTACAGCGACACCTGCGGTCAAGGAGAACCCAGTGCAACCCAGCTGGACTAGTACTGAAACCAGAAATTTTGAGAAATTATCCTGAAGCCCAACTGTGGCTTTAGGCAACTTAATTTTTCCAAAACAATAGTGCCTGCTCGTCAGGAGCCAGCGTTACATATGTACCACTTACCTGCAAACGAAGCCCGCTATGTCCCCACTGGTGGCCGCATCTATATTCACCCCTCTTCCTTCCGGGGCTGTGGACTCCGGATCTGTGACTGTCCGGAGTCGCGTGACATCACTCATGCGCGTGGGAGCCAACGATCACGGCACGGGCCCTTTAGAAACGGCACGATCGTGCCCTTTCTTCAGTGCGCATGCGCCGATGACAATGCCGTGAGCGTATATGGTAAATATCTCCTAAACTGTGCAGGTTTAGGAGATATTTCCAGTACCTACAGATAATCCTTATTATAGGCTTACCTGTAGGTAAAAGTGGTGTAAATAGGTCGGAAGTCTGCTGGCTGTGAGTGGCAGGCTCTGGGATATCACTCCGTTTGGGTATCGCTTCTCCCCTTGAAGTCAGGATTTCTGTATGGGTTCATTCTGAGTGGCTTATTTTACCAATTATCTGGTAAGGAGAATATATACTGGTGGTGGCACTTTCGTGTGATGTGGAGCACAGCGGTGTGACAAGAAAATTAAAGTCTACAAATTTCTGTCATATAAGAATAGGAATTCAATCTTCCAGATGATATTCATCCTGTGAACTTTTTTCTGTTTTTTTCCTTATCCTGTTTTATTGTGTGATCACAGTATCAACACTGCTTTGCCATACATTGTATTTTTGCTAACCACGCAGCCACCTAAATTTATTGTGTTTTATGGTATATATCTCTCCAGATACCCACGATCAGTATAAGATTTTAATGTCATAACCTAAATCCATATACATATTTAATATATATATTGGTCATTTACTTTATTAGTTATATATTAGGGAGTGACAGTACCATCATATGGGATACTTAGCTACCTTTACCTGGCGCAGTTTTTTCTTTTCTTTATAATCCTTATTATAGGCTTACCTGTAGGTAAAAGTGGTGTAAATAGGTTTACAACCACTTTATTTACCTTCAGTTTAATTTTCTACTAGATCTTATATAAAGTAGAAAGTACAATTCTTCTAATGGCTATACGTGCGGACACCTTTATTATATGCGCAAAATCTGCAGACATGACTGGCCCTGGGCATGGCTGTTTCCTACATTTTTTGTAAGCTGCTAAACGTGCAAGGAATGGTGACAGCACTGCACAGTTGCCTTTTGCTGACCTACGAGACACACCACACTTCTTATCTCCACATCACATGGCTGTGGTGTTCTGTATAGGGAAAAACAAGTTAATTAAACTTTTTGAGATAACATTGGACAGCAGACAGAATCAACATATATTTGTTTTAAAAAAAAAAAGATATAACAAAATTATTTTAATGGCATACTGTATTTATTAGACGAAAAGGTAGCACAATATAATGTCCATATATGTGCGCTCTAGTCCTTGTTTTACTGACACCCTTATCTATACTGGAAAGCAGGATTGGATGGAGATTTGTTTTGAGAGTGTGCATGAAAAGATTACAAATGTAGCAAACAGGTCTAAAGTGACTCCTTAAAAAATCTGATTTTGATAGTCACTGTGTACCTTAAATTGCTATAAGTTCCTAGAATAAAAGTAAAGCACAATCGTTATCCCTGTTGAGACAGTCAGACAAAGCTTTCCATTATTCTGTAGTCATCCCTGGGTATGAGCTTCCCATTCAATGATAATCTGTAGTTGTGTCTTATGATCAGTAGTCTTTTCCAGCTGTCTGTGATTAATGACTGGGATATTAGATATGTCAAGGCCTAAAGCTAACAATATTCCATGATTCCTTTCCCTTCATTTATTAACAAAGAGACTGTGGCAGTGGTGTCTGATCATAATTTATTATCTCAGTTCCCTAATCTTGTTTTATCTTCTTTGTGACAGTCTGGGGTGTGAAAATTTTACAAGGAAGAATAGGTCAGAGTTAAATACTCAAGAAATAAGCATGCAAATGTCAAAACCATAGAGCAATATTGTATCAGCAATGCCATTTTGTAGCACTTAGTGGTTATATTAATGTAACGGAGCAAGAGGTTGCAATCTGACACTCAGTTGTCAGTCAAGCAAGAAAATTATGTACTCCTTTTTTACTGACTCATTTACAAATGGGTTTTCAAATATGCTTTCTGAGGGCAAAACACACAGGGGCTGATTTACGAAAGCCGTGCGCCATTAGTAGAGGCATAGTAGTAGAGGTGCAGCGCACATTTTCATATTTACGAAACGGTGCGCCGGGAACAAAGCGCTAACCCCCCATTTACTATAGCGATTTCGGCACGTGGGAGAATGCAATCTGTATGCCACCATGGACATGGCACAGGGCATCTTCAATTCAATATTAACAGAAGATGGAGGTGCCAATATTATGGGGTGATGTGAGGAAGTTTAGTAACAACTGCCAAAGTAACAAATATGCCCAAAATAGAATGAGAAAGTAACTTTTTCAGAGAAAGCCTGCTGTGCCTACAAGTAAGTTTAGAACTGCGTGAGATCAATGTAAGCAGTACGCATGCCCAATCGGCTCTTGCACTTGTTCAAATGCGTTTGTTCACTGCGCGCCCAAAATCTTAGTAACTGTTAAGCAACGTACATGCAATTGCATGGGTTGAACGGGTGCACCTCTGAACTTGACTTTTTTTTTTTCTACGCTGGTTCACCTTTATGTATTTTTTTAAGGAGATTTACACCCAGGTCATGTTAGCATGTTACGTTGCCAACATGTGACATGCACCTTGTTAGAATTATGTAAAAAGACTCTTGCTCCTCTAGCTCCTCCTAAAGGGGCATTTAACCTTCCCCCTCTAATGCATATGATTTCCTTGGGTTAGCTTTTGCTTTTAAAGGGGAACTCCACACTCCACTCTATTCTCAAAAGGCTATGAGCTGCCTTCACCAATCCAAACCACATAATTTTTCAGAGCATACAACAGGGCCGGCTAGGAAAGGGGTGAGAAGAGTGATCACCCAACCCCCTCCTGAAACATGCAAGGCCACAGGCACTCAACATAGCTGGCTGCCTTTGGGGCATGTTGGGCTCAGCCCAATACCAACCACAAAGAAACATGTACCCACTAGTTTAAAGGAGTTTTCCACATTCCGTAAAGCCCCCTGTCTGCAGCCCCCCCACACCCCAGCCTAGGGTTGTGTGGAAGAGGCCCTTGTCCCCCTGAATATGGGAACAAGGTGGTTGACTTTTGGGGTGCCCGGACCCCTGTTGTCCCCAAGCATCCACCCCCTTTCATGGGCTGGCTTGCTGTGTGTTTGGCTAGGGGTTTGTTAGTGTGTGGGAGGGGCACACTATTTTTTAAAAGCGGAGTGCTATTTTTCAGGTGGGGTTTCTCATTTTAAGCCTTAACAGACCCAAATGGCCTTGTATGTATTGGGGGCAGGCTATTTTTTGTTTTGGGTTAAAATCTTGCAGCTGCAATGTAGATTTGTAAGTTTTCTCTAAAGCCGTACATGTTTGAAGCAGAATTTTGGATACATGCTACAGATGCACCACTTTACAGGCAGAGTAACCCCCCCCCCCCCCCCCCCCCCAAGTTACTAGCTTGTAAGCAATTTTGCATTTTTAAAGGTTCTCCTTGTTCCGTTTTTGAGGTTGTCCAAATTGGTGACATTGATATATGTCCCTCAGGCTGGGACCCCATACCCATTTTAAGGCCAATAACTAAAATATAAGCCAGGGAAGTGGGGACTAGCAAAATGTAACAAGTCCATTCCCATAGAGTGCAATGGTATTTGTTGTATAACTTTTGCCCATGTTAGGCTCATTGTTTGCCCCCCCAAGGGGGTGTTTGTTCCATCTGTAATTTTGTACCATGCTGGATGATGTGCTTAATTTTGGACAGGGAAGTGACTTATTTTGTGCTAGCTGCATTTGGGTTGGTCTGGGCATGCTCAGGGACTTTGTTTTTGTTTTTTTTTGTGTGAAAAGCACAAATTTTTCTGGGCATGCTCAGAGAGTGTGTTTTTTGGGTTAGTAATTTAAGGACATTCTTAACATGTGTACCCACTTTGAAGTAACATCTCTACACTGGGTGAACTTGCATTTTGTGTGTTTCATGGACTATGCATGTGTTTTCAATTGCCTCATTAGCACACAAACCTATATTATATAAAGCTTACAGATAGCATTCTTTACCTTGCCCTGAAAAAAGGCCAGATTATGTGATGGTGTGTATGGCAAGAGAGTACATTTGGGTGTCCTTATAGAGTTTGTAACACATGCATTTTCTCTTTGTATTTTGTTTGTTTTTTCTTTGCAAAACAGATGTGTTTTAGAGCAAGTATTTTTTACTTTTGTTTATTTTATTTTTTTGAGGGGGGGGGTATTTTTCCCTGAAATATTTTTGATGTTGTCAATCTGTGTTGGTTGTTGGTTTAACTTTCATTTAATTGTCTGTGCTGCATTATTTTGCAAAATCTTCCTTAACCGCTTCAGCCCAGGACCAATTGTCAGCTTAAGGACCAGAGGTCTTTTTTCAATTTCGCACTGCACTGTTTTAACTGGTAATTGCGTGGTCACGCAATGTTGTAACCAAACAAAATTTGTGTCCTTTTCTTCCCACAAATAGAGCTTTCTTTTGATGGCATTTGATTGCCTCTGCGATTTTTTTATTTTTTGCGATATAAACGGAAAAAGACCGAAAATGTTGAAAAAAAATGATATTTTCTACCTTTTTGTTATAAGAAAAATCTAATAAACGAAATTTTAGTCAAACATTTGGGCCAAAATGTATTCAGCCACATGTTTTTAGTAAAAAAAAATGCCAATAAGCGTATATTTATTGGTTTGTGCAAAAGTTATAGCGTCTACAAACTAGAGTACATTTTCTGGAATTTACACCGCTTTTAATTTATGACTGCCTATCTCATTTCTTGAGGTGCTAAAATGGCAGGGAAGTAACCCCCCCCCCAAATAACCCCATTTTGGAAAGTAGACACCCAAAGCTATTTGCTGAGAGGCATGTTGAGCCCATTGAATATTTTTTTTTTTTAGTCCCAAGTGATTGAATAAAGACAAAAAAAAATAAAACATTTCAAAAAGTTGTCACTAAATGATATATTGCTCACACATGCCATGGTTATATGTGGAATTGCACCCCAAAATACATTTTGCTGCTTCTCCTGAGTATGGGGATACCACATGTGTGGGACTTTTTGGGAGCCTAGCCGCGTACGGGGCCCCGAAAACTAAGCACCGCCTTCAGGATTTCTAAGGGTGCAAACTTTTGATTTCACTCCTCACTACCTATCACAGTTACGAAGGCCATAAAATGCCAAAATAGCACAAAACCTCCCCAAATGACCCATTTTGGAAAGTAGACACCCCAAGCTATTTGTTGAGAGGCATGGTGAGTATTTTACAGCTCTCATTAGTTTTTGAAAATGAAGAAAGTAAAGAAAAAAACATTTTTGTTTTTTCAATTTTCAAAACTTTGTGACAAAAAGCGAGATCTGCAAAATACTCACAATACCTCTCAGCAAATAGCTTGGGGTGTCTACTTTCCAAAATGGGGTAATTTGAGGGGGGGGGGGGTTGTGCCATCTGGGCATTCCATGGCCTCTGAAACTGTGATTGGCAGTGAGGAGTGAAATAAAAAAATTACACCCTTAGAAAGCCTGAAGGCGGTGCTTGGTTTTTGGGGTCCCGTACGCAGCTAGGCTCCCAAAAAGTCCCACACATGTGGTATCCCCGTACTCAGGAGAAGCAATAGAATGTATTTTGGGGTGTATTTCCACATATGCCCATGACATGTTTGAGCAATATATCATTTAGTGACAACTTTTTGTAAAAAAAAAATATATATATATATTTTTTTTTTCATTATTCAATCTCTTGGGACAAAAAAAAAAAATATATTTAATGGGCTTAACATTGCTCTCAGCAAATAGCTTGGGGTGTCTACTTTCCAAAATGGGGTCATTTGGGGGGGGGGCTTTGAACTGTCCTGGCATTTTATGCACAACATTTAGAAGCTTATGTCACACATCACCCACTCTTCTAACCACTTGAAGACAAAGCCCTTTCTGACACTTTTTGTTTACATGAAAACATATTTTTTTTTTTTGCAAGAAAATTACGTTGAACCCCCAACACTATATATATTGTTAAAGCAAAGGCCCTACAGATTAAAATGGTGGGTGTTGCATTTTTTTTTTCCACATAGTATTTGCGCAGCGATTTTTTTGTGGAAAAAATACACTTTTTTTTTATTTTAATGCACTAAAACACACTATATTGCTCACATTTTCGATAAAATAAAAAATATGATCTTAGGCCGAGTACATGGATACCAAACACGACATGCTTTAAAATTGCGCACAAACACGCAGTGGCGACAAACTACATACATTTTTAAAAGCCTTTAAAAGCCTTTACAGGTTACCACATTCGATTCACGGAGGAGGTCTACTGCTAAAATTACTGCCCTCGATCTGACCTTCACGGTGATACCTCACATGCATGGTTCAATTGCTGTTTACATATGATGCCAGACCAACGCTTGTGTTCGCCTTTGCGCAAGAGAAGGGGGGGCAGGGGTGCTTTTTTTCTTTTTTTTTTTTTTTTTTTTTTTTTTTATTTTATTCTTAAACTGTTCCTTCCATTTTTTTTCTTTGTTATCATTTTTATTGTTATCTCAGGGAATGTATGATAGCAATAGGCAGTGACAGGTACTCTTTTTTTGAAAAAAATTGGGGTCTATTAGACCCTAGATCTTTCCTCTGCCCTCAAAGCATCTGACCACACCAAGATCGGTGTGATAAAACGCTTTCCCAATTTCCCAATGGCGCGGTTTATATCCGGGAGGGGGGACATTCCCTCCCACTGCTTGTAAAAGCAGTCTAGAGGCTAATTACCTGCTATAATTGCTTTTACATGAAAGCCGATCACTGGCTGAAAAGAATGATACCAAGATGATACCTAAACCTGCAGGCATCATTCTGGTATAACCATTCAAAGTCCAGCAACATACTGGACATATATTGTAATCTTTTTTTTTAATGCAGCCTCTTGGCTGAACGAAAAAAGAGATTGATTGGTGGGTATGCCCACCATTAGAATACCTCCCTTCATCCACCCACTTCTAATGATGGGCATACATGCACCATTTATATATGCCGATGCATGGGGGCATCCTCCCGCAAAAGTTATGCCGTGTACACACGGTCGGAATTTCGACCGTATGTACGTGGCATTAGGAGCCAATTGCTCCTCCCCCCCCCTGCTGCCCCCATGCTTCAGCATATATGCTCTTTTTTTTTAACTGTGGTGGTGAAATCACCTCCTACAGCGTTGGAGTCGCGGCTTTATGTATCGTGGGAGCAAACGCTGTTGCTGTCAAGATAAATAAATCCGCACTGCAACTGAATGGCGCACCTGAAAACAAAAAAATGGTTAACAATAAAACACAGTAAACAAAATTACATACCTGAAAAGCAAGCATGATAAAACATAATAAAACATTGCAGAATAGAATGGAGTAAAAAAAGAGCAACAAAAGAGAGAGAATAGAGAGAGAGAGAGAACAATAAAACGACAACTATTTTTGGTTTTTTTATTTTATATATTTTTTTGAGATTCACAGGTAAAAAAGCTCCTGACTGTTAGCGACTGAATCAAAACGCTACCACAAAAAAAATGTTAGCAATCGCAGGGATCAGGCCTGACTCTGCGAACGCTGCAGTTATGTGTGCTTAGTGTTTTGTAAGTGACAGTGATCGATCGATTAGTGCACTTGGGTGGGCTGGGCTGGGCGGAGGGGGAAAACGCAGGTGCTAGCAGGTATTTGGGCTGATGCCGCTAACAATGCATTTTTTGGAACCCTAAACTGCTGGGACGCTAGTATAGATCTGATCAGATATTGATCTGTTCAGATACTGTACCACTAAGGGAGGTGTATGCTTTGCGTGTGGGTGTTTGCGGTACTGGCACTAACCTGGGGCTACTCAGACCTTATTTGACCCTAAAACCTAATTGATATCACCCACCGGGCGATCAGGTGGTTAAACTGTTATTGGGTAATAAATGGCGGGTGCCCTGACAGTATAAAAAAATAACTAACCAGCGTCACCCGTAACAGTTATAAGGTGATCACTGGTGAAAGGGTTAACTAGGGACAATCAGGGGGTTAAAACCTTATTAGGTAATATATGGGGGTACCTGACGCTATATAAAAACCTGAAGGGGAACCTAAATAATGAAATAACTAACTGGCTAACCAGCGTCACCAGTGACACTTATACGGTGATCACTGGTGAAAGGGTTAACTCTAGGGGCAATCAGGGGGTTAAAACCTTTATTTAGGTTGTAATATGGGGGTACCTGACCTATAAACCTATTTATGAACCTATATAAACCTGGCGGTTAACCTAAGAAAAAAACTGGCTACCTAGCGGCACCAGTGACACTAATGCAGCGATCAGAAAAACGATCGCTTGGTGACACTGGCAAAAGGAGGTGAAAGGGTTACCTGGGGGGCAATCAAGGGGTTAAACCTTTATTAGGGGGGGGGGTAGGGGGGCTACCTTAGACCTAAAGGGGCCTAAAACTAACTGCCCTGACAGTTATTTCAGTCACAACTGACACTAAATGCAGTGATCAGTAAATAAATGATCACTGCAATTAGTGACACTGTGACTGGGGGGGGGGGTGCTGGGGGTGATCTGGGGGTGACAGTGGGGTGGAATGTGTACCTATGTGTACTGGTGTCAGTGTACTGTTGGTGCACTAACCTGGTTGTGTTCACTCCTCGGCGTTCCGGTCTTTCTGACCGACACGCCGCGTGTGACATCACTTCCTCTGCCTGTGTTTAGAATGACACAGCCAGGGGAAGCATCTGATTCGCCAGGAGAGATCGCGAGGGGGTGGCCAGAAACCACTGGCCGTCCCCTCATCCCGGATCGCTCCTGAAGCGATGCCGACCGTCCCCGCCGGCGGAGGGGGGTCCGATCGGACCCCCCAACCGCCGGAAGAATGTCACGTACAGGTACGGAATTTTGCCTGTACGTGCCATTCTGCTCACGTATATATACATGGGGCGGTCGGCAAGTGGTTAAGATGTTGTGATAAACATAAATGTTTAAATCCTTAAGAGACTGTCTGTTTGTGGGTGCAGTCCTTTTAACTCTTGTTAATTTCCTCTGCAAAATGGGCAGACCTCAAAACTATATTCTGTTAGTGTCTCAAAATAACATACATGTGTTTTTTGCTTTCCTTGCTCTTTTCCAAGTCCTGTCTTGTTGACCAATAAAATGTGTAGCACATTTTTAAGTGTTTTGTAAATCATTTGTTTTTCAGATGCATGCTCAATCCAAGAAATGCATTTTGCACAAGCCCCCCCCCCCCCCAAATTTTTTTTTCATGGAACAGATTTCCCAGCTGCAGCGTAACTAGGCTGATGTGAAAACAAAAAAAGATGTGATTTGGCTAAAAGCTACTTTCCTGGTGCCTTCGTGGTAGCGTGTGTGTGCGTGTGCGTGTGCGTGTGTGTGTGCGT
The DNA here is from genome assembly GCA_028564925.1 of Lithobates sylvaticus. Classification (NCBI taxonomy): domain Eukaryota; kingdom Metazoa; phylum Chordata; class Amphibia; order Anura; family Ranidae; genus Lithobates; species Lithobates sylvaticus. Next base: position 358,448,369 of record CM053026.1, on the reverse strand, counting down.
GTGTGTGTGTGCGTGTGTGTGTGCGTGTGTGTGTGCGTGTGTGTGTGTGCGTGTGTGTGTGTGCGTGTGTGTGTGCGTGTCTTCTTGTATCCACCAGCAGAGAGAAGTTGGGTAGATGCTAGGGATAAGCTGAACACCCCCCGGTTCGGTTTGCACCAGAACATACCGAACAGGCAAGAAATTCGGAAGGGGGGCGTGGCCTGGCGCGTGGTGAGGATGGCAGCTTAACCGAGGAGCTCCGTCGCACACATGGCCCTAGCCCATCTTTCTGCACTAAAATCATCCGAGATTGAACAAACAGTCGACACTCTCATTATAGCCGCGAGTGATTATAAATAGCTTTTTTTCCTGCAAAAATGACACTTTGTGCAGGGACAGTTCTAAGCACGGGAAACAAGCACCCCTTTACATGCATACTATACACACCCCCCAGGTACGAAATTTAAAGGAATATTACACTTTTATTGTTTCACTTTAAGCATTATTAAAATCACTGCTCCTGAAAAAGCGACAGTTTTTAAAACTTTTTTTTGCATTGATACATGTCTCCTGGGGCAGGACCCAGGTCCCCAAATACTTTTCATGACAATAATAATCCTGTCGACAGACGCAGAGAAGGCCTTCGATCGAGTAGCTTGGGATTACCGTATATGCAGGCTTGGATTTCTGCATTATATCAAAACCCCTCAGCCAAACTTAAGATAAACGGTATGCTGTCGGACAGGGTCCACATAAAAAATGCCACATAAAAAATGCCCACTGTCACCATTACTCTTCCTCATTTTGCGCAAACTGTTTATTAGGCACATACTTGCCAAAAAATCTATTAAGGGATTTCAGCTGACCGGGAAGGAATTTAAGGTTGCTGCATATGCAGACGATCTCTTATTTTTTTCTGACCGACCCACATACTTCTATTTCCTCTCTCATGAAATAGTTTTCCCTTTTATGGATACATCTTCAATCTTAAAGTTAATTATTCTAAATCCGAAGCTTTGAATGTTAAATTGTCTGAAAACAACTTAAATACAGCACAGAACAATAGCCCCTTTATGTGGGGAAAATCAGCCATTAAATACCTTGGGATTTGGTTGACCCCCATGCTCTCATCGATCTTTAATCGTAACTTTCCTCCTCTCCTCAAAGCTATTGGGAAAGACTTACAAGACTGGCATCCAAAACGCTTATCATGGTTTGGCAGGGCAGCTGTTTGCAAAATGACGGTCCTTTCAAAAATTCTATATTTACTCCGCACCTTGCCTATCAAGATACCTCAGAGCTTCTTCAAAACCCTCCATTCCCTGCAGATGAAATTCATTTGGGCCCATAAACCACCTCTTAAAAATCTTCCCTTCTTCCCTTCTAACTAGTCCCAAAGAATTGGGAGGTCTGGGTATTCCCGATTTCAAAGCATATTATCATGCTGCACACATCACTTGTATTATTGACTGGCATTGCCACCCAAAACTCAAAGATTGGGTCTCAATAGAAAACGATACGAGCACAGTCCCCCCTTCCCCCTATTTTCTTTTTGGATACCAAAAACAAAATACCCACATTTGATAAAAAACGCACCCTCTTAAGCCCCATACACACGGTCGGAAAATCCGACCACCAAATCCATCGGATTTGGTCCGACGGATTTAGTCCGACACTGGTGTTGCATACACACGGTCGGACAAAGTTGTCGGAAAATCCGATCATTCTGAACGTGGTGACGTTTGTTGCCTACGACGGGACTACGTAGAGGCTAGTAGCCAATAGCTTTGGTCTTGTAATGTGATCTGAGCATGCGTGGCACTTTGTCCGTCGGAATTCGCTACACACGATCGGAATTGGTGTGATCGGACTTTGTTGTCGGAAAATTTTTCCAGCAGGAGATAGAACTTTGTCCGTCGGAAACTGTCCGATGGTGCCTACACACGGTCGGAATTTCCGACAACATTGTCCGATAGGACAGAATCCATCGGAAAATCCGACCGTGTGTATGGGGCTTAAGAGGCACCTCCCTGGATATATTCCACTCTCACTAAACATTCCAAATTTTCCACACCCAACATTCCAAGTCCTCTCACCCCATTACAGAACAACACAGATTTCCCACCAGGAGTAAGAAACCATTTGTTGAGACCAGTAGACTCGAAGACGCCCCTCCTTGCATTACATTGTTTCACCAATAAGATAATGAAAGATTTTACCCAATTTAAAGTAGATAAAAAAAACGCCCCAGATGCCCTCGTGGTCATACTTTCAGGTGCGCAGCTATGTCAATAACACAACTTGCAAAGGTTACTTCACGAGAGAACTCACTGAGTTTAAGTCGGTGTGCTTTAATGGAGAACAAGTTCAGAGATCTACCTCCATCTCCTACGCGTGGTTGATAAGTCTGAAGTCGTTAGGCGTGGATAGGTTTAGAGAGAGATGGACGGTCGAATTGGGACTGCCGATTACAGACAGCCAATGGGAGAGAGCCTGCATATTGTCCCATAAGTGTTCACTTAGCACACAAATGCAGGAAACTGCATATAAAGTTCTGACCCACTGGTACGCCACCCCAGAGAAAATACACAAATGGCACCCTTATTCCCTGTACACACGGTCGGATTTTCCGACAGAAAATGTCCTATCGGACAATGTTGCCGGAAATTCCGACCGTGTGTAGGCTCCATCTGACTTTTTTGAAAGTTTTATCTCCTGCTCTCAAATTTTCCGACAACAAAGTCCTATCGGACTTTTTCCGATTGTGTGTAGCGAATTCCGACGGACAAAGTGCCACGCATGCTCAGATCACATTACAAGACCAAAGCTATTGGCTAATAGCCTCTACGTAGTCCCGTCGTAGGCAACAAACGTCACCACGTTCAGAATGATCGGATTTTCCGACAACTTTGTCCGACCGTGTGTATGCAACACCAGTGTCGGACAAAATCCGTTGGAAAAAATCCGATGGATTTTGTGGTCGGATTTTCCGACCGTGTGTACGGGGCATTAGACTCCAGACACATACTGGAGATATAATAAAGAAAAAGGTACTTTGCTTCACATCTGGTGGCATTGTGAAATACTGACACCAATCGGGTCCAAAGTTAGAGAGGCTATTTACCAAATCACGGAGACCAAACTCAAACTTGACGCAGCCTGTTTGCTGCACATCTCAAATTTCTCTTTCAAGAAGTACAAAAACTCTCTCTCAAGACATCTGATAAACGCGGCTAACTCTCTTATCCCGCTTTTTTGGAAATCAACAAGTATTCCCACAAATGAAAGATTGGTTGCACAAGGTCTCCTACATCTGTGAGATGGAGGACACTGCGGTCCAATCCACTGAGAATGTAGAGTGTTATCACAAAACTTGGTCTCCCTGGTTTGTCTATAGATACTCCCATGCCTATGAAGAATTGTTAAGTCAAATATGATTTTCAGAAGCCTATGACTACCGCCTCGAGTGCACAGCTGCTGAAGGTCTCCCTTACAACCCTTCCTCGTGCCTTAGTGTTTTTATTACTACATTGGACTTCCATGAACTCTGGTGTTGATTGACGCAATCAGGGTAACAACACTCTCTTTATTCTCTTTCTTTATTTTTCTATGCTTAACTTTACCCTTTCTCTCTCTTTGAACATAGCAATTGGACAAGTTCTAGTGGGTAGGTGGTAGACCCTGTTGCATTTCAGTGGCTTCAGGCATTGCCTGTGGTCCACCTTGCGGTTTTTGCCATAGTAGTATTCCACCTACTGTTTTAGATGACATAGTTTCTGTGATTATATGCCTCTTTGCATCACATGTTTGTAAATGGATTATTTTCCATGCCTGTATGCAACTTGCAAATTCGGAAGAACACCGTTAAAGTCTATGGGACATGAACATGAAAAATCAAAAGTGCTAATTTTAAAGGCTTATATGCAAGTTATTGTCATAAAAAGTGTTTGGGGACCCGGGTCCTGCCCCAGGGGACATGTATCAATGCAATTTTTTTTTTTTTTTTTTTAAATGCAGTTTTTTTCAGGAGCAGTGATTTTTTTTTAATGCTTAAAGTGAAACATTAAAAAATAAATATTCCTTTAAATATCATGCCTGGGGGGTGTCGATAGTATGCCTGTAAAGTGGCGCATTGTTGCTGTGTTTAGAACAGTACCACAGCAAAATTGCATTTCTAAAGGAAAAATTGTCATTTAAAACTGATTGCAATGATTTGTTGGGTCTCAGCAATTCATTACCGAGATCCGACAATTCATAGATATAGATAAAATCCTCACAACCCTTGCCTGGTGGTTGTGTGGGTATGCGGGCAGGAGGCTTATCGGAATCTGGAAGCCCCCTTTAACAAGGGGACCCCCAGATACCCTCCCTACTTTGTACCCCTACCATTTCACAAAAAAAGTGTCAAAATGGTAAAAAATAAAAAAATAAAAATGTCCAGCGATGTAAATTCACACCGCTTGACAAAACCGAAAAAGAAAAAAAGCCCCTGTGGCATGAAACAGGCCACAGGGTCACCCATTTACGTCACCTATATAAGAACTGTCACCCAAAAGAAGCATCACTCGGCGGGACGTTCCCATGGTGGTGGAACGGTTGCAGCTTTTTTTTTTTTTTTTTTTCGGTCCGTCGGGCGACATGAATTTACATCGCTGGACATTTTTATTTTTTTTAATAAAGGACTTGTCCCAAGCTGTCTCTTGTCTTTTTTTACCATTTTGACACTTTTTTTTTTTTCCTTCCACGCTACAGTGCTAAAAATAGTGCCTGCATAGAGCCTGAAAAAAGCAGCTCCATTCACTCCAGTGTGAAAGCCCGAGGGCTTTCACACTGGAGCGATGCGTTGGCAGGGTGTCAGAAAAAGTACTGCCAGCTGCTTCTTTGGAGCGGTGAACTCATCGCTCCTCTACGACTGCACCCCATTGAAATCATTGGGGCAGCGCTGCGATACCGCCACCAAAATGCTGCTCCGGCGCGTTTTGCGGGTGGATTTAACCCCTTTTCTTCCGCTAGCAGGGGGCTAAAACGACATTAAAACGGCGCCAAACATAGGGCCGCTTTACCGCTGACACCTGGGGCTGCTCGGTGTGAAAGTGGTCTTAGAAATGTAATTTTGCTGTGGTACTGTTCTAAACACAGGAAAAATGCAGCGCTTTACAGGCATACTATAAACATCCCCCAGGCATGATATTTAAAGGAATATTTAATTTTTATTGTTTCACTTTAAGCATTAAAAAAAATCACTGCTCCCGAAAAAAATGGCCGTTTAAAAAAAAAATGTTTTTGCATTGATACATGTCCCCTGGGGCAGGACCCAGGTCCCCAAACACTTTTTATGACAATAACTTGCATATAAGCCTTTAAAATTAGCACTTTTGATTTTTCATGTTAGTGTCCCATAGACTTTAACGGTGTTCCGACGGCTTTTGAATTTGCCACGATCACTGCATAATGTTCGGTGTTCGCAGAACATCCGATTAACCAAAGTTCGGCCCAAACTTATGCTCGGGCCAGACCGTTCGCCCATCCCTAGTAGATGCCACACTTCTAATTCTGAAGGCATAATAATGGTCTAGCACAGGGGTCTTCAAACTACGGCCCTCCAGTTGTTCAGTAACTACAATATAACAAACTATGAAACATGATTTTTTTTTATCAAATCTTCCATCTTTTTTTGTTTTAGCAAAAAATAAAAACCCCAGCTGTGATTAAATATCACCAAAAGAAAGCTCTATTTGTGTGAAAAAAATGATAAAAATTAAATTTGGGTACAGTGTTGTATGACTGCGCAATTGTCATTCAAAGTGCGTCAGAGCTGAAAGCTGAAAATTGGTCTGGGCAGGAGGGGGGTTTAAGTGCCCAGTAAGCAAGTTGTGAAGATCTAACTGATTGCAGTGTATGGTCACCTTTTAAAGATCAAGATCTGAAAATATGAATTTATTGGGTTTAGAAACACTTCTCTGTTCTTTGTAATGTATTGAATGATTTGGGTAAAAAAATAAAAACACATTTCAAAGATATATTAGAAGTGATAGAAATGAGATTAGCATCAAAAGGGTTAATTAACTGAGAACACCTACTAATTGCCTAACAAGACACATCCAATGAGATGAAATGAACCAACTGCATTGGGCGTGCGCTATTATCAATGAGAAAACTGCAGTTACCCTAGCGACAGTTGCAGTTTACATAAGCGGTTATTTATTATCGCTATTTGCACTGTGCGCCGGTTCGTACTTTCCATTAATGACTTTTCCAGCGCACCAATTAATGTATGAACTGGTGCAGCACCTTCTTCCTAGTGAATGACCCTCTATGTCTTCTGATCATCTGTGTTTATTTACTCCTGGCACTGGCATTGACACTTGTGAGATAACTCTACGTTTGTTCTGTTAAAAGCTTAGTGCTGTTTATATCATCTTGTTTCTATGTGCTGGAGGCTTGTGTCTTTCCTTTCAGTACCTGCTGTCTGAAAATTCTTTTTCTTGTCAAAATTATTATCATTGTCACTTCTCATCTCATTTCTGATGCTTGCCTGTCAGATGGAAGACAACTACATTAAGCCATGGCAAATGTGACCTGGTGAAATGTAAAATACGCAAGGGATTAGGAAGCAGGCTAGGCTTTTACAATTCTTTGTGTGTTTCTTCCCAGAATTTAATTTACCACCTGTGTATTACTTACAAGTAGATAACCATTTGGTAGTACCAGCAACCTGAGGTTGGGGGGAATCCTAAAAAAATAGCTAATTTATTTGTTATGAAACGAATGCTATTGGTAGACAGAGAATCTGTTTTCATCTGTACAACTACCCTGTCGGGAAATGCTAGTATGCTGCTTTCGAGACTAATTACCAATTGGGTGCACATATCCAATTCACTGCTGTAACATTAGGTAAATTGCCACAGCCCGTATTAGAGAGGCATATTGCAGTCTTTATGTGGTTGAGGAGAAATGCAAAGAAATGCCAATAAACTTGCATATGCTCAAAAAGTTTTCTTTAGATTTGGTGTTCAATATTATTAAACAGTTGTTGACCATGAGTTGACTTTTACAATCGGAGCACTGTCTGGGCAAGAGAGGCGTCATTAATAGATCTACCTTACATGGTGTTCTATGGCTAGTTTGTGTTTACTAGTAAAATGGCGCTAGATTTATTTACTGTTTATTTAAATAAAGACCAGACATTGTAAGTCTTTACATTTTCTTTCAAACTTTGTATCAAAAACATTTAAACACAGGTAACCACATTTGTGGTTTATAGGGCTGTTAATAACACTACTTTTCAATGTGCAATAGTGAAAGGTTCAATTGATCAAGTATGTAGCAACTAATTCGTTCCATCTGCTATATTTTATAAAATAATGTAATAGGCCTTATTCACACTAGGAGTTTGCCCAGCTCTTCTGATCGCCTTTTTTCCTGGCAGAAGAAAAGCAGCGTAAAAACCACGCCTATAGCCTTGTTTTTCAAACCTGTTTAGGTGCGTCAAGTGTTTGAGCGTTTATTTATTCAATTTATTCTGGCCATTAAAAATGAATGAATGTTCACATGCTAAATGCACCTAGTGTTTAGGCGTGTTTAGACACTTTTAGGCACGCTGCACTTCTTCTTTTTTTTTTTTTTTGCCGAATCGCTCCTCTACTGAACACCAAATGATGTTCTTTTTTTTTGCTGCCTCTAAACACCTGTAAACATCTGTGTGCATGGGGCTATAAGCTAACATGGAGAGGCAGAAAAAAAAATAAAACTCCCTTAAAAGAGTGTACATGAGGCCTTAGGTGCCTCTACTTTAAATTGGGATTTTCTTAATGGAGCCTTACCTCTCTTTAGTTTACTAAACGGCTGCTTTAACCACCTTTAACCTCTCTATGACCACTGTGTTCTTTGGACACAGCTGATCACAGATTGAGGTAAATGGCCAATCACAGCGGCCCTTTACCATGTGATCAGCTGTGTCCAATTACAGCTGATTACACGTAAACAAACTTGCTGGTTATCGACATTCTTTTCCTCATGCACTGTCACTGTGTGAGGAAAAGAGAACCGATAACCAGCAAGGCTGACAGGGCACATTTACACTGATATCCAGAGCCCTGATTATCAGTGCAGTCCCATCAGTGCCCTGATTATCAGTGCAGTCCCATCAGTGCCCTGATTATCAGTGCAGTCCCATCAGTGCCCTGATTATCAGTGCAGTCCCATCAGTGCCCTGATTATCAGTGCAGTCCCATCAGTGCCCTGATTATCAGTGCACTGATGGGACTGCACTGATGGGACTGCACTGATGGGACTGCACTGATGGGACTGCACTGATGGGACTGCACTGATAATCAGGGCACTGATGGGACTGCACTGATAATCAGGGCACTGATGGGACTGCACTGATAATCAGGGCACTGATGGGACTGCACTGATAATCAGGGCACTGATGGGACTGCACTGATAATCAGGGCACTGATGGGACTGCACTGATAATCAGATCTCTGGATATCAGTGTAAATGTGCCCGCAGTCCGCATTTCATGACTCCAGATCAACTTTCTTTGCAAAGATTCTGCAAGTCTGCTGCAAGTTCTGGTTCAGCTATGTTGTACAATAGTCATCCCACCACAGGGGTCACTGTGACTTTCAGCGCTCTTGCTGTAGACACAACTTTGCTCTTGCTAGAGATTTGCCACGCAAATTTGCTATAAATTGGAAACGTGTTAACTAGAACTTGTGCTTCAAGAGCATATGTACAACTTGCCAGTGAAAATATATATACAAAAAGCATATGTGTTTGACCCTCTGTTGCCTAATAGAACGCACATACCATAATGAAACAGAGATATAAAACAAAATGCAAAAATGTGTGTATATATATATATATATATATATATATATATATATATATATATATATATATATCCCACTGTAAAAAAACAGAGGGGATGTGCAAAAACAAACTGTAAAAATTTAGTCCATTAATCCAATAATAAACAAAGTGATTTGTGCACGCAGTGTCCAGCGCCTTCCAAAGATAATGCTGTTTAAAATCTTTTTAGGTGACAGTAGTGCCGGTGATCTTATCCGTGCTTGTAATATGATTGCACTCACCATATGGCCTTACCCCCCCAGGGGTATTGCACGATCACAGTATAGGCCACTGTGTAGAACTCTGGAACCAGCTGGACAATCTATGAATTGCTAGTGGCATTCCGCCGGGTTATCACATAGAAAATAGAGGATCGCCCATAGCGTGATACTGATTTTAAATAGTTTATTTGTAGAAAAAGTATAAAGATATACTCACGTTTTGATTAAAAATCACATGCAGAGTTTAAATGAAGCAGGCGCCAGGTAAACAAACATTTACGGCCCTGACCAGAAGTGACGCAAAGACGTACTGGAGCTCCTACGTTTTGTCACTCAAGACGTCATCTGGAGCCTAGATGACGTCTTACAGTCATCAATACAGTGCAGCCGTAGTACAGTTGCTAATACAGTGCAGGCAGTGTACACAGTATCTAATACAGTGTAGTGTGGTGTTGCAAACCAAAATATACATCATGTCTGGAAGGCCACCAAGGAGAGGCAGATGCTCACAGGCCACTAAAAGAGGGCAAGCAGCCTCTGTGTCTACAGTCAACAGTGCTTGTCATGGACATGGTGTATCCTCTGCAGGTGGCTGTGGGGCACGCTTATCCTTTTTTCTGCTGCTAGCCGTGTTATTGAGCCAGAACATGCAGAAGAGTTGGTGGAGTGGATAACAAAGCCGTCCTCATCTTCCTCATCCTCTGTCACCCAGGCTCCGATTAGCTTGCCTTCCAATGCAGCTGCCAAAGCGGCCTATTCCACCGACTCCTTGTCCATAGTCACTCCTTCTGTAGCCCCACCATCATACACAGAGGAGCCCCCAGAATTTTTCAACCAGTGTTGTGTACATGCTGCTGGAGGATGAGCAGTGATTTGAAGGCTACGATGTTGGTTCCCAGGTTGAGGAAGGGAGTAATGTGAGCATAGAGATAGGGAGTGTCCAAGAAGGACAAGAAACTGTCAGTCATGTTCCCCCAGCTGCAGCATACTGCCAAGTTTGCTCCAGTGATGAGGAGGGAGGGGATGATGAGGTCACTGACTGTACTTGAGTGCCTGAGAGGAGAAGGCACAACTCCAACAAGGCAGGATGTCCTCTATGGGGCAGATTAAAGGCAGCCACCCTATTGCATCACACCGCAGAGCTCCGCTGACTTTTAAAAGTTCCTTAGTCTTGGCCTTTTTCAACACGTGTGCAGCAGACCATTGCTGTTTGCAACCTATGTCTGAAGCGGATAAAGCGTGGCCAGAGCAGCAGCCGCTTGGGCACCACATGCTTGACCAGACATATGATGACCTGCCATGCAGTCAGTTGGCAACAGCACTTGAAAGACCCACATCAAGGAAAAAGACTTTTCCTTGCTCCTCATCTGTGATCTCCAACCCCACTATACCTCCAGTCCTCTCAAATACCTGCATTGAGAGGAATGAAGGTATAGCAATAGGTGTCCCAAGTACTTGCAGCCAATCTGCTAGCAGTGCACCACCATCTGATTTTTAGCAGGCAAATTTCCCTACCCCAGTTTCTGAACCGTAAAAAAATTTTGGTCCCAGCCATCCACATGCTCAGCGTCTAAATGCTAGCTTGGCCAAATTGATAGCACTACAACTGCTGCCTTTTCAGCTGGTAGACTCTGCCCCCTTTCGTGAATTTGTGGAATGTGCTGTACCTTAGTGGCAGGTTCCAAAACACCATTTCTTTTCACGGAAGGCCATTCCGGCTCTCTACCGCAAGTCAATATTTTGGCCTCGTTGGACAGGGCGGTCAGCAGTAAGGTGCATATTACCGCTGACTCATGATCCAGCAGGCATGGGCAGGGACGTTACCTTTCCTTCACGGCACACTTGGTAACTCTGCTGGCAGCTGGGAAGGATGCAGGACAGGGTTCAGTGTTGTTAGAGCTTGTTCCGTCACCACGCCTCCAAAAGTAGTGATTCTGCCACAGCTCTCTCCTTCTTCCTCTATGGCCTCTTCTGCAGATTTGTCCTCTGAAACAGCAGTCCTCCATAAGCGTTTAAGGGGCTACGCAAGCCGTCAGGCTAAAGGATGTCATGCAGTGCTTGAGTTGGTCTGCCTAGGAGACAGGAGCCACACTGGGGCAAAGATTCTGTCAGCTCTGCAGGGGCAGGCTCAGAGGTGGTTGACTCCATGCCAGCTTCAGCCAGGAATGGTTGTATGCAACAATGGCACCAACCTTCTGTCTGCCGTCAGACAGGGACACTTGGCCCATGTTCCATGTTTGGCACACGTCCTGAATTTGGTGGTGCAGCAGTTCTTGAGCAGGTACCCAGGCATACAGAATCTCCTGAGGCAGACCAGAAAAGTCTGTGGTCATTTCCGCCAGTCATACAATGCCAGTGCTCGGCTGGCTGACATTCACAGGGAATGCAACCAGCCCACCAGCCACCTCCTTTGTGACATGCCCACCAGGTGGAACTCAACGTTGGCAATGCTGCGGCGACTGCACACACAGCAGAGGGCCATCAATGAGTACCTGTGCGAGTATGGCACCAGAACAGGGTCAGGAGATCTTGGCTTCTTTTCGCCATGCCAGTGGCTACTGATCAAGGTTGCATGCACTGTCCTGTCACCATTGGAGGATGCCACAAACATGGTGAGCAGCAACAATGCATGCATCAATGACACTGTCCCTCTAGTCTTGCTGCTGGAGCACACGCTTCGTGTAATTATGGACAGGGCACTTGAAGCAGAATAGCGGGAGGAAGAGGAGGACTTCTTTACCTCTCAAGGCCCCCTTTATCCAGATAGCATTCCTGCAGGTCCGCAAAAACACACAGGAAGAAGAAGAGGAGGATTGTGTCAGCGTGGATGTAGAGTATAACACTCAACAGAAGTCTCTTCAAGGGATGTTTTCCAGCCCCCAGAAACCCAAGGAGTTGTACATGGCTGGGAGGAGGTAGTTACAGATCATGTGATCCTTAGTGACCCAGAGGACTCAGAATCAAATGCCTCTGCAAACTTACACTGCATGGCCTCCATGATTCTGCAAAGCCAGCGAAAGGACCCTAGGATTTGTGGTATCAAATAGAGGGATCATTACTGGCTAGCAACCCTTCTTGATCCACGTTACAAGGGTAAGGTTACAGAACTTATCCTGCCTTCGCAGAGGGTGAAATATCTTCAGGAGGCCTTGAAGAAAGGTTTGTGCCACGTATTTCCAGACCCCGGGAGGTTACAATTTCCTGGTGCTGGACAAGGTGTTGCTGAGGCTTCGTTCATTTAGAGGAAGAGCGGTGGAGAAGGTGGCTGGCTGACTGATGCCTTTAAACAATTTTTCAGTCCTCATGTCCAAGGTTTGATTGGTTCAAGCAACCATCACCAGCGTCTGCATTACATGGTGCAGGAATATCTAGGGGCAAAAGCAGACTTGGAGACCTTTCCAACAGAGCATCAACTGGGATACTGGGTCTTGAGGATGGACCACTGGCCAGAACTAGCTCAATATGCAATTGAGTTACCGGCCTGTCCTCCATCCAGCGTGCTTTCTAAACGCACATTCAGTGCTGCTGGAGAGTTTGTAATGGATCAAAGAGTGTGCCTGTCCACAGACTCTGTGGATAGGCTCACATTCATAAAAGAGAATCAGTCTTGGATCAGCAGCTATCAAGCACCTGATGCTGATGTAACTGTTTGAATTTGCTATGGATGTGGGATCCCTTGAAGACTGCCTATGCTGACTATCCTATTCGTCCTCAATCTTGATGATGCTAGCTTCCAACAATATTTTTGGTTTAGGGCACCACCACCACCACCACCACCCAAGGCCCAATTTTTCTGCCCCTGTTTAACAGGGGCATGTAATTACAATTTTTGATATAGTATTTCACAGCAGGGCCCGTTTCTGCACCCACCAAGAGTAACTGAGGGCTTACAGTGTTCTGGCACCACCAACACTTAAGGCCCAATTTTCGGCAGTGTATATAGGGCAATCCATATAGTGTATATATACTGCTGTTCTGGGTATATAGGGCCTGGGGGACCCCCATGCCATATTTTTTATTTTTTTATATCCATACCAGACCCAATGGGCCTGGTTATGGACGGGGGGACAATGCTTTTCATCTATATTGCTGGGAATCGACAATACATTACAGCCGCGAGAAGTTTTAAATTACATTTTTTTCCTCTAGAAATCTAATTTTGCTGTGGTGTTGTTCTAAACATGGGAAAAATGTGCTACTTTACAGGCATACTAAGGACACCCCCCAGGCACGATATTTAAAGGAATATTTAATTTTTAATGTTTCACTTTAAGCATTATTAAAATCACTGCTCCCAAAAAAACAACCGTTTTTTAAAACTTTTGTTTGCATTGATACATGTCCCCTGGGACAGGACCCGGGTCCCCAAACACTTTTTATGGCAATAACTTGCATATAAGCCTTTAAAATTAGCACTTTTGATTTTTCACATTCGTGTCCCATAGACTTTAACGGTGTTCGCGTGTTCAAACAATTTTTTTGCCCGTTCGCATGTTCTGCTGCGAGCCGAACTGGGGGGTGTTCGGCTCATGTCTATTTCTAATTATTTCACACTCTAATTCTTTATTCATATTATAATTTCTTTTTGTTTGTTATATTTTGCTTTTATATACAGTATCTCACAAAAGTGAATACACCCCTCACATGTTTGTAAATATTTTATTATATCATGTGACAACACTGAAGAAATTACACTTTGCTACAATGTAAAGTAGTGAGTGTACAGCTTGTGTAACAGTGTAAATTTGCTGTCCCCTCAAAATACCTCAACACACAGCCATTAATTTCTAAACCGCTGGCAACAAAAGTGAGTACACCCCTAAGTGAGAATGTCCAAATTGGGCCCAAAGTGTCAATATTTTGTGTGGCCACCATTATTTTCCAGCACTGCCTTAACCCCTTTGGGCATGGAGTTCGCCAGAGCTTCACAGGTTGCCACTGGAGTCCTCTTCCACTACTCCATGACAACATCACAGAGCTGGTAGATGTTAGAGACCTTGCGCTCCTCCACCTTCCATTTTGAGTATGCCACACAGATGCTCAATAGGGTTTAGGTCTGGAGACAGGCTTGGCCAGTCCATCACCTTTACCCTCAGCTGCTTTAGCAAGGCAGTGGTCGTTTTGGAGGTGTGTTTGGGGTCGTTATGTTGGAATACTCCCCTGTGGCCCAGTCTCCAAAGGGAGGGGGATCATGCTCAGCTTCAGTATGTCACAGTACATGTTGGCATTCATGGGTCCCTCAATGAATTGTAGCTCCCCAGTGCCGGCAGCACTCATGCAGCCCCAGACCATGACACTCCCACCACGATGCTTGACTGTAGGCACACTTGTCTTTGTACTCCTCACCTGGTTGCCGCCACCCAGGCTTGACACCATTTGAACCAAATAAGTTTATCTTGGTCTCATCAGACCACAGGACATGGTTCCAGTAACCAACGTCCTTAGTCTTCAGCAAACTGTTTGCAGGCTTTCTTGTGCATCATCTTTAGAAGAGGCATCCTTCTGGGATGATGGCCATGCAGACCAATTTGATACAGTTTCCGGAGTATATTCTGATCACTGACAGGCTGATCCCCCCCCCCCCACCCCTTCAACCTCTGCAGCAATTCTGGCAGCACTCATACATCTATTTCCCAAAGACAACCTCTGGATATGACGCTGAGTACATACACTCAACTTCCTTGGTCGACCATGGCGAGGCCTGTTCCGAGTGGAACCTATCCTGTTAAACTTCTGTATGGTCTTGGTCACTGTGCTGCAGCTTGGTTTCAGGGTCTTGGCAAGCTTCAAATAGCCTAGGCCATCTTTATGTAGAGCAACAATAATTTTTTTTTCAGATCCTCAGAGTTCTTTGCCATGAGGTGCCATGTTGAACTTCCAGTGACCAGTATGAGAGAGTGAGAGTGATAACACCAAATTTAACACTCCTGCTCCCCATTTACACCTGAAGCCTGGTAACACTAAAGAATCACATGACATTGTGGAGGGAAAATGGCTATTTGGGCCTAGTTTGGACATTTTCACTTAGGTGTGTACTCACTTTTGTTGCCAACGGTTTAGACTTTAATGACTGTGTGTTATTTTGAGGGGACAGCGCATTTACACTGTTATACAAGCTGTACACTCACTACTTTACATTTTAATAAAGTTTAATTTCTTTAGAGTTGTCACATGAAAATATACAATAAAATATTTAGAAAAATGTGAGGGGTGTACTCACTTTTGTGAGATACTGTATGTAAATTAACTCAGTGATATATTTTCATTCATTAGATAAGAGAGACTAGTGCAGCTGGATCGCCATTGAAGAGTTAATTTGCCTGGTCTGAGGATTGCCCTGTCCACTCCTCTTCCTTGCTGTCATGTACCTTGTGGTAGAGCCCCAAATGCAGGCAGTGGCATCTAGTATACCTCTGACTCAGGAACCCCTGGTAGAGCAGACAGGGGCTCTAAAGTAAAAAGGGGCACAAGGGCCTGACTGGTTAGCTGTTGTAGAGGGCTGGATACTGTAGACAGTGGAGAGGTGTATTGTAGTCCTGGAGCAGGCAGAAGACTGGATGTGGCAGACAGCAGGGAGGTGTACTGTAGTCCAGCAACAGGATACAATAGAAGGCTGGATGCGGCACTCAGCGGGGAGGTGTACTGTAGTTCAGCAACAGGATACAACAGAAGACTGGATGCGGCAGACAGCAGGGAGGTGTATTGTAGTCCAGCAACAGGATACAATAGAAGGCTGGATGCTGCAGATAGCAGGGAGGTGTACTGTAGTCCAGCAACAGGATACAACAGAAGACTGGGTAGTGAAGACAGGCTGGGTCAAACACAGGTGGGCAGATCAGGTACAGGAACGGTATTCAAAAGAGTAGTCAAAGTCCAAGCCAGGATCGGAGGCGGGCAGCAAGCAGGGAGATTAGGAACAAGCCAAGTCAGATACGGATCAGGTAAATGGAGTAATGGGTAGCAGGACAGCAAGGCTTCAGCCCCCTTTAAATAGTGCATTTGGCGCCAAGCGCTGTCACAAGGTGCGCCGCTTTTCACGCTATTGCGCATGTGCCTATCGGCACTTCTGTGCATAGGTATTCTCCTGACACCCAGATTGCTGGGATGTCTGCTGGAATGCTTTTCCTGACACTTCCACCTGTGAATTTAAGTACCATATATACTCGAGTATAAGCCCAAATTTTCAGCCCTTTTTTTACAGCTGAAAGTGCCCCTCTCAGCTTATACTCGAGTCACCGCCGTCTGCCTACATGATCAGCATGTCATGCAGACAGACAGCAGTGTTCAAAAGCCGCGCCTCCTCTCCCTCCTCGCCTGTGATAGGAGGAACACTAATTTTCCCAGCAGTGAGTCAGTGTTCAGTGTTCCGCCTATCACGGATGTCCTGTCATTCTCATCTCATGGACGAGGATGAGAGGATGTCCATGATAGGCAGAACACTGAACACTGACTGCTGGGAAAACAGAGTGTTCCTCCTATCATGGACGAGGAGGAGGCGCGGCTTTTGTATATAGGAATGGCCGCTGTGTGTTTTGCCTTACACGCTGATCGGCAGGATCAGCAATGGTGGACACAGATCGCACAGGAAGACTGCAATGGTGGACACAGATCGCACAGGAAGACTTCAATGGTGGACACAGATCGCACTGGGAGGCATACACAGAGGATGCAGATCGGCACAAGTAGTAATGGACACAGGGGGGTATGTGCAGGACACAGGGGGGTATGTGCAGGACACAGGGGGTATGTACAGGACACAGGGAGGCATGCAGCTGCAGATGGGCATTGTTGACCCTCTTTACACTTACAGTAGCTGCTGCATTTCTCACCCTCGGCTTATACACAAGTCAATACGTTTTCCTGTTTTTTTTGTGGTAAATTAGGGGCCTCGGCTTATATTCAGGTCGACCTATACTCGAGTATATACAGTATTTAAAACCGGCTTCCATGTTGTTGTTTTATTATTACTAAGGACTATGTAAGAGGCTGAAACTCGTCAATAACTACAGGTATTGATTCCTTTTATTGGATGGATTTAATAAAATCTTATGTTTTGTCAGAACATTTGGGGTTAAAGGAATATATATTTAAAGTCGCATATTGTATAATTTTTTATATATATATACAGGCATTTCTATTATGTATATTTTCATGGAGGCTTTGAGCAAACCCAAAGTCATCTTGTATCTCTTTTTAAAGTTGAGATTAATTTCATAGCTAAAAGAATAGGCAATGCAAGAGTTATTTTTTCTCTCACGAGACATGGTTGTACCATCTCCCAGGTTATAATTCAAAGGTCTTTGACCCTTATAGATAAAGGGGAGATTCTACAGATGAAATCTGAGCTTACTGACCTAATTGGTATTTCTAGAATGAGCCACAGAAACCAGAGGGCTTATTCACAATTCCTATCGTATTGTATTTTAAATGATGTTTTCTTTTATAATATGGTTATAAGTATACATGTATTAGTTATTCATATATAAACCCATTGAATACATACATATTATTATTATTATTATTATTATTATTATATTATTATTATTATTATTATTATTATTAGGTTGCAAACATGGTATCTTATTTAGGGAACCATTCATGAATAACTTTTTAGGCTAAGAGTTATATTCTGATCACTTCACTCTCATGGAATTTACAAGAACAGTTAATGGTGTGGGTACCTTGTTATCAAACCCATATATTTAAGCTAACTCCAGTGTGTCTGGGAAAATTGACACTTGATTGTCAACCATTACACAATTCACCACTTAAGGACCGCCTCATGCACATATACGTCGGCATATACATTGCTGCCAGCGGCACGCTGACGACCCGGTCCTGAGCTCCCTTGACCGTGGCTGCGGGACCCGCGGACCCGATCGCCACAGGTGTCCAGAGATCAGGTCACAGAGCTGAAGAACGGGGAAAGGTAAGTGTAAACAAACCTCTCCCCGTGCTTCCTAGTGAGGCTGTCACTGATCGTCTGTTCCCTGTCATAGGGAAAGACGATCAGTGATGTCACACGCCAAGTCACGCCGCCTACAGTAAAAAAAAACACATACAACCCCAACAATTTAACCCCTACACTGCCCCTAGTGGTTAACTCCTTCACTGCCAGTGACATTTTTACAGTAATCAATGCATTTTTAATCGCACTGATCGCTGTATTAATGCCAATGGTCCCAAAAATGTGTCAAAATTGTCCGACATGTCCGCCATAATGTCGCAGTCACAATAAAAATCACTGATCGACACCATTACTAGTAAAAAAAAATTATTAATAAAAATGCCATAAAACTATCCCCTATTTGGTAGACGCTATAACTTTTGCGCAAACCAATCAATAAGATTATTGCGATTTTTTTATTTTTTTTTTTTTTTTTTATTTTTTTTATTTTTTTTTTTTTTTACCAAAAATATTTAGAAGAATATGTATTGGCCTAAACTGAGGGAAAAAAAATGTTGTATATTTTTTGGAGATATTTACTATAGCAAAAAGTAAAAAATATTGCATTTCTTTCAAAATTGTGGCTCTATTTTTGTTTATAGCGCAAAAAATAAAATATGCAGAGGTGATAAAATACCACCAAAAGAAAGCTCTATTTGTGGGAAAAAAATGACGCCAATTTTGTTTGGAAGCCACGTCGCACAACTGCGCAATTGTCAGTTAAAGCGACGCAGTGCCGAATCGCAAAAAGGGGCCTGGTCCTTTAGCTGCAAATTGGTCCAGGGCTTAAGTGGTTAATGGTGTTTTGCTAAGCCAAGGTCAGAAGGTCATGCCAATAACATTTAAGGTATTTTCTGATACAACATTGCCCCCTAGAGGGGAAGATAGTAAGAATCCAAGATGGCCGCACATGCATATTGCCATGGAAATGTATAAACATAGATAAAGGTAGCTACAGATCATAAAGATCTGAGGCTGATGGGAGAGAGATCGGAAGATGGCTGAACGATTCCATCGATATATAGGCTGAAGGGAAGATCTACAGGGAGCAGTCTATGGCTCACTGCCTATTGAAACTTCTCAAGATGACAAACTTCTTATGCCGCGTACACACGATTGGAATTCTCGTCGGAAAAAACTCTGACGGTTTTTCCAACGGAATTCCGCTCAAGCTGTGTTGCCTACACACGATCACACCAAATTCCGACGGTCAATAACACAGCGGCATAAAACACGTTCGACAGCACTATAAAAGGGAAGTTTGATGCTTCCGAGCATGCGTCAAATTGTTTCCGAGCATGCGTCGGAATTTTGCGTGTCGGAATTGCATACACACGATCGGAAAATCCGATGAAAAGCTCCCATCGGACTGTTTCCATCTGAAATTCCGACCGTGTGTACGCGGCATTAGAGTTTTGGTAAAGTATTGATCTTTCCAAATTATACCTTTATGGTAATTGAATTGTTTTTACATATACATTACTAAGACCATTTAAATATATGGCAAAGCAAATTGAGTTGTATTATTTTTAACTGCAGCATGAAATAGTTAATTCTAAATATATTTAAAGACATACACAGTTGTATTTGTCTTTAAAAAGCTAAAAGCCAACATTTGTAAAATGGTTTTATCAAGATCTATGTAAAATAAATTCACTTTAAATTTAACAGAAGACTTGATCAAATTATCAAGCTGTGTACAATATAACATTTTGTTTGTGCACATTTAAGAGTGTTAGAAGATCTGTTTGTTTGAGAAGGATCACATAGTTTAAGATAACACTGTGTTTAAAGTAAACAGATTGTTTACATAAGTCCGACCGTGAGACCATGGAAGCCATTCACAAGTTCCAAGTCTAAAATGTACAAGTATCATTCTAATATTGAAATGTGTTATTTTGTTATAAGAACTTGAATTATAGAGCTTAACTGTGAATTTTATCTTTATCATCATCATCTCTGATATGTAGAAGCATACAGTTATATATCCATTTATTTGTTTTATTCACTAAATATACCTGATATTATTTGCACTGTATTTTTTTAGTAAATAAATATATATTTTTAAGCAATATCATTTGTATCACTTGTCTTCAAAATAGCAGGGATAAACAAACTTCCATTTCTTGTTTGCATTGTTAGAAAATTGTAAATCTCCCAAATCAAAGATTTGCCTATTTTCATAATTACAATACTATTTTAATATTTCAGTATAAACATTCTGACAGTTTTATTTTTGAGACATTGTGGCGCCGGATTTTTTTCTATTTGATTGGACGTTTGGATGCCTGAGTACTGGGGCCATCTGAGCACATGAGTCTCTATCTCATCCTGTTTATCATTAAGGGCTATTTTGGTGTAGCAGCACTATCTCAAAAGAATGCATAAGCGACGTACTGGTTTGGCGCGCAGATCACAGTGCTTTTTACAGCGGCCGGGGTATCATGTGATTACTATGAGAAATCATAGCGATCACATGATTGATTACATGACTACATGTAAGCAAAACTGTCTTGAATGGCTTCCATTCATGACAGCTTGCTTCCTATTATGATGCTTTGTTTGGCTCACAGCTATCACATGGTACTGTACCTGGCTGGCACCCTATACCATGTGATTAGCTGGAGCCAATCACAGCACCACAATAGTAAGCAAGGTGTCATGAATGAAAGCATTCATGACAGTTAAAACTATTGCTTATAACAGTGATTATCACTGTTTTATAAGCAATAACAGTGTAAAAAAAAATATCTCTGATCACAAAAAAAAGGTAATTTGGTGTGTATTTGTACTGCATTTTAGGGATTAATTTTCAAATACATATACCATACTTTGCAAACTTTCCTAACTAATATACTATTGTGAACAGACTAACTAATATACACTGATCTGGTTATTTTAACCAGAGAAATGTAGCAAACTACATTTTGGCCTAAATTTATGAAGAAGGATTATTAGTTTGTAAAATGTTATAACAGAAAGAAAAATTAGTTTTTTTTTCAAAATGTTTGGTATATTTTTGTTTGTATAGCAAAAAATAAAATAAAAAACATAGTGGTGATAAAATACCACCCAAAAAAAAAAATATATATATTTGTATGAAAAAAAATGATGTCAATTTTATTTAGGGTTCTTTCACACGGGCCGGCAGACTCCACTTTGCTCAGCAGGGTATCGATCCGCTGATCCCCGCTGAGCAGACAGATGACAGATGCGTCTCCGCTCACTGTGCAGAGATGGACCTGTCAGAGTCCCGTTCTCCTCTATGGGGAGATTGGATGAAAACAGACCACCTGTCCATTTTCATCCGATCCTAGCCGATCCGATCTGCCAGGCGGATAGAAAATAGGGTCACCATCCATCGGGATTTCACACAGGATCAGATCGGATAGCGGTGGGTGTCAGCAGACAAGTCACCGCTGACATCTGCCACTCCATAAGAGTGAATGGAGGCTGCGATCTGGTCCGCCTGAAAAACTGACAGGCGAATCTGTGTGAAAGGGCCTTTACAGTGTTGAATGTTGAATGACAGAGCAATTGCCAGTTAAAGTAGCACAGTGCTGAATAGCAAAAAAATGCTCTGGTCATGAAGGAGGAAAAAACCTTCAGGAAGTCAAGTGGATAAAAGACCAAACTGTGCAGTCAAAGTAGCAGTTATAGGGTTTAGAGAAACCATTTAACACCGACAAAGGTCAGCTTTTACTTATGTGTACATTTGTCTATATTAAATTAACTGTGCATGTAACTTTGCCTAGCTTTAGAAGTAATGTTTTTTTTTTTTTAGAGGGGTGAGTGCTCATCCTTGCTTTTTTCTAAAATACATTTGCATTGTATAGTCCCAATCACTGCCAGATTGGATAGAGATTTGCATTATAGTCAATAAAATAGGTTACAGATCACTGGTATTTTATATAACCTTTTATTCATATGACTATTTTCTGTTACAGGTTGGAGACTGTCTCTCAAGGCAATAGGCCTTTGATACATACAAAGCCTATTGCTGTAAAAGCAGATAGGATACTAGTGCTCGTCATTTTTAAGAAACACACAATTCACTTGGTTTCTACTCTAAATGTACCTTCACAAGCAACAATCCTGAAGAAATCAATATGTTCCACAGAAATTAGAACCAGGATGCAATTTAACAGCAAAGCAAAAAATGACCGTTCCCATGTGTTAAATCTCATAAGCTGGCAGGGGTGAGATAGAAGTGTTCTTGAGACAGATGGGCGCTCTTTGTGAGCCGTCAAGCTAAGAGGGTCCTTAATACGCTTTCTCTCTTCTTTTGCTTGAAGTGCTGAAATACAATACAATCTCTCCAGGAGATACAGATCTACACTGGTAAAGCCCAAAATTACTGTTCATGAAAGGTATTTCCTACACTATATTAGAATTTGAAAAATAGTTAAAATGTTACAAAAATGTACGGGTTATATGGAGACGCTGACATTAGGGGAGATAGAATTTTTGAAATTGCTGAAAATGATACAAAAATTTGGGGTAATGACAAGCTATTAGGAGAGAGAATTTGAAATTGTTAAATCACTGGTTGTTAGAACAATGCTGGGTGCTGGCTAGTAATAACCAGGGGGAAGCTGTCACGTTCAGCAGTGGTAATAATACCACTGCCAAATTTTTCACTTAGCACTGCAGCTGGAGGTCTGCCCAACCAAACACCTATTTGTTCAACAGTTCACACAGGATCCTGCATAGACTGTACACAGTGCTATGGTCTCCCTCATATTATTTCCTCTGCTGGTCAGATGTTCTTAGCTCTAGTGTAATGCCGCGTACACGCGATCGTACTTTCTGCCAACAAAACCGTGGATTTTTTTTTTCGAAGGATGTTGGCTCAAACTTGTCTTGCATACACACGGTCACACAAATGTTGGCAAAAAATTACGAACTTGAGAACGCGGTGATGTACAAGACGTACGACGAGCCAAGAAAATAGTTCAATAGCCAGTGCGGCTCCTTCTACTTGATTCTGAGCATGCGTGAACTTTTGTGCAACGGACTTGTGTACACACGATCGGACATTCCGACAACAAGTTTTGTTGGCGGAAAATTTGAGAACCTGCTCTCAAACATTTGTGTGCGGAAATTCCGACAGCAAATGTTCGATGGAGCATACATGCGGTCGGACTTTCTGACAACAAGCTCACATCGAAAAGTCTGACCGTGTGTAGGCAGGATTAGGTGATTTTTTTTTTTTTTTTTAAATAGACCCCTTAGTCTCTTCTGCAATTAAGGATTTTTTCTTTTCTGTTCATAAGGTATTTTTACCATGTACACTGAGTACATAGGTCAGTATACAATCCTGGTATATGCTGAGATTAACTCCTGCATGTGTTAAAATGTTCCTAAACCCAGTACCCTGCATTCACTGTATCTGGTCTCCCACAGTACACAGAACATGGAAATGCATTTTTTTTTGTAAATACAAACTGCTAAATACCTTTTCTCATCACCAGTATATAGCAGTCTTATGACTTTTATGAGTGTCCGGCTGAGCACCGGTTAAAGCTTGTAGGAGGAGTTTTCATTCTGAATGTCCTATGAGGCTGCAGGGCCCCTGACCCTCTGTCTGGACAGTGCTGATCTGTACTGATCACATGCACCCTTCCAAGAAAAAAAAACTCTCTAGCAGTGGTGGCTGGTTATATATTTTTTTGGGGGGGGGGGGGCGGCAACCAACGCACCCCCAACCCACACTTAGGACCAGGGTTGTCAGAAAGAGACTCTTGTCCCCATCAACATTGGGACAAGGTGCTTTGGGGACACCCCAATGCACCCTCCCCATGTTGAGGGAAATGAGGGTATGATTCAGAAAGGGGGAGGCACTCGCTCATCCCCCCCCCTCTTTCCTGGCCTGCCAGGCTGCTTGCTCGGATAAAGGTCTGGTATGGATTTTGGGGGGGACCCCACGCCAATTTGTTTTTACATTTTGTCATGGAGTTCCCCTTAAAATCTATGCCAGACCCAAAGGGCCTGGCATGGATTTTGGGGGGACCCCATGCTGTTTTCTTTCTTCTGTCATAGGGTTCCCCTTAATCACTTTAATACACTGTATTATATACTCCACACTGCACCATATACCCTGCACTGTATTATATATACTATACTGACTGCACTATATATTCTCCACTGTATTCTATATACTATACTGACTGCACTAAATACTCTACAATGTATTATATATACTACAGTGATGGAACTATATACTCTCCACTGTAATATATATATATATACCCCCGTAGGGGCTTCGGAGTGTTGTGGCCCACCTGTCACCCAGCCCAGCCCGGCATTCTATCCCCAGTCACTCAAAGGCAATGAACAGTCCATTTGCTTTGTTTTTTATTTTTATTGAGGGGATTGAACTTGGATAGGGTATATGTCACGCTCCTGGTAGTGGTGAGTCTGATTAGCAGAGAAGGGCCTCCCTTGCGACTCCCGCTCGCCGGTCCCCTGGTGATGTGACAGTAGGACCAGGAGTCAGGAGGGGCACAGGTGCCTGGCAGGAACAACAAGACCGGTACGAGAGATCCCTGGATCAGCTCAGCGGTTAGAGGTAAGTAGGCAATAACAGGTAGGCTGGATCTGTGTGCAGACTGAAACAACAACGGGCAGACAGGAACTGTATGCAGACTGGAACAACAGGTAAGCTGGAACTGTGTGCAGGCTGGAACAACAGGCAGAGTTGGATCTGTATGCAGACTGGAACAACAGGTAAGCTGGAACTGTGTGCAGGCTGGAACAACAGGCAGACTTGGATCTGTATGCAGACTGGAACAACAGGTAAGCTGGAACTGTGTGCAGGCTGGAACAACAGGCAGACTTGGATCTGTATGCAGACTGGAACAACAGGTAAGCTGGAACTGTGTGCAGGCTGGAACAACAGGCAGACTTGGATCTGTATGCAGACTGGAACAACAGGTAAGCTGGAACTGTGTGCAGGCTGGAACAACAGGCAGACTTGGATCTGTATGCAGACTGGAACAACAGGTAAGCTGGAACTGTGTGCAGGCTGGAACAACAGGCAGACTTGGATCTGTATGC
The DNA here is from genome assembly GCA_028564925.1 of Lithobates sylvaticus. Classification (NCBI taxonomy): domain Eukaryota; kingdom Metazoa; phylum Chordata; class Amphibia; order Anura; family Ranidae; genus Lithobates; species Lithobates sylvaticus. Next base: position 358,423,307 of record CM053026.1, on the reverse strand, counting down.
AGACTGGAACAACAGGCAGGCTAGGATCTGTATGCAGACTTGAACCACAGGCAGACTTGGGTGGTCAGACGGGCCGGGTCAGGTATCAGGCTGGCAGCGCAGTACAGATGGGTAAGACAAGAGGATGGTCGTTGACAAGCCAAGGTCGATTTGCAGAGACAGAGCGGAAGGTCAAGGATAGCCGGGTCAAACACAGGTAAACAGATTTCAGATCAGGTATTCTCACAGAACGCTGTAGAGCAGACAGCGGGGACCGTCAGTGACAGACAGATTTAAATAGCCTCGTTGGCGCCAATGGGGGCGCGCACTCGTTTCGCGCACGCGCGCTCTCGTCTGCGGGCGCGTGCTCGCGCATGCGCAATGGCAACCGAGAACGGGAACCAGGGATGCTGAGGCGCCGATTACTGGCAGGAACCCCATGTCGCCGGCCACTGGCAGAGCCTTCATGACATTGCCCCCCCCTAAGGGGCAGCCTCCGGATGCCCTTCTGGGCAAATTTCTCAGGATGGGCCCTCTTAAAAGACTGGACTAGACTCTTAGCGTGGATGTTCTCCTCGGGCTCCCAGGAATTTTCTTCGGGGCCACACCCCTTCCACTTGATTAGGAACTGGTTTTGGTTCTGCCTTTTTCTGAAATTGAGGATAGCCTCCACCTCAAACTCCTCTTCCCCATCCACCAGGACTGGGTCAGGAGGGATGGCTCTCCTATTGGGAAAGGGATTACTAACCGAGGGCTTCAGCAAGGACACATGGAACACTGGGTGAACCTTCAGTGAATCTGGGAGTTCCAGTTCGTAAGCCACCTCGTTGATCCTTCTCTTGACCGGGAAGGGGCCCAAGAATTTGGGGCCCAGTTTCCGTGAGGGGCAGGCCAATCTTAGGTTGGTGGTGGATAGCCATACGGGTTCACCCGGAGCAAGCACCGATTCTCCCCGTCTCTTCTTGTCGAAGATGGCTTTATTATACTCCTGAGTCCTGGTCATGGTTTCTTGGAGAAGTTGGTTATTGGTGGAGAAGAAATTGATCCGTTCTTGGACTGCTGGCACAGTGCAGTCAGGGAGAGAGTTAGGCAGGAATGCAGGGTGGAACCCGTAGTTTGCAAAAAAGGGGGTCTGTTTGGTGGCAGAGTGGGTGGCGTTGTTATAGGCGAACTCGGCCAGGGGCAGGAGGGAGATCCAGTCATCTTGGGCAAAGGAGGAAAAGCAGCGCAGATACTGCTCTAGGGTCTGATTGGTCCGCTCCGTCTGCCCATTGGACTGAGGGTGGTAGGCGGATGAGAGAGCAAGTTCAATATCCAAGGACTGGCACAGGGACCTCCAGAATCGAGAGGTGAATTGCACCCCTCGGTCCGAGACTATACTAGCCGGTACCCCGTGGAGTCGGACAATTTCCCTGATGAAGACCCGTGCCGTCTCTGGAGCTGAGGGGGTGCCCTTCATAGGGATGAAGTGTGCCATCTTGGACAGGCGGTCGACGATCACGAAGATCGTCGTGTGGCCCTCCGCCGGGGGCAACTCCACAATGAAGTCCAGAGAGATCATTCTCCACGGGCGATCTGGGACGGACAGGGGCTTAAGAAGACCCCAGGCCCTGGTCTTGGGGTTCTTGTTCCGGATACAGGTAGGGCAAGTGTCCACAAACTTTTTGCAGTCGGCCCGCAATTGAGCCCACCAGAAGGTACGTTGTACCAGATCGGTGGTCTTGGCGACACCGAAGTGACCGGCCAAAGCGTGGTCGCGGCATAGCTCCATGACTGTTACCCGAAGTCGCTCTGGGGTGTAGATCTTGTCCCCGTACCAAAGTAGGCCATCCCTCGCCTGTAGTTGGTTTTCGGAAGTGGGCCTTTGCCCTGCTGAGGCGCGTTTGAACTGGGACAGCAAGTCTTCTTGAAGAAGGAGGAAATTCCCAGGGGCCAGAATGGTATCGGGAGAGGCTTCCTCCTTGTGTCTATGGTACATTCTGGACAGGGTGTCTGGTTTGACATTCTTGGATCCGGGCCGATATGTCACATGAAAGGTGAAGCGAGAAAAGAAGAGCGCCCACCTGGCTTGTCTGGGTTTCAACCTTTTCGCTGATTTCAAGTATTCCAGGTTTTTGTGGTCTGTGAATATTAGAATGGGGTGAGAGGCCCCTTCCAGAAGATATCGCCACTCTTCCAGGGCAGCCTTGATCGCCAGTAGTTCCCGGTCGCCTACATCATAGTTCCTCTCGGCCGAGGACAACTTGCGGGAAAAGAAGGCGACTGGGTGCAACAACGACTTGTCCCCTTGCCTCTGGGATAGGATGGCTCCCACCGCGATTTCGGAGGCGTCAACCTCCAGGGTAAAGGGCAGAGAGGAGTCCGGATGCCTGAGGATGGGTGCTGAGGTGAACAAGGTTTTAAGGGCCTCAAAGGCCTCCTGGGCCTCGGAAGACCACCGGAAACGGGTCCCTTGCCTGGTCAGCTGGGTGATGGGTGCCACAATGGCGGAGAACCCTTTAATGAATTTACGGTAAAAATTGGCAAAGCCAATAAACCGCTGAATGCCTTTCTTGTCTGCCGGAGTAGGCCATTCCAAGATGGCAGAGATCTTCTAGGGATCCATCTTGATGCCCGTGCTTGAGATGATCAGCCCAAGAAAGGGAATACTCTCCTGTTCAAATTGGCACTTCTCTGCCTTAGCATACAGACCGTGGATACGGAGCCGGCCCAGGACCTCCTTGACATGTCTGCGGTGGGATTCTAGAGAGGGAGAGAAGATCAAGATGTCATCTAAATATACAACGGCAAACAAGTCCAGGAAGTCCCGGAGTGCATCGTTAATAAAGTATTGGAATGTTGCAGGGGCATTGCATAGGCCGAAGGGCATTACGAGGTATTCGTAATGCCCATAACGTGTCCGGAAGGCCGTCTTCCACTCATCTCCATCTTTAATGCGAACCAGGTTATAGGCCCCTCGAAGGTCAAGTTTTGTAAAGATGGTGGCCGTACCAAGTCTCTGAAATAATTCGGGGACCAGTGGGAGAGGGTAACGGTTCTTAACCGTTATATTGTTTAGTTCTCGATAGTCCACACAGGGCCTGAGGGTGTGGTCTTTCTTCTCCATGAAGAATATGCCGGCACCCGCTGGAGAGGTAGATGGGCGGATGAAGCCCTTCCTGAGATTCTCCTCAATATATTCCTTGAGTTTGCCTTGCTCCACCTCTGTCAGGGGGAAGACCCTTCCAAAGGGAATTTCTGCTCCAGGAAATAGTTCAATGGGGCAATCATAAGCCCTATGAGGTGGGAGCACCTCTGCTGCCTGTTTACTAAAAACGTCCAGGTATTCGTGGTAGGCCTGGGGAATGGCCTGACGGAGGTCCACCTCAGAGTCCATACTTAGCAGAGTAGCCACCCGGGAAGAGTTAGAAGGCCCGCAAGACATCTGACAGTACGGGGAGGAGAAGGAGACCATCCCAGTGGCCCAGTCGATAACTGGGTTGTGGGCCTTCAGCCACGGCATGCCCAGAATTACAGGAGATAGCGGAGAAGAGATAATGTCCAGACAGAGTAGTTCCCGGTGGTTGCCCGAGATGGTCATGGGCAATGGGGTGGTCTCCTGTGTTACTGGGCCTGACCGGATGGAGGAGCCATCCGCCAGGTAAACTGATAGTCCATGGACCTTAGACTGGAGAGGGATCTGGTGTTGGGCAGCAAATGAAGAGTCCATGAAGCAGCTGCATGCCCCAGAATCAATAATGGCGGGTGCCTGGAGGGTTCTTCCCGGAAGCTGAAATGAGACAGAGAGGGCAAGGTGAGAGGAAATCTGGTTTGAAGAGTCCAGAGGGCTGGCAGGCATGAGGGGGCACTTACGAGCCTTGGCTGGGCAGTTCCTCACGTAGTGCCCGGGCTCACCTCAGTAGAGGCACAAGTTGTTGGTCCGGCGTCGTTGACGTTCCTCTGGGGTTAGAGAAGGCCTCAGGAGCCCCAGCTGCATGGGCTCCGAGGAGTCGGAAAGAGGTGCAGGTCGGTGGGCAGAACCCGGTTGCAGATGACTCTGGGCTTTAGGAAGCATCCAGGTAGGACGAAAAAAACTGGAGGCACGTTCAGTCCTGCAGGTGTATCCCTGCTGAAGGTTCTTTACCGCCTCGGTCAGTCCCGCCAGGTGTTGGCACAGTCCTTCCATAGGAGAGGCCCCCTGCTCAGACTCAGACATGGCTGTCTGCTACTGTCACGCTCCTGGTAGTGGTGAGTCTGATTAGCAGAGAAGGGCCTCCCTTGCGACTCCCGCTCGCCGGTCCCCTGGTGATGTGACAGTAGGACCAGGAGTCAGGAGGGGCACAGGTGCCTGGCAGGAACAACAAGACCGGTACGAGAGATCCCTGGATCAGCTCAGCGGTTAGAGGTAAGTAGGCAATAACAGGTAGGCTGGATCTGTGTGCAGACTGGAACAACAGGCAGACAGGAACTGTATGCAGACTGGAACAACAGGTAAGCTGGAACTGTGTGCAGGCTGGAACAACAGGCAGACTTAGATCTGTATGCAGACTGGAACAACAGGTAAGCTGGAACTGTGTGCAGGCTGGAACAACAGGCAGACTTGGATCTGTATGCAGACTGGAACAACAGGTAAGCTGGAACTGTGTGCAGGCTGGAACAACAGGCAGACTTGGATCTGTATGCAGACTGGAACAACAGGTAAGCTGGAACTGTGTGCAGGCTGGAACAACAGGCAGACTTGGATCTGTATGCAGACTGGAACAACAGGTAAGCTGGAACTGTGTGCAGGCTGGAACAACAGGCAGACTTGGATCTGTATGCAGACTGGAACAACAGGTAAGCTGGAACTGTGTGCAGGCTGGAACAACAGGCAGACTTGGATCTGTATGCAGACTGGAACAACAGGCAGGCTAGGATCTGTATGCAGACTTGAACCACAGGCAGACTTGGGTGGTCAGACGGGCCGGGTCAGGTATCAGGCTGGCAGCGCAGTACAGATGGGTAAGACAAGAGGATGGTCGTAGACAAGCCAAGGTCGATTTGCAGAGACAGAGCGGAAGGTCAAGGATAGCCGGGTTAAACACAGGTAAACAGATTTCAGATCAGGTATTCTCACAGAACGCTGTAGAGCAGACAGCGGGGACCGTCAGTGACAGACAGATTTAAATAGCCTCGTTGGCGCCAATGGGGGCGCGCACTCGTTCGCGCATGCGCGCTCTCGTCTGCAGGCGCGTGCGCGCACGCGCGTGCTCGCGCATGCGCAATGGCAACCGAGAACAGGAACCAGGGATGCTGAGGCGCCGATTACTGGCAGGAGCCCCATGTCGCCGGCCACTGGCAGAGCCTTCATGACAGTATAGGAAGTATGGGATGCCCAGTGAATTTTAGAACAATCAATTGGTGAATTTTAGAACATTCAATTGGGACAACTTATATAATCTCAGGTATATACAGGCCTCTCTTCCTTCAGCACAACTCTTACTGCAGACCGTAATAAAGAAGGATGATTGGGATTGTTGCAGTGCTTGAAATAATTTTTGCATATAAGAATTATATAAAATAGTTTCTTTATTGGTACAAAAAAAGAGAAAGAGAAACACAAGGTTCAATTAAAACCAATTGAAGAGCATTTACATATTGCATGTAATGGGTCACTGGTGTCCCAATAAAAGAAGGTGGTCACAAGTAGATGTTATGTCCCAACATGTTTTGCCAGTGATGACTTCCTCAGGGGATTGTTTGGGACCACTACAAATAGCCCAGCTCTAGCATAAAGTACAAAGCAAAATACAGGTGTAAAAAGGAAACACAAAACAACATTTGTCATTTGTCATTTGGCTTCAAGAGAACACAGAGCACCTACCTCACCCAATCCCAAACAAGAAAAAATTGATATATTGGGGGAACCCCCTTAAAGGGGAGGGGGTTTATATGTAAAAAAACGGGGGCCCCAGCCGAGGATAGTGTGACGGAGACAGGAGGTAGACAAAAGACCCAGCTGGAATGTAAGAGGACAAACCAAAAATTAATATACATAAATATTGGACAAGGACCAAAAGTCCAATATACAGGCAAATAACAAGGCCCAAGAAGTACCTACTGTGCTCAATACCATAAAACAAATAGGTTCAGGGGTGCCAGTGTGCTGTTACAGTATGGAAAAGAGACCAAAAATTGTCCCAAAGTCTCAACACAGAAGTTTTAAAATGTACATAACCAAAGGGGTTGTTGATCCAGGAATAGAAAAAGAGCATCTATAAAATATGGATTGAAGGCAAAAATATGGCACATAGCTCAACAAATTAAAAATGTATTAATCTCCAAATTACTTGAAAAGGATCCAACGTACCCTTAAAATACTACAGTCATTGAAAAAAGTCATAGACAGAAACCAATAGATAAACAAGTAAGAGAATCCTTCAATTAATTAGCAAAGTCTTAAAATCAATAGAGCAAAAGACCTAAAATCTGAAAACTCAATAGATTTTATACCTGCACAGAATTGTGAACAAGTGCGGTTGCCCCTGGTCTCCAGCCGAAAGCTGGGCTGGCCGGCATTAAATACCTCCCGCTCGCTCAGCGTCTATCACCGAGCGACCGCGAACAGAAAAGGTCCACCGCGCAAGAGCCAATGTGCCCGCGCTGGCCTACAATTCCCAGAAGTTAAGGCGGTACAGAGCTGTCATGACGTGGGTGGCATACGTCCCCAAGTCCTGCTGTGGGGTGCGGCTCAGGGGAGAAGTAGACAGCCCCATCCACCAATGGTATGCAAGCCAGGGGTGTCTGGGAGGGACCAGAGCGGAGTCGGAAAATGGCTGTGGAATGCAAACGGAGGACACACAGCAGGCTTAAAAAGCCCTGGGCGTCCGTGCAGCCACACACATGGCCCACCAAGCAACTTATACCTCGTTTATACACTTACCATTTTGCTTCTCTGCAATGAACTATGCTTGCTTTTCCCCTTATACCCCTTATACCCCCCCCCATTTTTTATCTTGTATATATACAGAAAAACATATACATCACTCTACTGCATTACCTATCCAGACTTGATCGATTGCTGGTCAGAATTTTGGCAGGAGCTTGACTCCATGTGCCTAGGGTCCTTGTAGTTTGGACAGGTGCCGCCTTTTTGCTCTCCCGCCCCTCTGTGCATGCCCTCCCTACCCGGTTGCCATCTGAAGTCCACCACGGTTTTGCGCTCAATCTATGGGAATACAGCCTTTGGCTCCCTGGTTGGTTTTATTAGTGATTCGCTCATCCTTGTAAGTATAGTCTCTCTTGCTATCATTTTTCTCCAAACGTGTTTAGATATGCATATTTGTTTTGATTATTTTTCTTGTTTAACTATTACTGACAAATTGATATACTAGTTTATTACTTTACTAATGTATTGTTATACTTATATTATAGAATACTCATGATTCTCAAAAAATTACATAAGCCTCCGAAGAAGGACTACAAGGTCTGAAACATGTTAGGCGTCATTTGTAGTATGCGTTCTTGCTAGCTCAATATTGTCTACAGGGCAGCTCCGCTAACTCAGCTCCTGTAACTTTGAGTATACTGTAATTTGCTATATACACATTTTATATGTAATATGTAATTTCTACCCCTTTGCTTATGCATTTTTATTGTATGTTTATTATAATAAAATGTATTTTTTCTACTATAAAATCCGGAGGGGTATTACTATGCTTTGAGCACTAGGTTCTTCTTTTTTGGTTGTCAGTGGTGAGGATAGGGATGACGTCAGTGATGGGGATAGGAATGACAGCAGTAACGGTGGTGGTGAGGCAAGGGATGACATCCGTAATGGTGGTGGTGAGGATAGGGATGACATGAGTGAAATGGATAGGAATGATATCAGTGGTGGTGGCAGGGATAGGGATTACATTAGTGTTGAGGATAGGGATGACATCAGTGGGGGGGATAGGGATGACATCATTAACAGTAGTGGTGGTGGGGATAGGAATGACATCAGTAATGGTAGTGGTGAAGATGGGGAAGACAGTGGTGGGGATAGGGATGACATCAGTGGTGAGGATATGGATGACATCAGTAACGGTGGTGGTGGGGATAGGAATGACATCAGTAACAGTGGTGATGGGGATAGGAATGACATCAGTGGCAGTAGTGGGGATAGGGGTGACATCAGTGGTGGGGATAGGGGTGACATCATTAACGGTGGTGGTGAGGATAGGGATGACATCAGTGGTGGGGATAGGAATGACATCATTGGTGGGGATAGGGATGACATCAGTGGCAGTGGTGGGGATAGGGGTGACATCAGTGGTGGGGATAGGGGCGACATCCATAATGGTGGTGGTCAGGATAGAGATGACATCAGTGGCAGTGGTGGGATTAGGGATGACATCAGTGGCAGTGGTGAGGATAGGGATGACATCAGTAACAGTGGTGGTGGGATAGGAATGACATCAGTGGCAGTGGACTGATGTCACCCCTATCCCCACCACTGTTACTGATGTCATCCCTATCCTCACCTCCACTGATGTCATCTCTTTTCTCACCACCACCACCACTAATGTCATCTCTGTCCCCACCACTGCTACTATATAGTAGTTATTAGCACACACATAACACATACCATCTTCTCCATTTCTTTCATTTTTTCCTCACTCTCACCATTACTACTACATTCGTGACATACTGGGTCCATGGCTCCTATATATTCCTTTTTAACTCGATGTTGATTCTGAATGCATACATACTTTCTAATACTACATATATACATTAGTTCTCTACTCATCATTCAAAATACATACTTACTTGATCCAGTCTATCTTAATATATATATATATATATATATATATATATATATATATATATATATATATATATATATATATATTAAATATCCGTTCCCAGATTATCTCATCTCATCATTCACACACCAGCACCGCTGTCACATGAAGACTACCCTTCTATCCAGGCGCCCTATATACAGCATCCGATATTGCCAATGTAGTTCATGCCTCCTCAGCTTCCGCAGTGGAATTGATACCTCAGACTCACCTTGGGCCACTCACTGCATGTCACACTCACTGCCAGGCTTGGTAAGTGCACTCGGCAAGCCTTTTCAATAAATATTTTATCTCTATATTCAATTTTATTTCCGCTCAGTTTAGAGTGACGTTTATAATACCTATATAATTCACAGGAACCTGTTGCATCTGCTCCTGATGAGTGGAGAAGCATCCACGAAACGCGTCGAGCTATATTTGATGCCACAGTGACACCCACTATGCCCAAATATTTTTTACTAATCAAATAATTTTTTATATAGCATAAATACATCTATACAATGAGACCATGAGCATAGGTACCGGGTATGCCGTTGTTTGGCACTTATGGGCTACATTACTGTTCTATTTATCATCAATTGCTCACTCTGTATTTATTTTATATCATGTATATACTTATACCGTGCATGACTATGTCTATGTCCTGTGGTTATCACTTGCATAACTACTATATTACTTTTTAAATACTCCATGTACTAATGTTTAATAAAATAATGTTTACTCTAACCTCAGCATTTACATCTGCTTCAGTCCAACCCTCCTTTTTTATAGTATTCAATTTAGGGATGGAGGCGCCTCATCGGGCCTCAATTAAAGTCCAAAATCTCTCACCCTTTTCTTGTCTACCACTGCTACTGATGTCATCCCTTTCCTCGCCACCACTGATGTCATCCCTATACTTACCACTGATGTCATCCCTATCCTCACCACCACTGATGTCACCCCTATCTTCAACGCCAATGTCATCTCTATTCTCACCATGTAGGCAATGCTGACAAAAGCCAGTGCTGGATTTTACTTTAAAAATGTATTCTTTGTATTATAATTTTACCAGGAGAGTAGAATATAATATACAGAGCACTGCCAGTGACTTCTACACTCACTGAAGTCTGCTGCTTTCCCGAACGTGTGCTTAGATCGTTCTGTCTGCAAAAGGGAGGGGAGAGGAGGAAGGAGAAGGGAGAGGAGAGCAGCTGTGTGTGTTGTGTGAAGTCTCGGGAATGAGCAGAGAGAGGACATCAAACAAGCAAAATGACAGGAAAATGGATGGATCCAGACTCCAGAGCCAGACCATTGTCGGTATGATAGTTTGTGGACCCTTCCACAGGTAATTAACTCTGTTTTAACATAAATGGGGCACTTCTCAGAGGAGAGGAAAGATTTGTAGATACTAGCAGCTCATAAGGATTAGGATTACCTTCTGTGTCTTGATTTTATGTTTAGCTTGGCAACAATTTTCTAGCTAAAAAAAAAATCTTCTTGACTGTTCAAAGGATATGACAGTCCTGTAAAAGCTCTTGAATTACAAAAGCATTTGTATAACTCATTATTTCACACAGTTCTTACTGTTTATATAAAAATCTATTTCCTTATTTTGAACTTATTAACTTTTTTCTTTGATGTTACCTACCTTAATGTACAAAATACAGAAACATTTCAATGCAATTAGGTAACATATGACATTTATTGTGTCACAGCTCAATCATTAAATGCTAAAATAAAAAGAGGCTTACTTACAATAGACTCAGAAATACAGAGATCGATAGAAGATAAAAGGAGCAGTGTTGGTCATCTTACTTTAAAAAAGTAATTAGTTAAGTTACAAATTACTTCTCCCAAAAAGTAATTGCATTAGTAACTTGGTTACTACATTGGAAAAGTAATTAGTTACTCAGCAAAGTAACTGTGAAAGGGGTGGCAGCGGTGGTACTTGAGGGGGTGGCACCGGTGGTACTTGGGGGGGTGGCAGTGGTGGTGGTGTACTTGGGGGCTGGCAGTGATGGTGGTGTACTTGGGGTGGTGGCAGCGGTGGTACTTGAGGGGGGGGGGGTGGCAGCAGTGGTGTACTTGGGGGGGGTGGCAGGCAGCGGTGGTACTTGTGGGGGTGGCAGCGGTGGTGGTGCCATCCTCTCCCACCACCACCTCTGCCTCTTACTGATCCCATACCCCACCACCACTGCTCTCATCCCTACCCTATCCCCCCATCACCTCTGTTGTAGAAGTGAGGTGGGTAGGGATGGGATCAGTAAGAAGCAGAGGTGGTGGAGGACTTGGGATGGATCGATTGCACTGCAATTCGAATCGTCAGACAGTCACTTACTTGAATGCCTCGAGGGATGCCTTTCCTCATGGGGAGAGAGAGAGACCCTCCCCTTCACTCGATTGGTGTCAGCTGGTCAACTGACTTCATTTTTCAGTGTCCGCCCCGCCTCCCTACATTCTCTCTCTCTGGATAGGCTGGGTGGGATGGGGCGGTCCAGACAGTCTCTCTGAGTCTCAGCCTATTCTCAGCTCAGCGGGCAGAACGAACGGCCAGGCAGCGTGGCCACGGCAGGCCTCCCGGGCGGTAGATGTAATTGCAGTAACGCCGGCCAAGTAATGGTAACTGCGTTACCATGAGGGGAAGAGTAATCAGTTAGATTACTCGTTACCCTCTAAAGTAACTGCGTTAGTAACTCAGTTAAAATAAACGGAGTTACCTTACATCACTGAAAAGGAGTGAATAGATCAGTGTTTCTCAACTCCAGTCCTCAAGGTGCCCCAACAGGTCATGTTTTCAGGATTTCCCTCAGATGAAATGGCTGTGGTAATTACTAAGGCAGTGAAACTGATCAAATCACCTGTGCAAAATAATGGATAGCCTGAAAACATGACCTTTGGTGCGCCTTGAGGACTGGAGTTGAGAAACACTGGAATAGATGAACAAACATCTTTGCATTCCTTTTTTTGTAAATGTACACCTCATAGTCTTGCTATGCATTTGCATACACAGTACACTACTACACTAAAAAAAAAAAAAAAAAATATAATATGAATATTTTTAAAGAGTGGAAATAACAAACAAACAGTCTGTACACTCGTCATTAAATTTTTAATGCACACAGTATCTCACGAAAGTGAGTACACCCCTCACATTTTTGTAAATATTTTATTATATCTTTTCATGTGACAACACTGAAGAAATGACACTTTGCTACAATGTAAAGTAGTGAGTGTACAGCTTGTATAATAGTGTAAATTTGCTGCCCCCTCAAAATAACTCAACACAGCCATTAATGCCTAAATGCTGGAAATAAAAGTAAGTATACCCCTAAGTGAATATGTCCAAATTGGGCCCAATTAACCGTTTTCCCTCCCTGGTGTCATGTGACTCATTAGTTTTACAAGGTCTCAGGTGTGAATGGGGAGCAGGTGTGTTAAATTTGGTGTTATCGCTTTCACTCTCTCATACTGGTCACTGAAAGTTCAATATGGCACCTAATGGCAAATAACTCTCTGAGGATCTGAAAAAAAGAATTGTTGCTCTAAATAAATATGGCCTAGACTATAAGAAGATTGCCAAGTCCCTGAAACTGAGCTGCAGCACAGTGGCCAAGACCATACAGTGGTTTAACAGGACAGGTTCCACTCAGAACAGGCCTCGCCATGGTCGACCAAAGAAGTTGAGTGCACGTGCTTAGCTTCATATCCAGAGGTTGTCTTTGGGAAATAGATGTATGAGTGCTGCTAGCATTGCTGCAGGGGTTGAAGGGGTGGGGGGTCAGCCTTTCGGAGCTCTGACCATACGCCACACACTGCATAGAATTGGTCTGCATGGCTGTCATCCCAGAAGGAAGTCTCTTCTAACGATGATGCACAAGAACGCCTGCAAACAGATTGCTGAAGACAAGCAAACTAAGGACATGGATTACTGGAACCATGTCCTGTGGTTTAATGAGACCAAGATAAACGAATTTGGTTCAGATGGTGTCAAGTGTGTGTCGCAGGAACCAGGTGAGGAGTACAAAGACAAGTGTGTGTGCCTACAGTCAAGCGTGGTGGTGGGAGTGTCATGGTCTGGGGCTGCATGAGTGCTGCCGACACTGGGGAGCTACAGTTCATTGAGGGAACCATTAATACCAACATGTACTGTGACATACTGAAGCAGAGCATGAGCCCCTCCCTTCGGAGACTGGGCCGCAGGTCAGTATTCCAACATGATAACGACCCAAAACACACCCCCAAGATGACCACTGCCTTTCTAAAGAAGCTGAGGGTAAAGGTGATGGACTGGCCAAGCATGTCTCCAGACTTAAACCCTATTGAGCATCTGTCGGGCATCCTCAAACGGAAGGCCACATAAAATATTGACAATTTGGACATTTTCACTTAGGCGGTGTACTCAATTATGTTGCCAGTGGTTTAGACATCAATGGCTGTGTGTTGAGTTATTGTGAGGGGACAGCAAAGCTGTACACTGGCTACTGTACATTGTAGCAAAGTGTAATTTTCTTCAGTGTTGTCACATGAAAAGAGATAATAAGATATTTACAAAAATGTGAGGAGTGTGCTCACTTTTGTGAAATACTGTATATATCTGTGTGTGTATGTGTATATATATGTAGCGGTACCCCCATGGGGGCTGCTGAGCTTGTTCATTGCCTTTTGCCATACTGCTCTGCTTCCAATTCCCCATGCAATTACACAACGCCAAAAAGTCAATATTCTGGGTATAAATCGGTGGGCTGTTCAATAGGTTATATGAAATGCCCCATCCGACCCAATTTTTAGGTCAAAGGGTATTAATCCGTAGCCGTGGCTTTATTAATTAAGTCCCTTATAGCAATCCTTTCCTGGTTCCAATTCTCTCTTAGGTAGCACTCCCAACATGGACAGATTACTCTGAATAATGCTGTGGATGTTGACTTCAAAGTCACAGGCCACACTGCCTATTTCCATGACTTGTGTTGTCAAACTTCCCTCAGTCCTGAAAAGTGCTTGATACTGTGGTCCTTGGATACACAGTATGAAGTTTCTGATTAGCTCCACTGGGTTTGCACTCCCGTTGCACTCTCCCAATCAACAGTCCATGTTCTATTCACAGAAAGTCGATTTCCCAGTCTTCTTCCTCCGCTTAGCTCCTACTTCCTCCTTCAACGCTGCCCGGCCCATCCCCGCATGGGACGTCTGGTATTCCTCCAGCGCTACATACTGACTTCTCCTCCAGGGGCCAGACTTCGGCCTCCCTGGGCTCGCTTCTGGCTATCCGGCTCTGGGATCTCTGAACTCCCGGGCCTTAGCCTCAGACCTCTCACTCCGAACTCAGAAAACATAAAATAAAGACATCTAACTATGAACTATCTCACATTTTAAACTTCACCAGAAGTAGGGGGTTATGATCCTTCCTCTGGTGACATAATCACAAAAGAACACTGACATTGACTCTCCGGTGTCTGCAATGGTTTTGGCATATGCAAGTAATTCCATACCAGTTCATCTTCCCACTGCTCCCAGGAATCCTCTATCACCTGCATGACACTCTCAGGAACATAAGGGTAGTCCAGTCCCCACTCCTCTGCAAATCTCTTCTGCACATTTTGCTTAAACCTTGAGAGCCGTGTCAGTTCTTTGGGCATTCCCCGCCCAGGCAGAACATAGGAGTCTGGCGACCTGCTCACCCCTTTGCTAAATTTGGTATAGTAAAGGTCTTAGAATCAGCCGGCTTTTCTTCCAGGGTTCTTCCACACACAGTGACCCCCTCCTTGTGCCCAGCCAGGCCGCAGGCTCCTCAGTAGTATTGACCCAAGTCCAGTCCAGGAATAGGAGGAGGAGGGTTTCTTGGACCAAAAATTGGTTGCTTTATTAATCGTGACCAATTATGTCATATGCCTTTGCTGCGGGAGCTCCAGAATAATCCAGATGTTTTTCGGAATTATCTATGGATGACGGACCCCTGCTTTCACCATTGTTGACCCCCTATATTTAGAAGCAGGACACACGCATGAGGCTTTTATTTTATTTTTTGGTTGAATAATGATTTGATTTGGTTTATTTTCTATATTTTTGGATGCATAGAATGCACTTTTTGGTTAAGTTATATTGGCAGATATCATGTCTAATTTTATTTGTTTTCTTTTTTTAATGCACAATAAAAAAATTGTGGAGAATAATACTTAGAATAATGAGAAAAACAGCGCTAGTGGAATAAAGTGCTAACATATAGTGTGAACAGTGAACCAAGTGAAAAACAACATTCAATGGTACTATATAAAAAACGCATTCAAACAGTGATAAATGCTTTCCAATAGTGATTCAGCATCAGTGAATGAAATATTGAACCAAGAGGAAATAAAGTTCATATAATAAGTGCTTGGCTATGTGTTTTACTTCAAATGAAGTTTGGGAGTAGGCAGTTACATTTTAAAAAATACAATGTAAAATTAACAAGGGACACCAACATAGTTGTATCTTTGATCTTAAAAAATACAGGATAATGGTGTTGTGGTAACTTGCACCAAAAAATAAATAACAAGCATAATAATATTATTCTTGATATCACTAGAAAAAAAAAGCCTTTGAAAATTCGTTGGCAATAACTCCATCAATATCACCAGGAAAGCAGCTTCATTATTATCCCATCAACCACTTCCCGACCGGCGCACAACGATGTACATTGGCAGAATGGCATGGACAGGCAAATGGGCATACAGGTACGTCCCTTTAAATTTGCCGCCGTGCCATCTCGTGTGCGCTGCCGGGACCTCCGTCAGTCAGATTGCGGGTCCCGCGGACTAGATTGCCACGGGAATACCCGCGATCGTCTCGGGGGGAGGAAGAACGGGGAGATGCTAATGTAAACAAGCATCTCCCCGTTCTGCCTAGTGATAGTGTCACTGATCTCTGCTCCCTGTGATCGGAGCAGAGATCAGTGACGTGTCACACACAGCCACGCCCCCCACAGTTAGAAACACTCCCCAGGGCACACTTAACCCTTACACTGCCTCCTAGTGGTAAACCCCTTCACTGCCAGTGTCATTTACACAGGAATCAGTGCATTTGTATAGCACTGATTGCTGTATAAATGACAATGGTCCCAAAAATGTGTCAAAAATGTCCGATGTGCCCGCCATAATGTCGCAGTCATGATAAAAATTGCTGATCGCCGTCATTACTAGTAAAAAAAAAAAATATTAATAAAATGCCATAAAACTATCCCCTATTTTTTTAAACGCTATGACTTTTGCGCAAACCAATCAATAAACGCTTATTGCAATTTTTTTTTAGCAAAAATATGTAGAAGAATACGTATCGGCCTAAACTGAGGAAAAACATTTTTTTATACATTTTTGGGGGATATTTATTATAGCAAAATGTAAAAAATAATGTTTTTTTCAAAAAATAAAAACCGCAGGGGTGATCAAATACCACCAATAGAAAGCTCTATTTGTGGGAAAAAAAGGATGTTAATTTTGGGAGTCACGTCGCACGACTGCGCAATTGTCAGTTAAAGCGACGCAGTGCCGAATCGCAAAAAGTGCTCTGGTCTTTGGCCAGCAAAATGGTCCGGGGCTTAAGTGGTTAAAGAAGAAGAGAATGTGCGCTGCATTTCGAGATTTTATAATTTGCCATGTCACGAATGTTAATTCTGCATTAGAGCATGCATGTTTGTACTTTATACTTTTGTCCGACGGACTTGTGTACACACGCTCGGAAAATCCGACAACTGACATTTGTTCGCGGAAAATTTTAAAGCCTGCCATCCAACATTTGTCTGCGGAAATCCGACAACAATTGTCCGACGGAGCGTACAAACGGTCGGATTTTCCGCCAACAGCCTGTCATCACACAGTTCAGGTCTCATGTAAACAAGCTGTTACCAGCGTGAACAAGTATCTGATCAAACCAATCTTGGTTTGATCAGATGCTTTGGAGAGTAGAGGAGAGATCTGGGGTCTAATGGACCCCCCTGCCTCCGTAAAGTTGTCGCTGCCCATACCATCACAAGGGATGTTGTGATAGCAATAAAGTCTAAAAAATCGAACGCATAATTAGGTTGCGAACACATTTGCAACAGTGTTCGCACCACACATGGGAGGTACTATATTACCAAACAATTAGGTATTACGTTGTGTTTTTGTGCTTTAAAATTCAAAAAAGTGTATTTTTTTTTATTGTGGTTGAAAAACCGCTGCGCAAATACCATGTGACAAAAAATTGCAACACCCACCATTTTATTCTGTAGGACCTCTGTTTAAAAAATATATTCATGTTTGGGGGTTCTTTGCAATTTTCTAGCAAAAAATTGCACAGGTATTAATGATCTCTGAAATAAGTGTGCCTGACATTTATTATCATAATGTCATCAGTGTGCGTGTGAGTAAAGGGCATATTTAATTTAGTTCTAACTGACACTCTTGGGTTCCTCAGATTCCTCATTAATATTCTATGATTTCTTCTTACGCTAAGCACTTATCCTCATAATCTTGTAATATGGCTCCCACTACAGGTAAGGGGTTTTATCCCCATACTTCACCTGTGACTCGCAGGGCTTTGCATGTCTAGCATTTTCAGCAAAAGGCCCAAAATTTGTGATTTTCCTTTTTTTCTGTGTTTTCGCTTGGCCTAGAATTTCTGCACTGAGAACTTCAGGAAGATTTTCAACTTTTTCATATATTGCAAAGAAACAGACTAGGTCAAAAGGTCTAAGTGCTCTATTGTGTGAAACACGTTAATGTTTGTGCCTGCCTTTGTGGAACAGTGATGATGTTATTATCTGTGGATTACTATAATAACGTTTTGGCATCTTCTGTATGGTAGAGTGCGGTCATCCATTCATTCCTTCCTTCTATTGTCTTGGCTATGAACTGGACCAGCATTCCATTGAGAAGAATAATAGGCAAGTGAGAGCGGACCGGCCTGGAGAGGTGCAACATTTATTTTGGACTGTTGGATATCCATTGGATTACTGGAAAAATAAACAAGTACAGCATATCTCCCTTCTGAAGCCCTTAGCAAATCATAAGTGAGCAAAGATGGAAAATGCTCAACAACATATTTCTTACAATTTGTACAAAAATTGAGGCAGTTATAAATTGCTGACCAGGTACCTGCAGGACTGCATCAGATCTGGCTACACATTCCTAAGGATTGTTGGTGGCGAATAAACAATAAATCTCACAGGGCTAGTCTGAAGCATAGCTTGGATGAACATAGAACATAAATAATTTCATTAGTTTCCTTTCTTTTTTTTTTTGTCACTTTGCGTCAGATTAAAAACGGGGAGTGTAAAATTACACCTTTAAAAAAAAAAAAAAACAGGGAGAGTAGCGCTCCTTAATAAAACATAATGCAATTATACCAAAGTGAGTAAAAAAGTCCATCCTTTGTCCAGATGTGATGACTGTAAGGAGAATAAAGATGTAACCCAAAGAGATCCTCCACCATCTAGGGAAGTACACACAGCCTCTTACCAAATTGAGTTGACCACCTTATTATAAGTGGTCAAAACAAGCAGTTATTCTCCAGGAATGGTTCACAGAGGACCCGATCCACCAGCATGCATAATCAGCTTAAAACTTCTTCACACTGGTGGCCAGTGGCCAGATGATAAAAGGCAGTTAACTCCCAAAGGATATATCTCAATGGAAGAAACAGAACCCTGTAGTATTCCCGTTATCTAATTTTTATTAAATATAAAATCACACTCACATGGATTTAAACGTAAACAGCACGGTATCAGTATTGCAAAATCTCAAACCGATAAGATGGCTGTGCTCCGTTCCTTTCTGTTCTGGTACGTGATTACATCACACGCCAAAGCTCCACCCTACACGTTTCGTCATTATAAGACATTGTTTAAAGCAGGCCTCAGACTTAAATATAAAGTTCCCTAATACATAGTGGCCAACCTCCTGATCTAAAAAACACACATTGCATTTATAATAAAAACACAGAGAAAAATGATAACAAACATGGATAAAAAACAAGTGGAGAAACATTTGTGGTGATGTCACTGATTATTCCAAATCCCATGAGAAGATGCTCCAGGACTGCACAGGAGTGTCTTCTCACTCTCTGGATCTTACCAGAAGAATTGGAATGAAAGTCTTTTCTAGGCACTGTGGGCAGAAGCTGAGTGTAAGGTAAGTATATTTTCAATCTCTACAGCATTATTTTTACAGGTGTAATGCAACTTTTTTTTAAGGGGGTGCATCACCCTTTATTAAAGTGGAACTAATGCCTTATGAAAAAAAAAAATGCTGGCCGGTTGATTTTTATTGCTGAAGTGGCAATTCCTCTTCTGCAACAAAAGCTCCTCCACTACCTGCCAGCAATACGTGTTCCAAATGTACACTAATGCCGCGTACACACGTTCGGACTTTGTCCACCGGACCCAGTCCGGCGGGACTTCCCCACACACCCCCGGACTTCCGAGCGGACAATCCGCTGGACAAAGTCCGCGGGACTTTTGAAAATGAACGGACTTGCCCACAGGCGGAGCAGTCCGTTCATTTAGAACGTAACTGCAGGTAGACGGAGATAGCGAAGGCAGTGAATGCCGCCGCGCTAGCCCCGTCACCTGGCATGGATTTAAAGGGACTCCCCACGACGAAAAAACGGCGTGGGGGTTCCCCTCAAATCCATCTCAGACCCTTATCCGAGCATGCAGCCCGGCAGGCCAGGAAAGGGGTGGGACGAGCGAGCGCCCCCCCCTCCTGAGCCATACCAGGCCGCGTGCCCTCAACATGGGGGGTGCCCTGGGGAAAGGGGGGCCGTGCGGCCCCCCCACCCCAAAGCACCTTGTCCCCATGTTGATGAGGACAAGGGCCTCTTCCCGACAACCCTGGCCGTTGGTTGTCGGGGTCTGCGGGCGGGGGCTTATCGGAATCTGGGAGCCCCCTTTTATAAGGGGGCCCTCAGATCCCGGCCCCCCACCCTATGTGAATGAGTATGGGGTACGATGTACCCCTACCCATTCACCTAAGGTGTAAAATGTAAAGTAAAAAAACACACAATTTTGAAAAAATATTTTATTGCACTGCTCCGGGGTTCTTCTTCCGTCTTGGGGGGTCTTCTCGCCGGACTCCTCCGCCATTTACCTAGCTCTTTTACCAAGCGGAGGAGGCCGGCTACCTTCTTCGTCGTCGACGCCGTCGTCTGGGGGTCTCGATCCACCTTCGGGGGTCTTCCGGGGTCTCTTCTGTTCTTGCCGCGGACGTCGTTTTCCGCTGGCGCCGCCTTCTTCTTCTTCTTCTTCCGATGTTGACCCGTCGCTCTCTCTGGCCGGAATGCCAGAGCCGCGCTGTGCTGGGACTTATATAGGGACAAGGGGACAGGGTCACATCCTCATGTCACATGGTGACCCCGCCCCCCCGTGATGTCACAGTCCCAGCATCCTCCGGGACTGTGACATCACAGGGGGGCGGGTCACCATGTGACATGAGCATGTGACCCTGTCCCCTTGTCCCTATATAAGTCCCAGCACAGCGTGGCTCTGGCATTCCGGCCAGAGAGAGCGACGGGTCAACATCGGAAGAAGAAGAAGAAGAAGAAGAAGGCGGCGGCGCGGAAAATGACGACCACGGCAAGAACAGAAGAGACCCCGGAAGACCCCGGAAGACCCCCGAAGGCGGATCGAGACCCCCAGAGGACGGCGTCGACGACGAAGAAGGTAGCCGGCCTCCTCCGCTCGGTAAAAGAGCTAGGTAAATGGCGGAGGAGTCCGGCGAGAAGACCCCCCAAGACGGAAGAAGACCCCCGGAGCAGTGCAATAAAATATTTTTTCAAAATTGTGTGTTTTTTTACTTTACATTTTACACCTTAGGTGAATGGGTAGGGGTACATCGTACCCCATACTCATTCACATAGGGTGGGGGGCCGGGATCTGAGGGCCCCCTTATAAAAGGGGGCTCCCAGATTCCGATAAGCCCCTTCCCGCAGACCCCGACAACCAACAGCCAGGGTTGTCGGGAAGAGGCCCTTGTCCTCATCAACATGGGGACAAGGTGCTTTGGGGTGGGGGGGCCGCACGGCCCCCCTTTCCCCAGGGCACCCCCCATGTTGAGGGCACGCGGCCTGGTATGGCTCAGGAGGGGGGGGGGCGCTCGCTCGTCCCCACCCCTTTCCTGGCCTGCCGGGCTGCGTGCTCGGATAAGGGTCTGAGATGGATTTGGGGGGGACCCCCACGCCGTTTTTTCGGCGTGGGGAGTCCCTTTAAATCCATGCCAGGTGACGGGGCTAGCGCGGCGGCATTCACTGCCTTCGCTAGCTCCGTCTACCTGAAGTCACGTGCTAAATGAACGGACTTTCCGATGAGCGGCAAGTCCGTTCATTTCAAAAGTCCGGCGGACTAGCCTACTAACCGCGGGATTGTCCGCCGGACTGCCAAGTCCAGCGGACAATTTTAAAACAAAACTTAAAACCTAGTCCGCCGGACTTTTGGCGCCAAAAAGTCCGCCGGCGCCCACACACGAGGGGATTGTCCGGTGGACTTGACCCCGCGGGATTGTCCCTTCGCGTGTACGCGGCATTAGCCGCACATATGTAGCTCAGTGTGGATTATTGGCATGCCTTGGGAGCCAGGATGAATTAACTCCCATGCACAGGCCAGGGTCAGCAGCAGTGATGGAGCTACAAGGGAGACATCATTGGAGTAGGGGGGTTTGGTAAATCTACCACAATGCACAACATATGCTATGCATACTTGCACAATATAGAAAAAGCTCTGGTGACCCTCAGAAAACTTTGATTTTATCTTATGCAGAACTTTCATTTAGGTGCAGGGTCCGCTTTAAGCAAGTTTTCATGGCATGTAATATATTTTAGTATATTTTAGTTCACATACATTGTTTACAGTGTTAATTTCATTGTCTGTAAAATAAACATGTAAAAATGTTTGTTTGTTTTAGTAGCTTGGAAGATTATGGCATAGAAACTGGTGAATGTCTACTTCTACAGTTTTAGTCCCCCACTGAGCATTTAAAAAAAAGAGAATGTAATTGTAAAACTAGATGCCTACTGCACTGTAAATATGATTTTATTTGAAGACAAGAAGCTAAGATTTCTATATGCAAGAAGCTGTGAGGAAAAAGCAACCTAACAATTATCACTGCAGTTCCTAAAAAGTGGTTTTATAAATCAATTTCAAACCCTGCATTCAGTTCATCACACAGTTAACATACTGTGTAGAATGTTCTGAAAAAATAACCTTGCCATACAATACGCGCCAACAGGAACCATTAGTGTGATATCATGCTCATGTATTTCAGTTGCTATGAACCTAAGATATTGACTATGTGCTAAATGTATAACTGTAATTTATAATTGTATTTACTGTATATGTCAAATTGCCCCATTCATATTTCACATGACTTAGTTGTAATAAATTAAAGTATACATAGTCTACTTTAAATCCAAGTGTCTTCCAAGCAGTTGTGTGCCTAGTGCTGTATTTCCCTTAGTGGTTGTAAACCCTCACATATTGTATACCCAGTGAAGTGAATAGCCTCAGGTGATGCACAGAGATAAAAAAAATCCCCCAACATAAGTTTTACTTATATCTGCATTCTTCCCCTTTCTACACTCTTACAAAAGTGCAGATCATATTAAAAATCTTTTTTTCATCTGCCAGCAGTACATAGGGAAGGTTGGGGAGACTGCACTTACACTGTGTAAGAACTGATTGGAGGAAAGGGACACCCCCTCCCCCTTCCACGTAGGCAGAGGGATGAAGGGACATCTAGAGCTGTGAATAGACAAGCTCAGTGCTTATCTCCCTCCCAGACACAAATTTTTAGCTCATGTTATCTCAAGTGTCTGAGAACTTGTCAGAGGTGACTCATGCTGATAACAGAGGAACCAAGCACCAGAGAGAAGCGACACTTAGAGCTTTGGAGAGACAAGTTAACACTACAGATATATGTGCTTAGTTCAAATTTAATGAAAGGGGTTTACAACCACTTTAAGCTGGTGATGGTCCTCACTGCAGCATAGAATGGCTACTTATATGTAAGCAGCCATTCTATACATGTAAGCAGGTGCAGTTAGCTAGTCTGTCACTAGGTGATTATGTCCCAAAATAGTGTGTGGTAATAGTGAATATAATTGTGTGTTGGGCCCCTTTCAAACAAAACCTTTCTGTATTGATGTAAGGGGCAGAGTCAGTGCCAAAATATATATCCGGTTGGGAGGAACCTAATGCAGTGTGCGATGGGAGCCACATATCACACCATCACGCAGATTAGATAGCTGTGCTAAGGGCTTGAATAGGGCTGGAGGACAGGGTGGGGTTGCACACAGAAGAGCTGGCTGTAGTCCTCTTGTCTCTTTTGGTTGGTGATGGCTAGAGCAGGTTGCAAAAGGCCTTTCAGGCCAAACCAAGTGTTCTCTGCTGTGAGTTCTATTCCCACGAAGGACCTGGGAGAAATGTACAGGTACTAGAGGTCTAGATACAGTGATACTGTCTCTGGAACAACATGCAGGGAGTCATGAGCTGAATGCACAGAGTCTAGAGTGAGTACTAATCACTGGGAAAGAAAGATACTGTGCAAAGGGAAGATGCCTTAAGGGTGATGTACTGTGTGCTGCTTTCACATAATGACTGCTGCAATTCGTCCACTATATGTGACTGTCAAAGTAATGTCAAGTGACCTCGGATAGAATGTCTATGTGATGTGGCTGGTTACTGCCATCTTCTAAAGAAACATCAGCATAGGGTGGAAACTGTAATATTTCAGTGGACATTCCTTTCTCTTAAATATAACGTCTAATGACCAGGGATGTCATGGTAGGCCTATGGCATGGAGTTGGGCACAATATAGTGTAGATAGAGGGCTACAAGCCGGTGGGCTGTTGTTCTATCAAGAAGAATCAGGGGAAGGGACTTGTACCTCCTGGTGCCAGCACAGCCAATCAGAATCCCCCTTACATTTAGTATTCCATTCTGAGCTTAGGTTGAGTGATGATGCTAGCCCAGGGTGTGCTATTGACAGCCTACAGTTATGCAAGTACACATTGTAGTATCACCTCTGCATCCTACAGATTAATACATAATTCCAGGTGCTGCAATAGACTGAAGGGATGGGGCTGTCCGCTGTATAGATATATCAAAATTTCCATGAGCACACATTACTTTGGTTGGTGAATGTCTTTTTATTGATATACTGATGTCTAAATAAACAATCCTTTTACAAAGAAAGGTTTTATTGTGGTAAAATCATGGTAAAAACACGCAAACAGAACAGTGGGGCGTCCAGCACCCAAAAGAAGTACAAGAACTTCTTTTGGGCGTCGGGCATTCCTCGATTCTGTTTGTGTGTTTTTACCGCAATTTTTCAGCAACATTTGCGGCAAAATTGCACCGCAATTTGGTGCCATTCAAAATAGTGAGGATCGCAAGAGCTTCCCGTGATTTGCAGCGTTTCTGAATCAAGGGGCAAAATCATGGCGATTCCGCCCGCAAAATGGAACGCCGTGATGTGAATGGAGCCTAATTGTTAGTAGGCAGAGAGTTTACTTCCGCTTGAAAGTGAACCTGTTGCTATTGTAGCAGTACCCCCAAAAGGACCGCTAGATGATGATGATTAAATCTGGTAAAAGCCAGTCACTACACTTCTGACAGCAAAAGAGTCGGTGATGATGACCAGAGTTGTTCTCCTCCATAGGCAGAGGCTGCTAGCTCACAAACAATAGCAACTCCATGCACATTGACCCAGTAACCAGTCTAGGGGATGTCTTTTTAGATTTTAATGCTGATGAAACTTGTAACTGTAGGGGGTAGAGGACATGGGATACTCCAATAAGTGCAAGTTCCAAAGAGGAGGACACTAACTTCACTGTCCTATAGGTAGCACTTCTTGATCCCTAAGACTATAAGTAATGGGCAAATCAAGGGCACAGTAAAGGCTATACCCTGTAAAGCTACACTGGCTCTCTAATCCTTAAAGCACCAACATTATCTGGATCAGCAAACACTCTTTTACTCAGGACGTTACCGAATAGCTGCCCAGACTTAGCTTCCTGTTCCTTTCTAGTGAAGTGTTAGTAGACTGGTCCCTTAAGGGTGAAGTCTCGGGGATGTCTTTGTAGTTGCAGGTATGGACCTCCAGCTCTGCCACAGCTGGGATTCTGATGAGCATCAATGTAGGTCAGCAGCAAGGTTTCAGAAATGGCAGCTTTCCCAGCTAATGAATCTCCTAGGCCAGATGTGTAGGGCTGTATCCCAGCACATGCTAGGTCCCTGACACGCTTCTGGGCCTAGCAGCATAGACAGTCCAGCAGCAACTTCCCAGGCCTCAGTATGAGACAAAAGAGTGAGCACATGGCCTCCCCAAATATTTATACCCTCCCTCATCATGTCCCAGTGGCTTGAACCTCCTGCTGAGATGGCTGGGGGAATTATGAATATTAATAACTCAGCCTGGCAGGGATACCTCATACTATAGCCAGGGGCACCTACTAGCAACAGTGAGAGATCACAATCTCCCTTAGCTTAGGGAGAAACCAAGTGCAGCAACCATACAAATCAAAACTAGGCTGACTACCACCCAGGCAAAAGCTACATTTTCCTATCAATTAGCAACCTATCTAGGAGGTCTCTACACTATGAAAAAGCAGTCTGTAAAAGAAGTTGTATTCTTACTTCTCCAATGAGGATTTTCTTCAAAAGCTGTGCATTGTGGTTCTTCCCAACTTCAGCTACATCATTACTAAAACCGTGAAAATCAGGCTCACAAAATTGCGTATGCCACTTTTTATATACTCTGGACTGCATTGCTCTTTAACTTACACAGCAAAGAAAGCACTGGTGCAACATTTTGGGGTGTCGTATGTATGTGTTTTACCTTGAAAACGGTGCCGGAGCATGTTACATGTTACACCCCAAATATGGATGTAATGTGTAGCATGCGGCAAAAGGGGAACTTATCCTTTAACATTTCCTAATGGTGCAATAAAAGAGCTAATGTATATCATGAATTTTAACCCCTTCCCACCCATCCCTGGTATCCCTTTAACTGGACTTTTATGCGTTTGGAAAAAGGAAGGTCTGTCTGATCATATAACCACTGTGATTGGCTGTCACAGTGTTGTTTATTTTGGCTGTCACAGTGGTCACATGATTAGGATCTGGCTCCCGATTATTACTAGAGACTGGTAGCTGTCTTTGTCAGCTTGGTCAATGTGCTACAGTGAGCATACTCTTAACACAGAAACCACTGCCACATAAGGACACATACAGTATATGTGGTGTGGCATTAAAACCCACCCTCTTTGCCGCTGCACATATGCATTATATGAGAGTAAAGAGGTTAAACGTTTGTGCTGACTATTATCAGTACTACATGGACATATGCCCTTATTGTACCGGAGGGGTTCGCAATTGCACAGAGTCTGCATAGAAGAGGTGTGCAAATTGTGTAGATGAAAAGTTTAGGCCGAACTTTAGACAGATATAAAAAAACAAAAATGAATGCAGTGCCCTATTTTATATACTCTATTATATGTATCTTTTTATGTTCCAGTAGCGCAAATACCGGAATTTAGGTATCAGCTCCTTGCAGTCCTTGTGCATAAAAGCTCAGAGTGTGACAGGAAAAGCAGCACATCAGTTTATGTGTGAAAGAAGAGCGTGCTAATGGGAGAAAAAGTAACAGAAAGATGAAGTCCTCACTGTGCTATTTCTCCCTCTCCAGTTACAGACTGTGGCAGGGTTCATGACAACAGGGGCTCAAAGGAAGTTGAATGACACTGGTTATCATTCAACTTGGAAGACTGAGGACATCCAGTGGTGTAAAAGATAAACTGTGTGGGCGATACATCTAAATTGAAGGTGAACATTGAAAAAGATGCCTTTTTTTATCGTTTTTTAGTATTTGGGGGTTATTTTTTATATAATTTTTTGTTTTTTTAAATAGTTTATTTTGTATAGTTCTGTGAAGATTAAGCACTGTGCACCCATTTTGGTGATACAAGTAGGGATGGGCCGAAAACCGCAGAACATGCGAACAGGCAAAAAATTTGTGCGAACATGCGAACCCGAAATATTCCTTTAAATACCGTGCCTGGGGGTCCACTTAGTCTGCATGTAAAGTGGTGCATCTGTGTGATGTTTACAGTGCCGCAGCAAAATGACATTCACAGGAAAAAATGTAATTTAAAATTGCTTGTGGCTGTAATGTATTGCCGGCTACCGGCAATATAGATAAAAATCGAGGAAAAAATTGGCGTGGGTCCCCCCCCAGTCCATACCAGGCCCTTAGGGTCTGGTATGGATTTTAAGGGGAACTTCACGCTAATTATTTAAAAAAAAAACAGCGTGGGGTCCCCCCAAAATCCATAGTAGGCCCTTCGGGTATGGTATGGATTTTAAGGAGAACTCCATGCCAAAATTAAAAATAAAATTGGCATGGGGTCCCCCCCAAAAGCCATCCCAGACCCTTATCCGAGCATGCAGCCTGGAAGACAGGATGAGGGGGCGAGCGAGCACCCCCCCTCCTGAACCATACCAGGCCACATGCCCTCAGCATGTTGATGGGGACAAGGGCCTTGTCCCCACAACCCTGGCCCAGGGGTTGTGGGGGTCTGCAGGCAGGGTGCTTATCTGAATCTGGAAGCCCCCTTTAACAAGGGGGCCCCCCAGATCCCAACACCCCCCCATGTGAATGGGTAGCGGGTACATTGTACCCCTACCCATTCACCCAAAAAAGTGTCAAAAAGTAAAAACCACAAAAGACAGTTTTTGACAATTCCTTTATTAAAATAGAAAAAAAAGGGTCCCGTGATGTCCATCCATCTTCAATCATGCTGCCCGACGGACCTGAAAAAATAGAAAAGAAAAAATGAAAATACTCTGCTCCATGGGAGGCCTCCCCGCCGACTACTGTCTTTTCACTATGACAGCTGTTATATAAGCAAGGGCGGGGCCACCCACTGACATAACCAGATGACCTTGCCCCCTCTGATGGCACATGACGTCGGAAGCCGCGGGGTCACTCGGTTACATCACTGGGTTGCCCCGCCCTTGCTTATATAGCAGCTGTCATAGAGAAAAGACAGCAGTCGGCGGAAGGCCTCCCATGGAGGCGGAGTATTTTTATTTTCTAGTTTTTGCGTCAGTCGGCAGCATGATTGAAGATGGATGGACATCACGGGACACTTTTTTTTTTTCTTTTTTAATAAAGTAATTGTCAAAAACTGTCTTTTGTGGTTTTTACTTTTTGACACTTTTTGGTGGTGAATGGGTAGGGGTACAATGTACCCGCTACCCATTCACATAGGGGGGCGGGATCTGGGGGCCATCGGGCGGCGTTATTAAAGATGAATAGACATTGTGGGACACTTTTTGGGGTGGGGGATCCACCCGCAGACTGGACCAGGGTTGTGGGGACAAGTTGCTACTAGAGCTTAGTGCTTGTTACCAGGAGTTAGGGCGATTCCGGGTTCCATGTGTAGGGCTGCCTCTTTGCCATTCACGAGGTGTGAAGGATATCCACTTCCCTCGGAGCGCCTGGGTAATGGTGTCCTCAATTCTCTATTTATGAATCCCGACTGAGCTCGGTCAGATTGGCTTCTGACATCACTCCGTGCATGTGCCAATCGGGCGCATGCGCACTAGAATGTCAGACACGCCGTCCTAGTGGCCACCATCTGCGTCGGCCGCAGTGAACCTAGGGGACACCAGGTGGAGAGTGTCTCCATAGTTGCCGCGGGTAGATGCATACCCGCACCACCACCAGTCCAAAGGACCGCGGAAAGTAGGTTGCATCCCCAGCGGCTCAGGCGGCCACACATCCTGGCTATGCTGGACATGACACCGCACAGCGCTTGCCCCCCATGGCCAAGGGAGGAACTGCGGTAAGATCCCTGGTCATAAGTGACAGGAAAAGAGAAAGTATACCACATAATGTAACACAATGCCAGAAAGTGACTTTCTTAGCAGATAAATTGACTTAATTGTAGCAGTCCAATAAAAAAATGGATCAAAATTTTATTAAACATAAACTTAAACACATTTATTATTTTATTTGGCAAATGACAGACAGTGGGAACCCCAAGTATAGTTGGGCACCACCAATACAACAGTATATACATATCTATGGCCTCTATTACTGTACCCAGTGCAGTACCCATAAAAAACAGCATACATAATGATATTGCCTAACCGAGGATCAACACAACTATCACACAGGTCCCTCATAGGAAGGGCCAGTATGATAATACCGCATAGATACCGGGAGGCTTGGTTGCTTCTAGACGCTCGATCCAGAATGTCTCCTTCTGGAGAATGCGCTTATCCCAGTTGCCTCTGACCATCTCCTGTATGATGTCCGCAGTTTCTGACCAACTCCTGAGGTGGAGCTCTAATATGAAGAGGTTGAGCCTAAAAAGAAAGGGGTGGAGTTTACAGATGAAGGGGGTGCATCCTAAACATGAAGGGATGGTGCAAGTTTAGATGGAAGGGCGGGGGAGGCTCCCAATTTTAGTCTTGCCTAGTCTTGCCTAGGGCAGCACAAAACCAAAATACACCACTGACTAGAAGTAGAGAAGTAGTAAATGTCTGCTCAGCTTTACCTTACTCACTAAACTGAGCTTTCCTTTTGCTAAGATAAGATGATGTTCCCTTATCCTTTGAATATCAAATCATGGAAGGAAAAGTAAGAACAGATTGTTGGATTATTGAAATTAATATTGATTTCCTCTATTAACTGAGTGAACTTTGTAATGTTAAAAATTCTCTACTTCCTTAGTAAATTAACTTTATAGACTGAAGAAGTTTTCTTTCTGAGAGCTTTTTTCTTTTAAAAAAAGGGCCTTTTTCATTACTTTTTCTATGCTATGTATTCCACGCTGGCCTAAAATGGGTTTATTTGCCAGGGGCCATAATCATACAAGCAGTACAAACTCTGATTATTTGCCTGACATAACAATTGCTACTGATAACATCCCACTCATCCCAGCTCAGCTATCTCTCTGCTTCAAGGACTGTCTTTAATATTCTGAACTCTAATTCTCTGCATATCCAGGCTTTAACAGCTGGTCCTGTTCAATGTAATAACATACCATGCATATGTTTCTTTCTCACACATGATACCACTAAACCACTGCTACTTGTTATTGTGGACCTCTTTTACATTCTCTGCAGACTGCTGGAGTTGTGGCACAGCCTCCACTTTACAGCATGTGCGAGAACAGGACATCTTTAATAATCTTTAATAAGCACCAGTATCTCCACTCAATTGGACCTTGTGGATAACAAGTACAGTCCCAATTGAGAACACCTGCAAGTGGTAGTTCACAGTAGTCCACAGTTCAGGTAACAGGAACATTTATATGCCCTTCCAGTATGTCTCAGCAAGGGGGTGCTCCATTATTTTATTGGACACTTTCACTGTGCAAATCTCTTTTTTTGTGCACTGTAGACAGAGATCCAGTTTCCTCTCTCTGTGTAGCCATGTGCTTTCTTAGCGCTCCCACAAACGCACCCCCTTAAGCTGCAAGGAGAACAGACAAGCATGTACACATGCCATGGCTGAGATGCTCTGCATCATGCTGTAGCAAACATTATCCCCGCAAATGTGCAAAGTAAATAACGAATACCACGCTAAGTGTGAAATGGATAATCAACAAAAATGATAAAACTGCAACATACCATGTGATATAGACACAATGTAAATAAAATTATAAAAATGTTGCGCTAATGTCTATATATCAATCAAAAGAAAATGGTGATAACCTGTCACATATACTTGAAAACAAACATTGAAAATTACTGCTAGTGGCTATAATATCCACTAGCAATAATCGCTAGTCGATCGACTTGGATACATTCAGCGTGCCCACACATGGTTTGAATCTCGGTTGATCTGTGCTGAATTGGCCAAGATTCAAACCATCTATGGCAGGCCTAAGCTGACAGGTGAGTAGAGCTGCTTACCAAGTAAACAGGCTGTACACAAAACCTATTATGGATATCTATCACTACAATATAATTATATACCAGCTTCACAGCTGTAACTGTCTCTGCAGTACATTGCATTTTACTAACAAACTAGCCCCACTTCAGTCTTGTGAGTACTTCAGTTCAACGCTTACATAGTTCTTCCCACCAATTCCCTTGTGTCATTTTCTACACTGGCTTCCATTTATCCTTATACAGTAGTACAATTCAAAATCAGATTTGAAGCAGATTTGGGGACCAACAGTCTTCAACCTTCTATCTCATCTTTAAACCCTAGACATAAACCAGTTTATTACTTTTTCATTATTCATAAACTTTTTTCCTCACTCGTTACCAAATGCTTGCAACCCTAGATTCTTTCATGTGTCACTTCTACCCTGCATATTTCTTGTACATGCCATAAAATAGTCACCATCTCTTTACATAATGGAGATTAGAAGTTTAAATATTTTGTAGGATAACATCTCGAACTACAAGCCATGAATTTTCGTTCTGGACTTATGCCCAAATCAAACATTTTCTATGCAGACCCCAACCCCTTCTAGCTTGGTACCATCAACACACACCCTTTGAATCCATTTGTCTTAAAACGGAACCACAAAGACACCTAATCTCGGACATTTATTCAATGTTATTTGCTGACCACGACCCCAAATCTAATTTGGCGAATCACAAATGGGAACAAGATCTATTCATAAATCTCTCAGATGAGGAATGGGAAAAAATATACACATATATCCACAAAGGCTCAATAAACGTTCTAACCCAAAAAAAAACGGCTACACAATTTCCTCCAGATGGTATAGAACACCTCTAAGACTACACAAATTTTCCCCTTCGGTATCTTCCCACTATTGGCATTGCAAGGAGGAGCTGGGCTCACTACTCCATATATGGTGGGATTGCCCCCTGATTCAACCCTTTTGGAAAGAGGTCCACAGACTCACACGCCAGATTTTCACCCTCTTACTAGATTTCTCCCCAGCCCAACTGCTGTTACACCACTCCAACATTCCAAAATCAATGTACTTTTGCTCACTTGCAATGCATCTAGTCAATGCAGCCAAACTATGCGCTCTCCGAACCCACTGACCATAACAGAATGGTTCAACCGTATCGCTGATATGAAAGAACTAATCCACCAAGTGAGAGACACCCCTGATAAGTATAGAACAACATGGTCATGCTGACAACATTTTAAAACATTGGACAATTATCAAAGACACATGCTCTAAATTTGCAGATCCATTTACCTAAGCAGAAGGAGAAGGAATGGGACAATCTCCGCCCCTTACTTGCCCTCACATACCCACTTGCAATAACCAAACGGCTCAGATACACATTTTCCCACAGTTTCTATTTGTTTCCTATCTGTTATGTCCCTTCCCTTACTCCCCCTCGCGATATCTACCACACTATATACTGCACAAACTCTTAACTACACATCCCAGACATATGTGCACGCCTAACCTAAAGTATGACGGCACCTTCCCCTCAACCTAACCCCACTACCAATAACCAATGACACCCACACTTAAGCTACCACATGTGAAATCTGGCAGAACACATTAACCCTGGAGGAAACGTTATGGAATCCCCACACATGTAGTAAAAGCTTGTTACTAAGACCGAATGGTGGACCCAACCCCTAATGACTACTGGACACTACTCCTCAAATCTCTACAGAATCATATCGCCCATCCCTAACACGAAATCACCTATAGCAACACTTCCGACCCACCATTACTGATACAATGAAGGAAAGGTAGTAGAAAGTGTAATCAATACCAGTCGTTTATTTTTAGGTAATTTGCAACCATAGTGGAGTGTGGACCCCCCCTCACCAACACAGTCTGATCCCGCTTGGGGTGTCGGGAAAGGGAGGAGCAACACCCTTCAATGTATGTCTATTATTTCAGAGTGTTAACACTGTTCTTTCCTGTTCTTTCATGATCAATATACAAATATGTCTTCAGATATATCACACGTTTGCCTTTCACGTTACAAAATGTATGACAGATATCCTTGTATCCCCCCCCCCCCCCAGCCCCCTTCTTTCTGCATGTCATTACGCGCTTTGTGAAAATTTTAATAAAATACTTTTGGAATATAAAAAAAAAAAAATATATATATATATATATATATATATATATATATATATATATATATATATATATTTTGTAGGAGAGCCAGTCACACAACAAATTCAGGAGACTGGCCTCTCTTCTAATCTCAGTGTGTCCTCTGTAGTGTTACGAAGAGAATGGCCATCGGACACAGAAGGCTCCACACTTTTTATTTTATGAATAAGTTCCGACTTTGTGTGGAGTAAACATTGCAGTATCCAGCAGAAAGCATTCTATGCTCCCCATTTTAAAGATAGTGTCAGTTCACTAACAAAATTGTATTTTAGTATTGGGTTTTAGGTTGGCTTCTTTAGGTCTTAGATACTCCAGCAGAAAGCTGCCATAATTACTAACTCTGTTCATGTCCAGCAGGTTCAATGAGTTTTGAGGGTTCCTGCCTGCCTTTTTATGTTATTGCACCTTCTCTGGCATTTTTTTCTTTATAATATAAAATAAATACAGCTATATAGCAAACTCACAAAAAGTCTCCTGATCGTACCATGCATGTACAGTAGAACCTCTCTTCTTTTCTGTGGAATAACTGCCCATCTTTTGGATTGACCCTTTTACTGCCACCCAAGGTAGACTTATGTCAGTGGCAATGGGGGGTTTTACACACACCAGCTGCTGTGACTATCTTTCACATGCTGAAAGTCATCTTTCTGATGAAAGCAAGTTGTACAATGGAACTTAAAGATCCCAACACATTTCTTTCCTTTTCACATATTTTCTATGTAGTGAGTAGGCACTGCTGTGTCAAACATTTCACAGAGCCTGCCTTTAGTGGCGTCATTAGGGTTGGTGTCACCTGGTGTGATATTACATGGTGTCACCCCCCTCCCCACCTCACACTCCTCCTGTCTAGCCGGCCCAGTGCCTGCTAGTTTTGGGCTAGCAGTGCACTGTCAAGTGGCACACCCCAAACCGGCCCCTGTAAATGATTTGGTCAGCACCATTCCACAGATCCATGTGCTGTCACAGATAGGGGTGACACCATCGCAGTTGAATATCACTTCCTACTTGATGGTGTCACCCAGGCCCGGACTGGGATAAAAGATAAACTGAGCAGCCCAATTTTTTTATTTTAAACCAAATTACAAATGGTGACAACTACAGGTTTGGATGTAATACTTACCTGCTCTGTGTAATGGTTTTTGTACAGAGCAGCCTGGATCTTCCTCTACTCAGGTCCCCCGCTGGCACTTCTGGCTTCTTTCCCCTGACTCGTGCTTGTGCCCGAGTTACTATATATGCGTGGGTAATACACACAGAGCCATGGCTTGGCCCGGCCCCCACTCCCTCCTCTCTGACTGTGATTGACAGCAGTGAGAGCCAATGGTTCCCGCTGCTGTGTCTCAGCCAATGAGGAGAGGCCCAGGAGAGCCACTGTTCCTGTGCGCAGTGCTGGATTGAGATTAGGCTCAGGTTAGTATTAGCGGGCACTGTGGGGTCAGCAATACACAGAAGGTTTTTGACCTTTATACATAGAATGCATGAAGGTAAAAAAAACCTTTATGCCGCGTACACACGAGCAGCTTTTCCGGTGGAAAAATCTTGGAAGTTTGTTCCGACAGAATTCCGGTCAAGCTTGGCTTGCATACACACGGTCACACAAAAGTTTAAAAATTAAGTTCAATGCTTCTGAGCATGTGTCGAATTGTTTCCGAGCATGCGTAGGAATTTTGCACACCGGAATTGGTACAGACGATCGGAATTTCCGATCAAAACTTTTTCCGACTGAAAAATCGAGAACCTGCTCTCAATCTTTTACTGGCGGGAATTTCGGCCAGCAAAAGTCCAATGGAGCATACACACAATCGCATTTTCCGACCATTGGTCTTTTACTGGCCGAATTTCCAATCGTGTGTATGGGGCATTAGTCTTTACAACTCTTAACTCTTTGGGGGGGTTAATTAATTTACAATGTAACAATTTGTAATATGCAGCATGGAGGGGGTAATGTACTCACTGATGCATTAGTGACCAGAGGCACTTAATTAGCCCTCTTGTGTTGCATTAGTGGCACTAGTGTCAGTGTTTATAAACCCCTTTATGCTGCAGCATAAAGGTGTTAATTAACCCTGATAGTGCCACTAATGCAGCACAAGAGGGTTAATTACGTGCCTCTGGTCACTAATGCACCAGTGAGTACATTAACCCCCTCCATGCTGCATATTACAAATTGTAAATTAATTAACCCCCCCCCCCCCAAGCATTAACCACTTCACACAGCTAAGACAATGTGACACCAAACTCTGTTCACTTACTTGCAGTGCACGTGGGTTCTGGTTGCTGTAGTTCCATAATGATACTGCTGACTGTTGTTCATCCTTGCGCCGCGCTTCTCTGCCTATGGAACATGATGTCACGCCAGCTGGAACTAGGAAGCTCCTGTCGGGCAGAGATCACTCTGCCTGACAGGGAAGCGACTGAAAGACTTGTGTCGAATGGATGCAGGAGCGCGGTGGGCACACTCGCAACGCTCCACTGCAGCTCTGCAAGTAACAACTGTGTGTAGCCGCATCCCCGGTGTCACCTTCATAGCAACGCCACTGCCTGCCTTCTAAACTACAAAGATGATGAGAGGAGGAGTTTCAGGAGGAGGATTCACTGCTTGCTGGCAGCAAGGTACCATAGGATATTTAGTCCTTAGAAAGTGAAACTAAACAGCAGAGGAGAAACTGCAAAGCATGCTGGGGATCCAGGAACGTGTGGAAGAGATGGCCACCAAACAAGCAAAACTCACAACATGAAAGGAGATTTAAAAAAAAAAAAAGAATCTTATATCGGATTGTCAAATATAATTATTTTTTGTATTGTTATTACAATGCTGATGTTACAAAATGAAGGTACATGCTGTGACCATAGCTCTCCTTTAACAACCCCATTTCCTAGCCAGTAATATAGCGGTCAAAATTACTTATATAGCCTTGCAAAAAAAAAAAGTAGTGTTATGAAAGTGGTTCTAAAATCATATATGGATTCATTTACTAAAACTGGAGTGCCAAATCTGGTGCAGCTATGCATGATAGCCAATCAACGTCTAACTTCAGTTTGTTCAATTAAGCTTTGACAAAAAAAAACTGAAAGCTGATTGGTTTCTATGCAGAGCTGCACCAGATTTTGAACTCTCCAGTTTTAGTGAATCAACTCATCCTTACAGTTTTTAGCTTAATGTATTCTATGCATTAAGCTAAAAAAAACAAACAGTACCCCCCCCCCCCCAATACCTAAATACTCATCTGTCCCGTATTGTGCCCATTTGCAAGTCTTCTCTCCCCTCTCTCCTCTCTCTTAGGCTTGGCTGTCAGTCAAATCCTGTAAGCAGAGAGTGGGGTACGGGGCTGAGTTGTGCTGTGTGTCAATAGTTGCACACAGCCTGGCTCAGGAGCGAGTCTGCACTTTTGCCACCATAGGAAGCAGCTTCCTATGGTGGCACATGGTAAAGAGGAGGAGCCAAGACCGCAGGCAGGGGGACCCCAGAAGAGGAGGTCCAGGGCCGCTCCACCCTTGGACAGAGCGGGTATGTATAACATGTTTTTTTATGTTAGTAAAAAAAAAATGTAATCTTACAACCATTTGAATTTGACAATGGTAGTTCCAAGGGTGCAGGTAACAGTAATGGATTCACTAGTATGAAATTCAACTTATATTTAGTTACATTTATATATTAACAAATATGTATTTTTAAAAATTTCAATTTTTATGTTCAGGTATTTTTAGATTGTTAGAAAACAACCCAGTATTCCCTGGAATCTTTCAGAACGGAAATATTTTACTGATTTTTGTGACGTTCCTCTCTTAAAAAATCAATGTATGTTCAGACATTTTAAAATCAATGAGGCACATACTAGGATAGGAAAGAAAGAGGCATTGCAAAAAGCTGAAAGTCAATGCATTTCATGTCTCATGGCACTTAATCAAAGGGCTAACTAGAGCAGAACAGATCAACATTTAAATGGTCACTAGAATGCTCATTTACTATAATGCAAAGAGAAAATAGCACACAGATACATTACGAGACTGGTTAATTAGAAGATACCAGTGTGTGTGTGCATGTGACATGTAATGTAGAAGCTTAGCATACAGTATATACAGTATCTCACAGGCGCCTCTGATGATATCCACATAGGATGAAACATGTCAGGCTGGCTGATGCAAGCACGTTATATACCGCAGATTTTTTACATGTTCTGATGTTGCTGTCACTTTGTAAGTAGACTACAATAAATTTAAGTGTTATAACCTTACGGGCTTCACTATTGTTGCTCCTTTTCTTCTGTTCTGGTGATGATTGCTTAAATCCATTCCCTGATGTGAGTTTTGATGCTCCACTTGACACTGATGTACCTGGTCAACCCTGTGATCCATCTATCAAGTCTGGAGGAGGCCATCCAAGTGTGTCATCTGCCATCTTTGATTGCATGATTATAAGCCTGTTTTCTTTTCATTCTGGTAAGCAGATTGAGAGCACGAGGGTGTAGTGTGCTTCATATATGCGCTTTGAATCTTGGTGGAAGATTTCCGTCACCTATCTATGGACAATCACATTTAAAGTTCTTTTATTCACATTTATTTTGTATCAACAATCATGGCTTTTATTCACATGTGTTTTTTATGGACAATCACATTTAAAACTGCTGTGTAGCACTGCACTACTGGACTTTGGATTCCAGCATTCACAGCCTATGGGAACAGCATGGAACACAAGGGAGATCGAAGATGACGTCACTTCTGGGTGCAGGGTGAGAGGAGGCGGCTTCGAGTTCAGAGCATGCTTGCTCCTTCCTCAAGCCATACAAAATGGCATCTTTGTTGTGGTATATGTGTGCTGGGGAAATAAACTCGCCCAGTCTAATGACCCACTAAGGTGGCACTTTGACTCTATTAAATACATACAATGCTTGGATAAAATGGGGATTGATGGTGAAATAAGAAAATCTGTCATGAAAGGAGCCTAAACACAGGCATCCAACACAAGTGAACAGATCGATGGGCTGCACTAAAGGAATCAGGCTCAAAAGGTAGTGATAAAGATGTATATATTTATTAAATAATAAAGACACACGTGAACACAGCAACCACAAACAAGCAAGAACGCAAATAACACAGCAAACCCCAAGCCCTAATCTAACTAACTAACTAACTAACAATACACACAAGAAAATGGAACATTATATATATATATATATATATATATATATATATATATATATATATATATATATATATATATATATATATATATATATATATATATATATATATATATACACACACACACACACACACATACACACACACACACACACACACATATATACAAGGCAGGGAGAAGAGACCAAGGGGGAAACAGGAAGCAAAGGAACATCAAGGCAGGAATCAGGGGACAGGTCTCAGGAACCAGGTAAGGGGGACAACATCCAGGACAGGGCAGGAAGCGGAAAAAGGGTCAGGTTTCAGGTTTCAGGTCCAGAATCAGGTTTCAGAACAGGCAAGGCTACAGAAAGGAATACTGAAGCACTGAGCTTCAGTGAAGGACAGGCTTATATAGTCTCAGCAGTTCAACAACAGGTGCAGCTTGATTCCTAGAATGTCCATCTGCTGGGAGACCCCCGCTGGTGGCCACCAGAACTGCACCCTTTGATGCTGAAGGAAGTAGCGACACCAGCAGGCGATCCAGGTAATAGCACCGTTCCTGACAGTTCCCCCCCCCTAAGGAGTGGCCTCCGGACACTCCATTCTGCCCCAGATCTGGCAGTGCGTGTAAAAGTGGAAGAGTCCCCAAAAGTCTCCTCTGTGACTGCAGACTTCTTTGCGCTCTCCGGCCAGAGTCTCTTAACCAACTAGGAGGCGTGTCACCCGAGTCCGACAGTGGGACATGTACCCCACCACCAGGGTCTGGAAGTTTAGATCTGGAAATAAAAACAAACAGGGCAGCAGGCTCCGGGTCATCAGGCTGGGCAGCGGGCTTCGGGTCATCAGACTGGGCAGCGGAGAGGAACTCATCAGGCTGGGCAGCAGACAGGGACTCATCAGGCTGGGCAGCAGACAGGGACTCATCAGGCTGGGCAGCAGACAGGGACTCATCAGGCTGAGCAGCAGACAGGGACTCATCATGCTGGGCAGCGGGCATCGGGTCATCAGGCTGGGCAGCAGTCAGGAACTCATCAGGCTGGGCAGCAGACAGGAACTCATCAGGCTGGGCAGCAGACAGGAACTCATCAGGCTGGGCAGCAGACAGGAACTCATCAGGCTGGGCAGCAGACAGGAACTCATCAGGCTGGGCAGCAGACAGGAACTCATCAGGCTGGGCAGCAGACAGGAACTCATCAGGCTGGGCAGCAGACAGGAACTCATCAGGCTGGGCAGCAGACAGGAACTCATCAGGCTGGGCAGCAGAAAGGAACTCATCAGGCTGGGCAGCAGACAGGAGCTCATCAGGCTGGGCAGCAGACAGGAGCTCATCAGGCTGGGCAGCAGACAGGAGCTCATCAGGCTGGGCAGCAGACAGGAGCTCATCAGGCTGGGCAGCAGACAGGAGCTCATCAGGCTGGGCAGCAGACAGGAGCTTATCAGGCTGGGCAGCAGACATGAGCTCATCAGGCTGGGCAGCAGACAGGAACACATCAGGCTGGGCAGCAGACAGGAACACATCAGGCTGGGCAGCAGACAGGAACACATCAGGCTGGGCAGCAGACAGGAACACATCAGGCTGGGCAGCAGACAGGAACACATCAGGCTGGGCAGCAGACAGGAACTCATCAGGCTGGGCAGCAGACAGGAACTCATCAGGCTGGGCAGCAGACAGGAACTCATCAGGCTGGGCAGCAGACAGGAACACATCAGGCAGGGCAGCAGACAGGAACACATCGGGCCGGGCAGCAGACAGGAACACATCGGGCTGGGCAGCAGACAGGAACACATTGGGCTGGGCAGCAGACAATGGCTCATCAGGCTGGGCAGCAGATACGGGCACATCAGGCTGGGCAGCAGACACAGGCACATCGGGCTGGGCCGCAGGCATGGGTACATCAAGTTGGGCAGCAGGCACGGGCACATCGAGCTGGGTAGCAGGCACGGGCACATCAAGCTGGGTAGCAGGCACGGGCACATCAAGCTGGGTAGCAGGCACGGGCACATCAAGCTGGGTAGCAGGCACGGGCACATCAAGCTGGGCAGCAGGCACGGGCACATCAAGCTGGGCAGCAGGCACGGGCACATCAGGCTGGGCAGCAGGCACGGGCACATCAGACTGGGCAGCAGGCACATCAAGCTGGGCAGCAGGCACGGGCACATAAGCTGGGCAACAGGCACATCAAGCTGGGTAGC
The DNA here is from genome assembly GCA_028564925.1 of Lithobates sylvaticus. NCBI lineage: Eukaryota > Metazoa > Chordata > Amphibia > Anura > Ranidae > Lithobates > Lithobates sylvaticus. Next base: position 358,383,132 of record CM053026.1, on the reverse strand, counting down.
AGGCACGGGCACATCAAGCTGGGCAGCAGGCACGAGCACATCAGAATGGAAGGCAGGCAGCGGGTCATCAGACTGGAAAACTGGCAGTGGGTCATCAGACTGGAAAACTGGCAGCGGGTCATCAGACTGGAAAACTGGCAGCGGGACATCAGACCGGAAAACTGGCACCAGGACATCAGACTGGAAGGCTGGGACGTCAGGCTGGAAGGCTGGGACATCAGGCTTGAGGGCTGGAACATCAGGCTGGAAGGCTGGCACCAGGACGTCAGACTGGAAGGCTGGGACATCAGGCTTGAGGGCTGGAACATCAGGCTGGAAGGCCGGCAACGGGACATCAGACTGGAAGGCTGGGGCGTCAGGCTGGAAGGCTAGGACATCAGACTGGAAGGCTGGAACGTCAGGCTGGAGGGCTGGCACCAGGACATCAGGCTGGAATGCTGGAACATCAGACTGGAAGGCCAGCACCAGGACATCAGACTGAAGGGCTGGGACGTCAGGCTTGAAGGCTGGGACATCAGTCTGGAAGGCTAGGACATCAGACTGGAAGGCTGGAACGTCAGGCTGGGAGGCTAGTACTGGCTCTTCAGGCTGGATTGCTGGCACCTCCTGCTGGAACTCTGGCGCTTCAGGCTGGGACAGATTAGTGGGTGTGGAGGCAGATTGGATTACTGGCAGGATCGTTTTGGTTGGGAAGAACTTTCGCTTTTTCTTTGACTTGGTCGCTGAAGCTTTGTAGGTTGGGGGTGCAGCAGACAGGAAAGGAGTGTTGGGATATGGCAGAGAAGAGGTAACAGTAGCTGGGGAAGTTCTTGTGGATTAGTAGGCAGCTGAGAAGAGGCAGGGGGGTTGTATGCAGGATAGGTACAGGGAGAAGAGACCGGATATGAATATTTGGTTGGGAGCAATGTATACTGGGTGGCAACTGAGTTTGGCATGGGTGATGGGGAAACATACATTTGTGGATTTGTAGGCAGCTGAGAAGAGGCAGGGGGGTTAAATGCAGGATAGGTACAGGGAGAAGAGACCGGATATGAGTATTTGGTTGGGAGCAGTGTATACTGGGTGGCAACTGGGTTTGGTATGGGTGATGGGGAAACATACATTTGGGTAGGCTGGTGTCGGATGGCAGAAGTGGTTGGTTTGGCTGGGGCTAATTTTACCATATCAGACCATGCTGAAAGTATGGGTTGTACAAACTGTGGATTTAAGTTTCCCTGTCTAACAAAAGACTGAGCGGACACAATGCACTCAGCAATCACCTGTGGGGAACAGCCAGAGTAGTGCTCACAGAAATCGGCAGGATCATCTTCAAAAAGCCATACTAGGGATACAACCTGATTCATATTAAAAGGGGGAGTGAAATCATCACGGCTCTCAGGAATACAGGGCAGGGCCAGCTCTGTACAAATCTTGATCAGAGGCTGCACGTCCTCAAAAAGAAAATGGCCCTGCTCAACGAAAACATGGGCTATACGGTAGCACTCCAGTAGTTGCTCCCTAGTATAGTCACCCAAAGTCTGATAACAAAAATCTCGTTCTTCCATTGCCAGGAGCGAAAGATACAATATATCTTCCAGCAAGTGTCCAGACCCAATTCCCAAGTGCAGCCGATCTGTTTGTACGGCTTCAGTATTCTGTCATGAAAGGAGCCTAAACACAGGCATCCAACACAAGTGAACAGATCGATGGGCTGCACTAAAGGAATCAGGCTCAAAAGGTAGTGATAAAGATGTATATATTTATTAAATAATAAAGCCACACATGAACACAGCAACCACAAACAAGCAAGAACGCAAATAACACAGCAAACCCCAAGCCCTAATCTAACTAACTAACAATACACACAAGAAAATGGAACATATATATATACACATATATATACACAAGGCAGGGAGAAGAGACCAAGGGGGAAACAGGAAGCAAAGGAACATCAAGGCAGGAATCAGGGGACGGGTCTCAGGAACCAGGTAAGGGGGACAACATCCAGGACAGGGCAGGAAGCGGATAAAGGGTCAGGTTTCAGGTTTCAGGTCCAGGATCAGGTTTCAGAACAGGCAAAGACAAGGCTACAGAAAGGAATACTGAAGCACTGAGCTTCAGTGAAGGACAGGCTTATATAGTCTCAGCAGTTCAACAACAGGTGCAGCTTGATTCCTAGAATGTCCATCTGCTGGGAGACCCCCGCTGGTGGCCACCAGAACTGCACCCTTTGATGCAGAAGGAAGTAGCGACACCAGCAGGCGATCCAGGTAATAGCACCGTTCCTGACAATATCCATTGCTGCTGAGGTTGAAGGGGTGGGGGTCAGCCTGTCAGTGCTCAGACCATACGCCACACACTGCATCAAATTGGTCTGCATGGCTGTCGTCCCAGAAGGAAGCCTCTTCTAAACATGATGCCCAAGAAAGCCCGCAAACAGTTTGCTGAAGACAAGCAAACTAAGGACTAGGGATGAGCTTCGAGTTTGAGTCAAACTTATGTTCAACTCGAACATTGCCTGTTCGCCTGTTCACCGAATAGCGAACAATTTGGGGGGTGTTCGCGGCAAATTCGAAAAGTCACGGAATACCCTGTAAAAGTCTATGGGAGAAATCTAAAGTGCTAATTTTAAAAGCCTATATGCAAGTTATTGTTAGGGATGAGCCCGGTGTTCGAATCGAACATCAGGCGTTCGCCCGCTCGGCGAGCCCAGAACTATTTGGGCCACTCGCATCAAATTCATGTGATGCGAGCGGCCCGCAATGCACTGCGCCAGTTGCAGTGCATTGCTGACTGATGATTGCCCAAGCATGCACTGTGACCCGCATGCTTGGCCAATCAAAGAGCCAGCGGCGAGGAGAGCAATAATTGGCCACAGGCAGGATGCCTGTGGACAATTATAGCTCAGGGGGTTTAGTACAAGTACATCTTCTTCCTCCGATCCGCTTCTTCTTGCTCTGGTCTTCTCGTCCGGCATCTTCTTCCATGGCGTCGGCGTCTCTTCTTGGCCGCTCCACGCAATGGGAGGTTCCTGCTGTGTGAGGCTTCGCTGCGTCTGACAGGTCTTTTATAACGGAGGGCGGGGCCACCTGGTAACCCCGCCCCCTCTGAAGCACGGGGACGTCATGGGGAATTCCCTATGGCTTTCCCCATGAGGTCAGAGGGGGGCGGGCTCACCAGGTGGCCCCGCCCTCCATTATAAAAGACCTGTCAGACACAGCGAAGCCTCACACAGCGGGAGCCTCCCATTGCGCGGAGCGGCCCAGAAGAGACGCTGACGCCATGGAAGAAGATGCCGGACGAGAAGACCAGAGCAAGAAGAAGCGGATCGGAGGAAGAAGATGATGGAAGAAGAAGATGGAAGAAGATGCCGGAAGGAGAAGATGGAGGATGAAGAAAGGAAGAAGGAAGACCAGAAGAAAGAAGATTTTAATAAAGGAATTGTCAAAGACCGTCTCCTGTAATTTTTACCATTTTTGCCACTTTTTTGGTGAAATGGTAGGGGTACAAGTACCCCCCTACCATTTCACACAGGGGTGGGCGGGATCTAGGGGTCCCCTTGTTAAAGGGGGCTTCCAGTTTCTGATAAGCCCCCCGCCCGCAGTCATTTATTAATTACTTTTTTTTTATGAATGGCTTTCAATGAATGACTGTTCTCCGTGTTACGGGAGCCGTCAATTCATTAGCTACGAGTAATTTTAAATAGCTTTTTTTCCTGCAAAAATTACACTTTTTGAAGGAACAGTTCTAAGCACAGGAAACATGCGCCCCTTCACAGGCATACTATAGACACCCCCCAGGTACGAAATTTAAAGGAATATTACACTTTTATTGTTTCACTTTAAGCATTATTAAAATCACTGCTCCTGAAAAAACGGGCGTTTTAAAAAAAATAATTTGCATTGATACATGTCCCCTGGGGCAGGACCCAGGTCCCCAAACACTTTTTATGACAATAACATGCATATTAGCCTTTAAAATTAGCACTTTTGATTTCGAACCTTTGCATCCATTGTAACTAATAGGGTTCTTATGCTCGCACGGACTTTAGGTCCGTTCGCGGGTTCTGATGCAAACCGAACCCCGGGATGTTCGGCTCATCCATAGTTATTGTCATAAAAAGTGTTTGGGGACCTGGGTCCTGCCCCAGGGGACATGTATCAATGCAAAAAAGTTTTTAAAACGGCAGTTTTTTCAGGAGCAGTGATTTTAATAATGCTTAAAGTGAAACAATGAGCCTGGGTTCACACTATTGCGAATTCGCAGCGGGGGAAAACACTGCGAATTCGCAGGACATTTCAAAACCCATTGTTTTCAATGGGGCACGTTCACATATGTCCGGTGCATGCGCACTGCGCATTGCAGAAAAAACGCAACCGACTTTGGTGCGGTGCGGGGCGGATCAGGTGCGAATTCAGGCCCATTATCTTCTATGGGCACGCATCTGATTCGCTCCTGGCTTGCGTTCTGAACAGAAATTCGCAAGTCATTGTACTACCTCTGAGGGGGAAGTCCACGCCCAATTAAAAAAAAAAAAACGGCATTGAATTCCCCCTCCAGAGGCATACCAAGCCCTTAGGTCTGGTATGGATTTTAAGGGTACCCCCTACACCGAAAAAACGGCGTGGGGGTCCCCCCAAAATCCATACCAGACCCTTATCCGAGCACGCAGCCTGGCAGGTCAGGAAAGGGGGTGGGGACGAGCGAGTGCCCCCCCTCCTGAATCGTACCAGGCCGCATGCCCTCAACATGGGGGGTTGGTGTTTTGGGGAAGGGGGTGCCCTGCGGCCCCCCCACCCCAAAGCACCTTGTCCCCATGTTGATGAGGACAAGGGCCTCTTCCCGACAACCCTGGCCGTTGGTTGTCGGGGTCTGCGGGCGGGGGGCTTATCGGAATCCGGGAGCTCCCTATAATAAGGGGGCCCCCAGATCCCGGCCCCCCACCCTATGTGAATGAGTATGGGGTACGATGTACCCCTACCCATTCACCTAAGGTGTAAAGTGTAAATAAAAAAAACTAAATTTTTAAAAAATATTTTATTGCACTGCTCCGGGGGTCTTCTTCCGTCTTGGGGGGTCTTCTCGACGGACTCCTCTGCTATTTTACTAGCTCTTTTACCGAGCGGAGGAGTCTGGGGGTCTCGATCTGCCTTCGGGGGTCTTCCGGGGTCTCTTCTGTTCTTGCCACTGTCGTCGCCTTCTGCACCGCCGCCTTCTTCTTCTTCTTAAGATGTTGACTCGTCGCTCTCTCTGGCCGGAATGGCAGAGCCGCGCTGTGTTGTGACTTATATAGGGACAAGGGGGCAGGGTCACATGCTCATGTCACATGGTGACCCCGCCCCCTATGATGTCACAGTCCCAGCATCCTCTTAAGAAGAAGAAGAAGAAAAAGAAGGCGGCGGCGGCGCAGAAGGCGACGACAGCGGCAAGAACAGAAGAGACCCCGGAAGACCCCCGAAGGCGGATCGAGACCCCCAGACGACGGTGACGACGAAAAGAGCTAGGTAAAATAGCGGAGGAGTCCGGCGAGAAGACCTCCCAAGACGGAAGAAGACCCCCGGAGCAGTGCAATAAAATATTTAAAAAAAATGGTGTGTTTTTTTTTTTTTATTTACACCTTAGGTGAATGGGTAGGGGTACATCGTACCCCATACTCATTCACATAGGGTGGGTGCCGGGATCTGGCACACCGCAGAACAGCCGACGTTTCACTGCGCAGTCACGCAGGGCCTTCAATTCGCACCGCACTAGTCTGAACCCAGGCTAAAAGTGTAATATTCCTTTAAATTTTGTACCTGGGGGGGTGTGTATAGTATGCCTGTAAAGGGGCGCATGTTTCCTGTGCTTAGAACTGTCCTTGCACAAAGTGTCATTTTTTCAGGGAAAAAAAGGATTTTAAATCATTTGCGGCTATAATGAATTGTCGGCTCCTGTAATACAGAGAACAGTCATTGAAAGTCATTGATAAAAAAAAAAAAATATGCGTGGGGTTCCCCCCAAATTCAGTTACCAAGCCCTTCAGGTCTGATATGGATTTTAAGGGGAACCCCACGCCCAAAAAAAAGAAAATGGCGTGGGGGTCCCCCTCAAAATCCATACCAGACCCTTATCCGAGCACGCAACCTGGCAGGCCGCAGGAAAAGAGGGGGGACGAGAGATTCCCCCCCTCCTGAACCGTACCAGGCCACATGCCCTCAATATTGGGAGGATGCTTTGGGGGTCTGTGACCCCTCAAAGCACCATGTCCCCATGTTGATGAGGAGAAGGGCCTCATCCCCACAACCCTTGCCCGGTGGTTGTGGGGGGTCTGCGGGCGGGGGCTTATCAGAATCTGGAAGCCCCCTTTAACAAGGGCACCCCCAGATCCTACCCCCCCTGTTTGAAATGGTAAGGGGGCAAAAAAGCACCCCTACCATTTCACAAAGAAAGTGTAAATTTTTTTTAAAAAACACACTGACACCTTTGGGAAAAGTCCTTTATTAAAAAAAGAAAAAAAAAAAAAGAAGATTCCAGCGGTGGTAATCCACTTGTGCATTTCCGACAACGTTCAGCGCAGCGCATCCTGTCTCCATGGGAACCCCGTCTTAGCTGAGGAGGACCGGGCCACCCGTCACCTGACCCCCCCTACCGCTGATGCACGCAAGAGGGAAGCTGGGCTTCCCCAGTGACGTACGGGTGACCCCGCCCCCTCTGATGTAACGGAAACCTGCGTTACATCAGAGGGGGGCGGGGTCACCTGTACATCACTGGAGAAGCCCAAATTTTCCCTTGCGTCAGAGGGGGCGGGGTCACCCTTACATCACTGGGGAAGCCTGGGTTTCCCCTGGGTTTCTCCACAGAGACACAGCTGAGGGACCGGGCCACCCGTCACCTGACCCTGTCCCCCTCTGACGCAAGGGAAAAGCTGGGCTTCCCCAGTGATGTATGTGTGACCCCGCCCCCCTCTGATGTAACGCAGGGTTCCGTTACATCAGAGGGGGGCGGGGTCACCCGTACATCACTGGGGAAGCCCAGCTTCCCCCTTGCGTTGCATCAGAGGGGGGCGGGGTCAGGTGACAGGTGGCCCGGTCCTCCTCAGCTAAGACGGGATTCCTGCAGTGTCTCCATGGAGACAGGATGCGCAGCACTGGGCGTCGTCGGAAAAGAGATCAGCCATCACTGAACCCCGAAGAAGAGATCACCCATCGCTGGATAGCAAGAGTTGATTACCACCACTGGAATCTTTTTTTTTTTTTTGTGAAATGGTAGGGGTACTTTTGTCACAGACCCCCAAAGCATCCGCCCAATGATGAGGGGTTCCGCTTAAAATCCCTTCAGGTCTGGTATGGGTATTTAGGGGGAACCCCACGTCATTTTTTTTTAAATTTGATGCAGGGTTCCCCTTAATATCAATTCCAGACCTGAAGGGCCTGGTAATTGAATTTGGGGGGAACCCCACGCATATTTTTTAAAAATTTTTATCAATGACTTTCAATGACTGTTTTCTGTATTACGGGATCCAACAATTCATTATAGTCGCGAGTGATTTTAAATGACTTTTTTTCCTGCAAAAATTACACTTTGTGCAGGGACAGTTCTAAGCACGGGAAACATGCGCCCCTTTACAGGCATACTATACACACCCCCCAGGTACGAAATTTAAAGGAATATTACACTTTTATTGTTTCACTTTAAGCATTATTAAAATCACTGCTCCTAAAAAAACTTCTGTTTTTAAAAGTTTTTTTTGCATTGATACATGTCCCCTGGGGCAGGACCCAGGTCCCCAAACACTTTTTATGACAATAACTTGCATATTAGCCTTTACAATTAGCACTTTTGATTTTGAACATTCAACTTCTGTTGACTTTAATAGGGTTCTAAAGTTCACACGAACTTTAGGTCTGTTCGCAGGTTCTGGTGCGAACCGAACAGGGGGGTGTTCGGTTCATCCCTACTAAGGACATGGATTACTGGAACCATGTTCTGTGGTCTGATGAGACCAAGATAAACTTATTTGGTTCAGATGGTGTCAAATGTGCGTGGCAGCAACCAGGTGAGAAGTACAAAGACAAGTGTGTCTTGCCTACAGTCAAGTATGGTGGTGGGAGTGTCATGGTCTGGGGCTGCATGAGTACTGCTGGCAATGGGGAGCTACAGTTCACTGAGGGAACCATGAATGCCAACATGTACTGTGACATACTGAAGCAGAGCATGATCCCCTCCCTTCAGAGACTGGGCCACAGGGCAGTATTCCAACATGATAATGACCCCAAACATACCTCCAAGATGACTACTGCTTTGCTAAAGAAGCTGAGGTTAAAGGTGATGGACTGGGAAAGCATGTCTCCAGACCTAAACCCTATTGAGTATCTGTGGGGCATCCTCAAATGGAAGGCGGAGGAGCGCAAGGTCTCTAATATCCACCAGCCCCATGATGTCGTCATGGAGGAGTGGAGGAGGACTCCAGTGGCAACCTGTGAAGCTCTGGTGAACTCCATGCCCAAGAGGATTAAGGCAATGCTGGAAAATAATGTTGGCCACACAAAATAATGACACTTTGGGCCAAATTTGGACATTTTCACTTAGGGGTGCACTCACTTTTGTTGCCAGTGGTTTAGACTTTGATGGCTGTGTGGTGAGTTATTTTGAGGGGACAGCAAGTTTACACTGTTATACAAGCTGTACACTCTTTACATTGTAGCAAAGTGTAATTTCTTCAGTGTTGTCACATGAAAAGATATAATAAAATATTTACAAAAATGTCAGGGGTGTACTTACTTTTGTGAGATACTGTAAAGGCCCATACACACAATCGTACTTTTTGACAACAAACAAGCAAATCAGCTGTTTTAGAGCAACATTTGACAGTGTTTACGCTCCATCGGACAAACTTTTTCGTTTTTTAATCGGACAAACATTCGCTCTGCAAACAGACAAACTTTTTGGCAACAAAAGTCAGATGGAGCAAAGTTTGATCGTGTGTACAGAAATCCATTGGACTTAAGTCCAAAGTACAAACACGCATGCTCAGAACCAATGCAAAAGATCAGACAACTAATACAGAAGTTGACCAAAGGGTGGCGGTAAAGAGCAGAAAAAACATGTGATTTGGTGAAAGTTGGCTGAAAAAGTCCTGCCGTGTGTATGCAATACAAGTTCACGGCCATTGCCCTTTGGACAGAAATCCACATAAAAGTTTGATTGAAGTCCGATCGTGTGTGTATGTAAATAATATACTGTATATTTAATTATGTAAAGGGCACAGGCTCAACTGGCATCAGCGGGGGTTACCATCCATGAGACAAGGATACCTAGAAAATAGTCCAAGCAGGGCTTTGTACATCAAGTCCGTTGCATAAAACAAACAAAACATCTGGTCATCCTAGCCACTAAATAAACTCACGTCCCTCACTAACAGAGTGCCCCCTAATGGATTCCCAAAAAGAAACAGGTCAGTGTGTTCCATCTGCGTTCTCACTGGGCACAGTATTGGAGGCGTCCACAGCTCTTTACTGACCGGGCGGTCTTGGAGTCAGTGAGCGGGCTCACTCACAGCCTTTCAGCAGCTGCTTGATGAGCCAGTGCCTTTGGAGCCAGCTAATCCATCCATTCCATACCCAGCGCTCGGATGTGACCTTGTTCAGGGCTCTTTACTGGAGGAACCTTTTGACGCTCATGGTTCACCTACATTTGTAAGTGTATCAATTTTATCTGTCATATTACAATAAACAAACGTTATTTGCACCATGAGCCTGAATTCTCGTATTTCTCTTTATGTTCCCAAAAACAAACAGAAGCACATTTTGCTAACATACAGTGGACACTTGCTGGGTCCCTGGCCTGTATTTTACATAACATTTAAAGTCTTGCAGAGCAAGAAAACAATATTGTGACCCTTGCATTGCTTCCTTTTGTTCTGAGGCTTTCTCTGTAGATGAGAATGGTCTGTAATCCGTCAGAACATCCTGCCCAAAAGGTAATGACTCAATCACTCTAATACCCACTTTATGGCCAGACACTTCCTTTCTACTATTGGATAGTTTCTTTTTGCAAGGGTTAGTTTCTGGTTGATGTACGCTACTGGATGCTCTTCCCCATTCATTTCCTGGGACAGACTGCTCCCAGGCCAACATGGTGGGAGTGAACACTGATCTTTTACACATAATTTGAGCTTCTACAGTAGTAAAGTTAGGCACAAACCACTGGTAGTGTAGTAAAAAGCTCTGAACTGTTTTTTTTAATATACATTTTCAAATTGCTTCAATCTTCTCTCTTATGCCGTGTACACACGATCGGAATATTGGCCAGCAAGAGACGCCGTTCATCTTCAGAGATTTTGGGAATCTCCTTGTCCTCCGTACTGCGCAAGCGATGGGCCTGCGCAGTACGGGCCGGACACTATCTGATGGCCGGACAGTTTTTGTCAGAACACCGGTATACATGTCTATTCTGCACAAGGTACGGACAAGTCCTGTGGGATCCATGCCTGGTTCATTTTAATGAACGTGAGCCTGTCCACATTGGCTCTGGACAGGCGGCTGCGCTTGTCTGTGATAACGCCCCCTGCCGTGCTAAATACACGTTCAGATAATACACTGGCTGCAGGGCAGGCCAGCACCTCCATGGCGTAAAGGGCAAGCTCAGGCCATGTACCCATTTTTGGAGACCCAGAAGTTGAAGGGGGCAGACCCGTCTTTCAGTACGTGTAGGCGTGTGCACACATACTGCTCCACCATGTTGGTGAAATGCTACCTCCTGCTAAGAGATTCCATCTCAGCTGGTGGTGCTGGTTTTTGTGGCGTGCTGACAAAACTTTTCCACATTTCGGCCATGCTAACCCTGCCTTCTGAGGTGCTGGCGGTGCCCCGACTGCGTTGGCGACCTCTTCCTCCTCCTCTGCCTTCGCCTTGTGCTTCCACCGTACCCCCACTGTCAGGTGGGAATGCCACCAGCAGCGCGTCTACCAGCGTGCGCTTGTACTCGAGCATCTTACGATCACGCTCCAGTGAGGTAATTAAGGACGGTACGTTGTCCTTGTAACGGGGATCCGGCAGGGTGGCCACCCAGTAATCAGCACCAGTTAGAATGTGGGCCACTCGGCGGTCGTTGCGGAGACACTGCAGCATGTAATCGCTCATGTGTGCCAGGCTGCCCAGAGGCAACGAAAAGCTGTCCTCTGTATCGTATCGAGGTGTATCGTCGGTGTCCTCTGTATCCCCCCAGCCATACACCAGTGATTGCCATGAGCTGGTCTGGGTGCCACCCTGCTGTGAACATGGTTCCTCCTTCTCCATCTCCTCCTCCTCATCCTCCACCTCGTCATCCTCCAGAACTGTGCCCTTGCTGGACAATTGTGTACCTGGCGTTTGTTGGTGCAGGAACCCACGCTCGTAGCCACTTGTGAATGACTGCCCTGAAAGCCTTGGAAATGATCCCTCTTCCTCCTCCTCCTGTGCCACATCCTCTTCCATCATCGCCCGAGTCGTTTTTTCAAAGAGGCATAGAACTGGGATAGTAACGCTGAGAACGGCGTCATCGGCACTGGCCATGTTGATGGAGTACTCGAAACAGTGCAACAAGGCACACAGGTCTCGCATGGAGGCCCAGTTATTGGTGGTGAAGTGGTGCTGTTACGCAGAGCGACTCACGCGTACGTGCTGCAGCTGAAGCTCCACTATTGCCTGCTGCTGCTCGCACAGTCTGGCCAGCATGTGCAAGATGGAGTTCCACCTTGTGGGCACGTCACATATGAGGCAGTGAGCAGGAAGGCCGAACTTACGCTGCAGCGCTGACAGGCGAGCAGCAGCAGGGTGAGAATGATGAAAGTGCGCACAGACGGCCCGCACTTTCTGCAGCAGCTCTGGCATATCGGGGTAATTTTTAAGGAACCTCTGGACCACCAAGGTCAGCATATGCGCCAGGCAAGGGATGTGCGTCAAACCGGCTAGGCCCAGAGCTGCTACGAGATTTCGCCCATCATCGCACACCACCAGGCCGGGCTTGAGGCTCACTACCACCAACCACTCATCGGCCTGTTGTTTCATGTCCCTCCACAACTCCTGCGCGGTGTGGGGTTTTTCCCCCAAACAGGAAAGTTTTAAAACTGCCTGCTGTCGTTTACCCCTGGCTGTGCTGAAGTTGGTGGTGAAGGTGTTACGCTGACCGGATGAGGAAGCGGTAGAAGATGAGGAAGCGGAGTAGGAGGAGTTAGCAACAGGAGGCGCCCTGCAAACCTTGCTGGTGGAAGGACATGTGCCAAACTGATATCCGCCTCAGGCCCAGCCGCCACTGCATTTATCCTGTGTGCTGTTAGGGAGATATAATGTCCCTGACCGTGCTTACTGGTCCACTCATCCGTAGTTAGGTGGACCTTGCCACAGATGGCATTGCGCAGTGCACACCTGATTTTGTCCCCCACTTGGTTGTGCAGGGAAGGGATGGCTCGCCTGGAAAAGTAGTGGCGGCTGGGCACGACGTACTGTGGGACAGCCAATGCCATCAGGCTTTTAAAACTTTGCGTCTCCACCAGACGGAATGACAGCATTTCAAAGGTGAGGAATTTGGGAGATAGCTGAACGGAGAGAGCTGAACGCTTCCATGGGACATTGTGGAGGTGGTTGGTGACCCAGGTGGTAGTGTTGCTGGCAGATCCTCTGTTTGCGGGTTGGCAGGTGCCACTGTCACTACAGAGGTGGATGAAGAGGCCGAGAATGCAGCAGAAGAGGAAGCAGGAGGAGCCAGAGACTTTTCTTGATTTTTGAGGTGTCTACTCCACTGCAGCTCGTGCTTTGCACTTAGATGCCTGGTCATGCAGGTTGTGCTCAGGTTGAGAACGTTTATGCCTCGCTTCAGGCTTTGATTGCACAGCGCTCAAACCACTCATGTCTTGTCATCAGCACATTGTCTGAAGAACTGCCACGCTGTCTAGGGGACGGACGCTCCGCTTTTGCACCATGCTCCCTCTTCTGCTGTGCTGGTGGCTCTGTGCGAACACCACCTCTTCCTCCGAACCACACTGGTCACCTGCATAACGTTGATTCCATGTGGGGTCGAGGACCTCATCTTCCTCCACATCATCTTCCACCCAGTCTTCACCCCTGCCCTCCTTGTCGGTCTGCACAATTTCGAAAGCAGCAGCAGTTGGCACCTGTGTTTTGTCATCATCCGAGATGTGCTGCAATGGTCCTCCCATGTACTCATCATGAAACATAGGGCGGTTAAATAGCAGGGGGTTAAACCTTTATTGGGTAAAATACGGCCCTGACGCTATAAAAAATAAACTAGCTAAACTGCGTCACCCGTGACACTTATACAGTGATCACTGGTGACAGGGGGTAATCAAGGGGTTAAACCTTTATTGGGGGGAAAATTATTGGAGATTCGGGACTGTCTATGGTACAAACGCAAAAAAAAAAAAAATAGTTTCATAAATGTATGATAAAATTGCTTGTTTTATTAACATATAAAATAAAGAGAAAAAGAAAATACAATGTTAGACTCCATGTACACCGGTATATAGGTCATAGGGTTCAAAGGTATTACATACAATTCCTAATAGAACACCTATATGATCATACATTCAAGGTACACAGGTCATGATACTTGTCCAATCGCTCGACATGTTTCGCCTAGATAGGCTTCATCAGGAGACAAGGATAAAGTATATTTGCAGATGGACGAGGATTTTGGAAATATTTTCGTATTCTATGGTATGTATACAAAACAATATATTGGTTAGTATATATAGATCAATTGATAATCATTAAAACGTTATATATGCTGTAGAGAATGTGCGGTAGCAGGAATGTCTGGTGAAGTCAATTTACACATGCATGATTGCCTACCTCCAATGTCATAGGGGTCATAAGCATGGCCAGGCTTCCAAGAATTGGTGCCGATGGTCTCACTGGAACACCCCCCAGATAGGGATTTGCACAGGGCTGTACCCAGCGGACACCACCAGAACTAGTGGCTGGGGAGTTGTAGGGGGAGAGAGAAATCCTATTCCTTTTCCAACAATGTGTTTAAAGGGCCTGTGAAGTACAGAAGTACTTATTAACCACAATTATGTTAAAGTAAAGTATAATTATTCGTAAAGTAGGAAAGTAATATGACCGTGCCCAATGTCAGTTGTCAGGCTTTACCTACCTTTACGGAAACTTGTGAAGATTTATACTTGTGAGAGGCTCGGGTCAAACCACCCCCCAAAAAAGGACAGATAATGGGGGGGAAGAGAACGGGAACTGCTAGATCTTTGTTTTAGGTACTTGTCCACTGGACCAAGATAATTTCTGAAAGATAACAAAATAAGAAAGAGAGACCCCAATAAAAGTGCATAGGAACCATATCCAATACATTTTATGGATCCCTAAAAGAGAGGGATTGCGGTCCCCTACCTTATAATGGAATGTATATGGCATCAGAACGTGTCATATTTAATGGCTGGTCAGCCCATATACTGCCACTCAACAGGGGCTAGGTATATCATCCAATGCCTAAAAAGAGGGTATTTAAGATAAGTACAGTAGTTCCATATATTCAGAGTTACAGTGGGCAAAATGTCCACCATTTAAAAAAATTAGAAAAGTTAGGTTGAATCAGTCTACCTGTTTGTGTTGTTCCCAGAGCGTCCCGAGCCTCACGTCCACCTCAGTCTGACACAGCGTCAGACTGGGTTTAAGTAGTCTCCCCCGTGGCGCCAAAAGCGCACGGCGTGTGACGTCACGCCGTGCTGACGTCACGCGGACGCAGTACGGAGGTCGGCCGGCGCTCAATCCAGACCATGTGACCGGAGTGTTCCTATGAGGGACTCCTTCCGGTGCACAGTTCAGCTGGGACTGCCCTAACATGCCCTGCTGACAGCAGCCATACTGTTCTGTCAAATGCAGGGCATGATGGGGTCCCTGTAGATGGAAAATTAGAACTTAGTGGCCGGATCGATACTGCCGGCCGACCCCTGACCCGGAGGCGTGGCGGGCAGAAGACCACCTTAAGGTGGACATGAAACCATGCCACGCGTCCGGAGCAGTCCATACAAGTCCCCAAAACCCTGGGGCGATCGCCATATAGGGCATTCCCCGTGCATTGATGTTAATTATCCCCAGGGGCCTGTGCCAGCGCAAAGTCCACCGAGACCAATCAAAGCTTGAAAAAAGAGAGAAATAAGAGAAAAGAATAAGGAAAAGAATAAAGAAATGGGGAAGACACCCTGCAAACACACATTCACCGCAGCATATAGTTGTTGTTATTTTTATTAGATTGTTATTAGAAACATAATTTATACAACTCAAAATAAGTATTTACAAACCAATAAAGATATTAGGTAAACAATTTCACCCCCACATAGGGGGGGATATTACATGAACAAGCACGTTTCAGCACACACAAATTAAGGCTAGATCCAGGCCATATACGGCCCTCGCATCAAACCTAGCGATGCTCAACTTCTGGTGCTGGCAAAGAGAGGGAAAAAGGATGGGAAGGGGAAAGAACGGGGAAAGGGGAAGGGAAGGAAGGGGGGAAGGGGAGAGAGGGGGAAGGGAAGAAGGGAGGGGGAAGGGACTGCAGCCGGTGAGGAAACGAAAAGCTGAAGATGAGACATAAGAGACCATACATTATAAGAAAGGTTTAAAACTGATTCCTTCGTTGAGGCCCGGGTATCGGGTAGCCTTCAACAAATAGATCCATCTCGTTTCGATCTGTAAGAGTTTCTTGTCTAGATCACCCCCCCGTTCCTGTTGGGGGAGGTGCTCAAGACTATAGAATCCAATATATTTGAGATCAAAATTGTGATATAAGCCTACATGACGGCTAATTGGTGTCTCCATTTTGCGTTTACATATTAGTGATACATGATCTCTCATGCGACAAAATAGGGGGCGTTTTGTTTTTCCCACATAAAATGCTCCACATAGGCATTTCATCAGGTATACTGATCCTACTGATTGGCAATTAGTGCGATGTTTTGGAGTCCATGTTCTACCATCTGGTAAATCTATATTTTTGCCCTCCAGAATGAAGCGGCAAAATTTACATTTGCCACATTTGTATGTGCCTGGAATTTGTTTTTTACTGTTCTGATCACTCGAATAGTGACTGCTTACTAGGGTGTCACGTAATGAGCGTGACCTCTTATATGTAATCTCTGGGTATGGTTTGATATATTTGGATATTTTTTCATCAGTGGACAGTAAATACCAAAATTTTTTATATATGTTGCGTACCTTCCTATGTTGCCGGTTGTATTTAGTAACAACTCGTGTACTTTCCTGGGTCTTAACCCGTCTGGGTTTATATAATAGGAGTTGTCTGTTCATATCCACTACCTGATTATAAGCTTTCCTAAGACATGTTTTGCTGTATCCTCGCAGTAGGAGGCGTTCGCGCAAAAGATTCGCCTCTCGTTGAAAGTCATCGAGATGCGTACAATTTCGCTTTATCCTTAGAAATTGGCTGTAGGGGATGCTTTTGATTAATTTCTCAGGATGGGAACTGCTGGCATGCAGCAAGCTATTGCCTGCTGAGGATTTTCTATAGAGGGTAGAGCACAATGTTCCTTTCTCATCAACAAAGAGTTCAACGTCCAAAAAAGTAATCCTTTTCTGGTCGTAATTAAAAGTAAATTTTAGGTTATATTCATTAATTTGTAATTCGTTCAGAAATACAATAAGGTCCTCCCTCGATCCTGACCATATCATGAGGACGTCATCAATGTAACGACTCCATGATAAGATTTGACCAATCGACAGGCTTTTACTCTCATCAGAAAATAGGTCTCGCTCCCATCCCCCCAGGTACAGGTTCGCATATGAGGGCGCGCACTTTGCCCCCATAGCGACCCCCTGCACCTGGAGATAATGGGAGCGTTTAAATACAAATATGTTGTGCATCAGCACGAAGCTAAGTAGCTCCAATACAAACTCATTGTATTTCCATGAGTCAATATCTCTTTCTGTCAGGAATTCCCCTATCACCTCGATACCCTTTTTATGTGGGATCGAGTTATAGAGGGTCTCTATGTCAATGGCTACAAGCCATGCATTTGCAGGGATCTGTAATCCATCAGTGCTTTTCAAAAGTTCTATAGTATCTTTTACATATGAGAATAGACATTTTACATGCGGGTACAAATACTCATCAACCAATTGGCTGGCTTTTTCTGTCAGAGACCCGCACCCTGAAATTATGGGGCGGCCTGGTGGCGATGTCAGACTCTTGTGTACCTTGGGCAAGGCATAAAAGGTAGGAGTGGTAAATGAAGTCATATCTAGGAAGTCATAAGTTTTAGCATCTATAGTGCCATTTATACGGGCCTTCATTATTATGTTTCTATATTTATTCATATAGTAGTTTACATGTGAGGCTGGTACCGATCTGTACCAAGTTTTATTTGATATTATATCTAAGCACATTTTTTCATAGTTCTCTACGTCTAAGATAACCAAATTCCCACCCTTGTCCGATGGTTTGATTATAATATTGTTATTTGTTTTCAAGGTTTTCAATGCCTCTTTGAGTTCCTTCGGCAGGTTGGTTTGAGATCCAGTCTGCCAATTAGTGGATTCTATTTCCTTTGTAACCTGTATAACAAAGGCCCAAATATTGGAATTCCCCTGTAGAACAGGAAAGGATTTTGATTTGGGTTTGTACGTTTTAGGGTTGCCAAAGTTTTGAGCACCAGGAGCCGATGGGTCCGTAGGGCGAGGGCAGGAGGGAGGGAAAGTCACCCCCTGTTGGATAATGGGGGTAACGGAGGGACTGGTAAATATCCAGCCCTCCTCCTCCGGGTTGCTCTCGTCCCACAGATCCATCAGGTCCTGTAGTGCCCTTAAGTCCTCAAAGGTGACTCCTTCTATATTGGCGTTGTTCTGTTCGCCAATGGGAGCATCAAGTGATGTTTTATCATAGATAACTTTATACATCAGGCGTCGTGCGAAGAGGTGAAGATCTTTAACCAATTCGAACTTGTCTGCATTTTCATCTGGACAGAAGGTGAGACCCAACTGCAATACCTTAGTCTCATTATCTGAGAGAGGGTAGGAAGACAAATTGATGATATCAAACTTGTCCCGACTCGCCAAAACTGGGGAGCCGGGACACATTATTTTAAAGGCTGACTAGTTTTTTTCATTGGAGTGGTTAACGGCAAAGTGCGTTTGCGATCACTCGTATTACTAGAGAAAATTGGGGCTGTTTTCACCTCCACATGGGGGTCCAGATTTGTCCCTCCACATGCTTGTCCCTGTGATGGGTGACCCACCACCAGGGAAATTGAATCAAAATTCCTGGTGGGGGTAATAGGTGAAACAAGGGAATGGTTCAATGTGCTATTTGACAGGGTTGTATTCAATGTAGTATTGTTTTTATTCTGTTGAGAACGTGATTTTTTGTCCTTACTACTTACTTTATCTGATCGTGATCGACTCTGTAAGCTAGTTTCACTCTCTTTTTTTCTTTTACATATTGCTCCTTCATGTTGTAATTTGTCCTTCCGCAGGACTATGGGGGCAAAGGATGTTGAAGAAGTGGATGAGGTATCCAGTTCTCCAAGATCCAGATTGGGAATTTGTAGGTCCTGGTTCAAATTGCTTCTTCTCACGGGATATTTATTTGTTTGATTCCATTTATACGCCTGTTCATAAGTGTATGCTTTTTTATCACGTTGATATTTATTTTCTTTCGTTTTGATTAGATTTGTTGCATACTTTGTTAGATGATCCCTAAGGTTTTTGTCTTTCTCTGGAAAACAGATATGGGATCCCAAATTGGCATGTTCCTCCTGCCACCTAAGGATCTCGAGATCTAGTTCCGCAATGTCTTTATCATATTGTTCACTTAGGATTTGCATCATTTGCAAAGAACATGTTTGCAGGTTCTCCTCCCACATATTTTTAATGTTAGGTTCTACCTTCTTTATGTTCGGGAAAATCTGTATGCGGAGTCCCCAAGGTACTATCCTATTGGATCTATATTTCTCAAAAAATTCTTTGTGCCAAAATAAACGAGTCTTTTTTTCTATTAGCCGTTGAAGACTAGAAAAATATGTACTTACATCTGCCTCTTTAATATCTTCCTTAGAACGGTAAAGATTAACATCCGTTACAAAGCCTGCCCAAGCTTGACCGCAATAATCTGACATGTTAAATGTATGGTCCTTTACTCACCAGCTGCTTTTCATTTCTCTATGGGTTTGACTCACCAGCTGCTCGCCCTCTCTCTGTAGATGTACCCACCAGGAGTAAAGGTAGAAAAAGGGGGCACTCATAAAGGGGTGCGAGGGCCGCACCCGAGTCTTTCCTCACCTATGTATCTAAAACGTGCTTGTCATGGAAACAAAAGTATACAAGAGAGACATGATTATTTAAAATTCATACCAAAGTATCATACAGCATAAATCCTTACTAACATATACATCTAAATCATAAGAGAAAACTCCAGTCTAGGTATATGTTCTGTAATGATGTCAATTTGAGTTAATTGATAAGAATATGGAGAACAAGCATAGCTAACGAAAAAGTATCATGGGTGTTTAAGCCACCCTGGGTATAGAAATTTTCAGAGCTCGCTAGACTGGGATGTTCTCCTAAGATTTTTACATGAATATTGTACTATCATCCCAGATTAGTATACAGTAGAAAAATTATTGGAGATTCGGGACTGTCTATGGTACAAACGCAAAAAAAAAAAAATAGTTTCATAAATGTATGATAAAATTGCTTGTTTTATTAACATATAAAATAAAGAGAAAAAGAAAATACAATGTTAGACTCCATGTACACCGGTATATAGGTCATAGGGTTCAAAGGTATTACATACAATTCCTAATAGAACACCTATATGATCATACATTCAAGGTACACAGGTCATGATACTTGTCCAATCGCTCGACATGTTTCGCCTAGATAGGCTTCATCAGGAGACAAGGATAAAGTATATTTGCAGATGGACGAGGATTTTGGAAATATTTTCGTATTCTATGGTATGTATACAAAACAATATATTGGTTAGTATATATAGATCAATTGATAATCATTAAAACGTTATATATGCTGTAGAGAATGTGCGGTAGCAGGAATGTCTGGTGAAGTCAATTTACACATGCATGATTGCCTACCTCCAATGTCATAGGGGTCATAAGCATGGCCAGGCTTCCAAGAATTGGTGCCGATGGTCTCACTGGAACACCCCCCAGATAGGGATTTGCACAGGGCTGTACCCAGCGGACACCACCAGAACTAGTGGCTGGAGAGTTGTAGGGGGAGAGAGAAATCCTATTCCTTTTCCAACAATGTGTTTAAAGGGCCTGTGAAGTACAGAAGTACTTATTAACCACAATTATGTTAAAGTAAAGTATAATTATTCGTAAAGTAGGAAAGTAATATGACCGTGCCCAATGTCAGTTGTCAGGCTTTACCTACCTTTACGGAAACTTGTGAAGATTTATACTTGTGAGAGGCTCGGGTCAAACCACCCCCCAAAAAAGGACAGATAATGGGGGGGAAGAGAACGGGAACTGCTAGATCTTTGTTTTAGGTACTTGTCCACTGGACCAAGATAATTTCTGAAAGATAACAAAACAAGAAAGAGAGACCCCAATAAAAGTGCATAGGAACCATATCCAATACATTTTATGGATCCCTAAAAGAGAGGGATTGCGGTCCCCTACCTTATAATGGAATGTATATGGCATCAGAACGTGTCATATTTAATGGCTGGTCAGCCCATATACTGCCACTCAACAGGGGCTAGGTATATCATCCAATGCCTAAAAAGAGGGTATTTAAGATAAGTAGAGTAGTTCCATATATTCAGAGTTACAGTGGGCAAAATGTCCACCATTTAAAAAAATTAGAAAAGTTAGGTTGAATCAGTCTACCTGTTTGTGTTGTTCCCAGAGCGTCCCGAGCCTCACGTCCACCTCAGTCTGACACAGCGTCAGACTGGGTTTAAGTAGTCTCCCCCCGTGGCGCCAAAAGCGCAAGTTTTGATTGGTCTCGGTGGACTTTGCGCTGGCACAGGCCCCTGGGGATAATTAACATCAATGCACGGGGAATGCCCTATATGGCGATCGCCCCAGGGTTTTGGGGACTTGTATGGACCGCTCCGGACGCGTAGCGTGGTTTCATGTCCACCTTAAGGTGGTCTTCTGCCCGCCACGCCTCCGGGTCAGGGGTCGGCCGGCAGTATCGATCCGGCCACTAAGTTCTAATTTTCCATCTACAGGGACCCCATCATGCCCTGCATTTGACAGAACAGTATGGCTGCTGTCAGCAGGGCATGTTAGGGCAGTCCCAGCTGAACTGTGCACCGGAAGGAGTCCCTCATAGGAACACTCCGGTCACATGGTCTGGATTGAGCGCCGGCCGACCTCCGTACTGCGTCCGCGTGACGTCAGCACAGCGTGACGTCACACGCCGTGCGCTTTTGGCGCCACGGGGGGAGACTACTTAAACCCAGTCTGACGCTGTGTCAGACTGAGGTGGACGTGAGGCTCGGGACGCTCTGGGAACAACACAAACAGGTAGACTGATTCAACCTAACTTTTCTAATTTTTTTAAATGGTGGACATTTTGCCCACTGTAACTCTGAATATATGGAACTACTGTACTTATCTTAAATACCCTCTTTTTAGGCATTGGATGATATACCTAGCCCCTGTTGAGTGGCAGTATATGGGCTGACCAGCCATTAAATATGACACGTTCTGATGCCATATACATTCCATTATAAGGTAGGGGACCGCAATCCCTCTCTTTTAGGGATCCATAAAATGTATTGGATATGGTTCCTATGCACTTTTATTGGGGTCTCTCTTTTTTGTTTTGTTATCTTTCAGAAATTATCTTAGTCCAGTGGACAAGTACCTAAAACAAAGATCTAGCAGTTCCCGTTCTCTTCCCCCCCATTATCTGTCCTTTTTTGGGGGGTGGTTTGACCCGAGCCTCTCACAAGTATAAATCTTCACAAGTTTCCGTAAAGGTAGGTAAAGCCTGACAACTGACATTGGGCACGGTCATATTACTTTCCTACTTTACGAATAATTATACTTTACTTTAACATAATTGTGGTTAATAAGTACTTCTGTACTTCACAGGCCCTTTAAACACATTGTTGGAAAAGGAATAGGATTTCTCTCTCCCCCTACAACTCCCCAGCCACTAGTTCTGGTGGTGTCCGCTGGGTACAGCCCTGTGCAAATCCCTATCTGGGGGGTGTTCCAGTGAGACCATCGGCACCAATTCTTGGAAGCCTGGCCATGCTTATGACCCCTATGACATTGGAGGTAGGGAATCATGCATGTGTAAATTGACTTCACCAGACATTCCTGCTACCGCACATTCTCTACAGCATATATAACGTTTTAATGATTATCAATTGATCTATATATACTAACCAATATATTGTTTTGTATACATACCATAGAATACGAAAATATTTCCAAAATCCTCGTCCATCTGCAAATATACTTTATCCTTGTCTCCTGATGAAGCCTATCTAGGCGAAACATGTTGAGCGATTGGACAAGTATCATGACCTGTGTACCTTGAATGTATGATCATATAGGTGTTCTATTAGGAATTGTATGTAATACCTTTGAACCCTATGACCTATATACCGGTGTACATGGAGTCTAACATTGTATTTTCTTTTTCTCTTTATTTTATATGTTAATAAAACAAGCAATTTTATCATACATTTATGAAACTATTTTTTTTTTTTGCGTTTGTACCATAGACAGTCCCGAATCTCCAATAATTTTTCTACTGTATACTAATCTGGGATGATAGTACAATATTCATGTAAAAATCTTAGGAGAACATCCCAGTCTAGCGAGCTCTGAAAATCTTTATTGGGGGGGGTCCCTAGACCTATCTGGGCCTAAGACTAATACCCTAACACTGATTTTATTCACTAATGACACCAGTACAGCAATCAAAATAAAATCTGAATGCTGTAATGAGTGACACAGTGACAGGTGGTGAAGGGGTTAACTGGGGGGGAGGTGATCAGGGGGTGAATTGTGTGCCTACGTGACCTGGTGTCAGTATAGTGCTGGTGCAACTCACTGTTAGATGTTTTCTTTTCCTTGGTCTGGGACAGAAAAGACCAACACAAGGAGAGATGACATCATTTCCCCTATCAGTGTTTACAGTTACATGACAGGGGAATGATCTCATTCACCCATTCACCAGGACCAATCACCAGGTCCAGGCCAGATTTCATTGGCCTGGGCCTGGAGATTGATCGGTTCTGCCTCGAATCCGATCGTCGCAGCCGCTGAGGGGGCGCCCCCCCCCCCCAGGATGGTCGTGCGCCTGACGTAGTATGATGCCGATTTGCCTGCCCGTGCCATTCTGCCATAGTACAACTGTGCTGACTGGTCAGGAACAGGTTAAGATGTTACTTATAGTCAATCCAAGGAGGCCTTGTATTCACTGATAAAGATACAAGGCTTCCTGCGAATGGCTGGACAGCGCTCATGCTGACTCGATTTTGTTCTGGCAGCAGAAAGGAAGTCCAATACAGCTGTCGAAGCACAGCACTGCATGCTGTATTAGTTCATGCTACAGTTTATACAGCACTGACAGCTGGTGCATCAATTAGTAAAAGAAGTAGTTTGTTTGGGCCTAGATTGGCTCAAACTATTTAAAGTAAAAGTAAACATGGAGTTAGACTTTAAGGCTGGGTTCACACATGCTGCAGTCGTGGCTCACAGCAGGGGGTCCGGTGCGTCCCAGTCCATCGAATCAGGTGGGAATCAGGCCTGAATTTCTGCCTGAATTTGCATCTAATTCAGAGACGCACAGGACCCTTTCCAAATGTGGACCGTAGTCGCTCCAGAGGTGTGTGAACCAGCTCCATTGGGAAACCCGCATCCAATTTGCATATATGTGAACCCGGCCTTAGGCTAAGAGCATTTGTGACATGGCTTTTCTTGCTTAACCTAAGCCATGTGATCATGGTTTCCATAATGACTTGGTGATCACATGGCTTTTAAACAAAAGTTATGTGATCATGAAAATCAAAACAATGATAATGATCAGGTAAAAACTACAAATAAATACCAAAAACGAATAATTAAAAAAATCTCAGTCCTTTACCTTGCGTTTTTTGTGCTTATTGTGGCCTTTTTGTTTTTACATAGTAACACTAAAATACACAGAATGCAAGGCAAATTATTAAAGAGCACATATTTTTTACATGTTTTACGTTACTATTTTCTGCCCTTTTTATTGCTTGCTGTAAAAAAAACACATCAAATAACAACACAATACCACAAAAAAACATAGAGGGTACAACAAACAAGAAAACAAAATCATAAGGCCCCTTTCACACGGGCATTCCGATCAGGTCCGCCTCAGTTTTTCAGGCGGACCTGATCGGACACTCCATTCACCTCACCGCTGATGTCAGTGGTGACATGTCTGCTGACATCTGCTGATATCTATTCAGATCCTGTCCGGAGGATCAGATCGGATGGGATCATATGAAAACCGACAGGTGTTCTGTTTTCATCTGATCTCCCCATAGAGGAGAGCGGGGCTCTGACAGGTCCGTCTCTGCACAGTGACAAGAGACGGACCTGTCTTCTGCCTGCTCAGCGGGTATCAGCGGAACGATCCCCCACTGAGCAAAGCGTAGTTCGCCGGCTGGTCCGCCCGTGTGAAAGCAGCCTCAAAAAACACTTTATTTTTTTGTTTACAAACGATTTTTATTATGTAAAAGGTCAAGGTATTAAACATTTACAATGATGGTACAGGTATAAATACAAATATCTTTGGCAGTGAATGTTGTACATGAAGAAGAAAAGGGTTATGGTAACAAAAAACAATTGCACAGTATTATAGTCAGGTTAATCAAGAGTATTGTAGTGGAGGGAAGAAGTAAATAATGACAGATGTGTATATGTTTAGAAGGGGAGTTGAGAGAAAGAAAAAAAAAAAAAACAAGCAAAAAACAAAACCAGAATTCCTTTATCTCTCTCCTCCTCCCTCACCTTTCATCTTCTCCTCTATTCCCCCTCCTAAATCAAAGCGGTGGTATCCCATAGAATCCATTTTTTTTTTGATAAAGGGTCATTGAATCATATAACGTGTGGTGGATTCTTTCAAAGAGTTTGATGGTCGCCATGCGGTTGAGAATTTGTGGCCAAGGTACCATAGTGGAGCGCCAATTAAATGCTATGGCCCAGTGGATAGAGCTGAGGAATGTATGGATTAGGCTTGTGTTAATCCTTGGAGTATATTTTATCTATGATTGAGCTGGCCTTATGCCAAGTGTTTTTTATGTGGGGACAATCCCAAAAGATATGTAAAAGTGTTCCTTGAGAGGGGCAACCCCTAAAGCAGAGTGGGGATAGGGATGGATAAAACGTGTTAAGTTTAGCAGGAGTAAGATACCATCTATAGAGCAATTTGATGTAAAAAAAACACTTTAAATCACCTTAATTTTGTCTTCCCTAAGGCAGAATTTTCGCTGAACTTTCAGCACAGAAAAATGTCAGTTTTACTTATCCCAAATCATCAACCATTGGAAAGATTGTGACTTTTGACAAGTCTACAATATAAGCCATGAAATACTCAGCAAAAGCATAAAGTGGATCATTTCAATGTTTTATGATTTTTTTTGGGCTTGAAAAGGCACTCCAGTTTAAGACCATGAGAGCTTCTATAAACACTAAATAAGGGAGGCATTCATTTTGCCTATGAGAAAGATATTATTGCTGCCTTTAGCAGATGCCTGCTATATTAAATTTGAGATGTGAGATTACTTCACATGTTACGTCTATATAAAGAACTTCTTCTTCCTACTGTCCTGCATGTGGTCATTGTGGCATAAATTGAGAACCACTCTGAATAGCCTGAAGAGTCTGAATAGCCACAGATCGATATTCTTGTTTAAAAATACCTTTCTCTATACAATGCACAGTGTGCTAACAAAGTAAGTCTCTATACTAGATGCATGACACAAACCATTGCCTCCTCACAATTTATAAAAGATAAATATGTGAAAAGGATTGTAAAGGCAGAAGATTTTTTTATCTAAAAGCATTCTGTGCATTAAGATAAACAACCTTCTGTGTGCAGCAGCCCCCTTCAGCCCCCTAATACTTACCTGAGGTCCATCTCAATTCAGCAATGTTGTGGGAGTGTCTCTGCTGCCTGGGACTCCCCTCCTCATTGGCTGAGACAGCAGCGCGGTGCCATTTGTTTATTTTACATTTCGCGCTTTTCTCAATGTGAAATGTGTAAATATATGTTAAAGGTGTAAAAATATCAACGAACAAAGCAAACCAAAAAAAAAGTTTTAATTATTATTAATTTATAAAATAGTGAACAAAAAAAAAAATGATCAGGAAAATTATAATTGAATGGAGGAGAATAAGGAGTTAATTACGGCTGATTAGAGTAAATTAAGGGTTAATAAGGGGGTAAATAGAGGAACATTTAATTAAAAAAAAAATGTTTTACAAGTTGCTTTAAACTGACTTCATCTGCAGATCGAAATTCATCCCTTTGATCTGTAGATGAAGAAAAACAGTAAAATACAAAAAGAAGCTCCAATTTCCAGGACTTCAGTTTACACTTCAGTTGTCAACAAGGAAACCCCACTGACATAATGAGTCATTGATTGTTAAGGACGCTCCTTAACGACTGATAATTGACAGCTTTTTTTTTTTTTTTACATTTTAGCGGTCAGTGGGGGAATCTGAGCCTGAAAGTATCGGTTTCAGGTATCGGAGCATTTGCATGAGTTCCAATAACAAATGCTTAGTATTGGCACCAATATCGGTATTTATGCAAACCTAATATATTTCTTTTGAAATGTATGGTAAGAAGCTATAATTTATGCACTGTCCATGGTGCAGATTTTGTGAAGTTACAGAACTACAATGGTTTCATTTCATTTGTATTTGTTGTTACAGAAACTCAAATTTCCTAATGAGGTATAGCAGGCAATGAAGTAACCAGGGAAGTCTTTTAGCCATCTCTTGTTTAAATCATTTACTTTAATGTGGTGTTCCAGTGCAGCATACATCTCAAAAGACATTTTAAACATTTTAACCAGCTGAGATCCGCGCTATAGCCAAATGACGGCTACAGCGCGGATCTGTTGTGCCGGGAGCACGTCATATGACGTCCTCCCCTT
This sequence comes from Lithobates sylvaticus, assembly GCA_028564925.1. Lineage (NCBI taxonomy): Eukaryota > Metazoa > Chordata > Amphibia > Anura > Ranidae > Lithobates > Lithobates sylvaticus. The sequence continues at coordinate 358,356,021 of CM053026.1, read as the reverse complement.
CTGTGCACTCCAGGGAGCGCGCGCGCGCCGCCGGGGGCGCGCGCGCGCTCTCGCCGTGTCACTGGGCACCCGATGCGCGTGCCCAGCGGCCGCGATGTCCGCTGGGCACCCGCGATTGCCCGGTAACACAGCGGGACCGTGGATCTGTGTGTGTAAACACACAGATCAACGGTCCTGTCAGAGGAGAGGAGCCGATGGTGTGTTCTCTGTACAGAGACACACCGATCGGTCTCCTCCCCTTGTGAGTCCCCTCCCCCCACAGTAAGAAACACTAACAGGGAACATAATTAACCCCTCCCCGCCCCCTAGAGGTTAACCCCTTCACTGCCAGTGTCATTTATACAGCAATCAATGCATTTAAATAGCATTGATTGCTGTATAAATGACAACGGTGCCAAAAATGTGTCAAAAATGTCCGATGTGTCCGCCATGTCCGCCATAATGTCGCAGTCACAATAAAAAATCGCTGATCGCCGCCATTACTAGTAAAAAAAAAAATATTAATAAAAATGCTATAAAACTATCCCCTATTTTGTAAATGCTATAACTTTTGCGCAAACTAATCAATAATCGCTAATTGCGATTTTTTTTTTACCAAATAATAAGAATACGTTTCGGCCTAAACTGAGGAAAAAAAGTTTTTTTATATATTTTTTGGGGATATTTATTTTAGCAAAAAGTAAAAAATATTGTTTTTTTTTTTTAAATTTGTCGCTCTTCTTTTGTTTATTGCGCAAAAAATAAAAAACGCAGAGGTGATCAAATACCACCAAAAGAAAGCTCTATTTGTGGGAAAAAAATGATAACAATTTCATTTGGGTACAGTGTCGTATGACTGCGCAATTGTCATTCCAAGTGCGTCAGCGCCAAAAGCTGAAAATTGGTCTGGTCACGAGGGGGGTTTAAGTGCAAAGTAATCAGGTGGTTAAACAGATAGGCCCATTTAAAAAAAAATAAGAAAATCACAAAAAAAAAAAGATTGACTTCGAGGGTCGTGGCTCGGCGACCAGGGGTCACACAATTATGGGGGTATGTAGCTGAAGACTATTAAAAATTAGGGGCTCCTATCATTTATGGTTCCGGAGATACGGGGCTCCTTGGCAAACCTGCCAGAAGCTACATACAGAGCGGCCAGTTTAAATACAAGCTGGCACACTCTGCAGCCGACTGAGAGGATGAGCTCACAGTGCCTCTCCTCACTTCTTGTCAGAGGCACTGAGTTCAATGGACAGCTTGGAGCCTGCAGAGTGGGACAGGCAGCACTGCCTGTCAAACTCGCCTATTGATTTCCATAGGGTCACTCTGCAATGCAGGCCGAACTCGCTTGCAGTAGCCTGCATAGTCCAACAATGTAAAACTACCATTCAGCAATGTAAAAAAAAAACAAGGATGCAGCAGTAGCACCTCATGAATGCTGCTGCTATACCATTCGTCGAAAAGCAATACACCACAGATCACTTTTCAGAGGGCAGTAAGCATTACCTCAAATGTGAAAGAAACTTGAAACACATCATCCATTTCACACTCACCACCAACCACGTCACTCCCCAGCCACTTCCCATGTTAGCCACCTCCCTTCAACTTATATCACAGGTGACCATTTCCCAACCTGCAGATGACAGACCCTACTCCAAAAGATATCACTCCCAGTTACTCCCCCCACCCGCTGATTGATATCCCTCTATGACCCTCCCCCCCCCCCCCGCTGACAGACCTCTCTCCCCAGCTTGTCCCCACACACCCTCTCACCTTCTGACCTGTGGATGGGGGAATCACTCCCGCAGGGTTATTGCGTTCTGCCATTGGGGAGCCTTCCCAACCCACAGAATACAATGATCAGTGTTGCTAACTATAGCTGGCAGTACTGAATGTTGGGAAAAACCTGACAGGCTGGTTGTACTCAAGTCGATTAATAGATGTACAACCATCTAGCCCAGACATAGATCAACTATGGCTGGTCTCTGCTTAATTGGCTTAATTTCAATTCATGTATTCCCTAAACATCCTTCCACAAACCTTTACATTTTTCCTTCCCAGATTCCTTCATCCTCCTCACCTGTACATAGTGCCCACTGTCATACCCTCCACACTCCTCTCCTGTACATAGTGCCCACTGTTATACCCTCCACATTCCTCTCCATCACCTGCACATACTTCCCACTTTTATACCATCCATACTCCTCCCCTATGCCTCTTACCCACAAAAACTGTTCTTTAAAATTATATTGAATATCCTCAATGTTACCAGCTCTAGAATGGGCACACTTTTGTTAGTTCAACTAAAGGAAATCTTCTCAGTCCTCATATTTGTTCTGCCCATTGTTAGTACTTCATTTTGTGATTGCTACTGTGATGTATAGAGGAACATAGGGGATCTCAGCTACTCTAAATATACCACTGGGAAAAAAAAAGTGTCCCTGAAATTATTTTTGAAATGTTGGCAACTATGCACTTGGGCACTGCTCAAGGGCCACCGGGTCAGTAGGGGGCCCCATGATAATAAAGCGGTAGTAAATTTTACTAACATTGCTACTTTTTAGAGGCCCTGAGGTAGGTTTTGCCATAATGTACCAGTATGCACAGCATGTTAGCATTTTAGGGTACACTTATCTGTCAGACTGAGCCCTCCAGTTCTGCACTGTGATCCATCCGGTAGGTGCTTCCATCTTCCCCTGGTCTTCCTTCCGGGTTCTGTGCCTTCGTTCACTTGCTTTGGCCGGGCTGCATTGCTGTCACTCCCAGGCATGCTCATGAGCATCCTCTCTCTTTCTCTCTCTCTCATCCTCCCTCCCTTACCCCTCACCCCTCACCCCTCTCTCATCCAATTTCTCTCTCTCTCTCTCTCTCTCTCTCTCTCGCTCTCATGCTCCCTCTCTCTATTTAATTTAATTTGCTATAACAAATAGTATAAGCCTAGGGTGAGAAATGCGCAAGTACTGTAAGTGTAAAAGAGTGTCAACAATGTCCATTTGCAGCCTCACTGTGCCCATTTGCATGCCTCACTGTGCCCATTTGCAGCCATAGGTCCCCCAAACTTCAAACTTGGTAGTTAAGGGTTCCTAGATGCCCACTAGCTTCAGCCAAAATGGGGTCTCTGGACCCAAAGGGTCCCGAAATGACATTGCTCCAGATGGACACAGTTGACCGATTTTGGGGCCCTGTATCTCTGGGCCACTTGGTGCTAGGAACCCCAAATTTGGATATGTTGTAGTGCTAGTGCTGGGTTTACACACCAAATTTGGGGTTCCTAGCACCAAGTGGCCCCGAGATACAGGGCCCCAAATTCAGGGCGGAAAATGTCAAGCACTTTTCTGCAGCAGAGAATGACATTTTCCGAACTGACTTTGGGGCCTCGGGGGTATCTCTGGGCCACTTGGTGTTAGGAACCCCAAATTTGGATATGTTGTAGTGCTAATTTGGGGTTCCTAGCACCAAGTGGCCCCGAGATACGAGGCCTCAAAGTCGGGTCGGAAAATGTCATTCTCTGCTGCAGAAAAGTGCTTGACTCCAGTATAAGCCGAGGGGGGCATTTTCAGCACACAAAAAATGTGCTGAAAAACTTGGCTTATACTCGAGTATATACAGTAATTCTCCTGACAATGCCTGCTTATGTTTGATGTGTCTTACCTTGGTGATACTAAAGAAACATTAGCAAATTTCTCTTTGTCTTGTTTATTACCTTTGCAGCTTCCTCAGTTGATGTTACTGAGATTTATTTGTTAGTTTCACCTTCTGTATTTGCTGTGTGTCAACAAAACATCTGTAATTGCCACACTCTCTATCGGCTTCAACAAAACTTCTGCCTTTTCTATTATGTTGTACTTTACTTGATTCAACTCACATGCCTCTGTTGCTTAGACCCTCAGGGGTTAATTTTCTAAAAGCAAATAGGCTGTTAAAGTGGTTGTAAACCCTTACAAACCACTTTGACCTACAGGGAAGCCTAGATTAAGGCTTACCTGTACGTCCAAGAAATATCTCCTAAACCTACACGGTTTAGGAGATATTTGCCAGAAGACAGGCACCGCTGTCTACGGCACATGCGCCGTAGACAACGGTGCACCACTCTCAACGGTGATATGCCGCGAGTGGTTGCTCCCGTGCGCATGCGCGGGAGTGACATCATCGCAGCGCGTCGAATGACAGCGTCGGAGCCGCGAGACCCACCAATAAGATGGAGGCTCCGTACACAAGGGGACAGGGGTAAATTTGCTGGCTCCTGTGTCAGGTAAGCGACACATAATGGACTACTATGCGATGCATAGTAGTCCATTATGCTTTACCTTTGCAGGGAAACAAAGAGGAAGTAAACCCATTAGGGTTTACTTCCTCTTTAACTTGCCCCAGTGCTTAGTGGAGGAGATGAAGCTCTGTTGATTTCCATCATCCAGACCAGTCACAAGCTGTTTTTTTTCCCCTTGCACCTGATTGGGTATTCTTTGCAAAGTAAAACTTCACCACTTCCACTAAGCTCTGTGGCAAATTCCCCATGCAAAGTGAGCAGCCTATTGGCCTTTATTACATCAACATCCCAGTGTGTTCCATCATAATTTTACTTCAAATCTCCTGATTTGTAAAAAGCATCCATCTTTTCCAAAGTTTTTGTGTCTCCTACTAATATATCTTCTGCACTGCAACTTATAGCCTCTGCTGTGACATCTGACTTTTTAACACTTGGTAATTCCATATATATTTTTTATTTTTTTCATGGAATTCTTGCTGAGAGTATTTTTAAGTAAATTGTCTGTTAATGTAAGCATATTTACAGGTTGCTAATTGAAAACTGTAGCTGCCGTATCCATAATTTCTCTTGTGACATAAGGACCTATAAAATCTGTAAAAAATTATTTACAGTAGCCCTTTGATGTCTTTTAAAGTGAATGTAAATCCAATTCATGTAATCTGACCTGGGCACATATATCTGTATAGTGTTTACTTATCTCTCTCTAAAGCCCTAAGTCATGTGTCTTTCTGCTGCTCCGTTCCTCTGTTTTCAGCATGATAACGTCTGACAAGTTCTCTGACACAAGAGATAAAAGCAGCTGGAAATTTGTGTCGGGGAGGGTGTTATAAATAGATTAGCAGAGAGCTTGTCTATTCACAGCGCAGCTCTGCAAGTATCTTCGTAGCTCCGTTCCTCTGCTTATGTGGAGGGGGGGGGTGGGCCTTTCTAATTCTAACACAATGTGAACTTTCTAAAGAATATACAGTAGAAAGCTGAAGACAGCAGATATATATGTAAAACTTATGTAGGGAGATTTGTTTCATCCCTGTGTATCATCTGAGGCTGTTCACTTCACTGGGTATATGGAGGGTTTACAACCAATTTAAATTCCTTTTTTGTTGATTTATCTTGTACAATCTGGCTCTAGGTCTCCTCTTTGCTTTGTTTTATATCTCCAAATAAAAATGTGTCACCAGTCGCAATATTTTCTCTGTCATCTGCTTCACTTTTAAATGGATGGTCACAGCATAAACTTTCATTTTATGACATCAGCATTGTTAGACTGTAATAATACAAACAATAGTTATTTTTGACAATCCAATATAGGATTACTTGGAAAATCTCCTTTCATGTTGTGAGTTCCGCCTGGATTCCCTGCACCATTTGCATTCTTATTTGCTGTTTACTTTCAATTAATAAGGACTACATACCCCATGGTACCTTGCTGCTTGCAAGCAGTGATTCTGTACTGACTCTGCCTCCTGAAACTCCTCCTCTCAGCACCTCTGTAGTTCAGAATGCATGCACTGTGAAATTTGTGACACAGCAGTGCCTACTCACAGGGCATAGTGAATATATGTCACAGAATTCAAGAAAGTAAATTAGTGGGATTCCTCACAAAGTAGGTTTTACTCAGGGCCAGATTTCTGAATAAACAATTTAAGCTGTAGCCTAGGGTGGCAGAGCTGCCAGAGGTGGCACCCAGCCACCTACATATCTGACTGCTATTAGCAACCCATTACTTGATATGAATAAATATTGCTGCCCTGCCTGCCAGAGTCACTACTGCATCTGAATGGCCTGTACATTTGTTGAAGGAATGGTGTATTTACAGTTCCATTCTAAGTGCATGTCCAATCAAACTACTATCAGAATATGGGAACAGCAGGCTGGCAGAGAGAGCAAACTATCTTTTTCATTCTTTATGCCCCCAGTTTTGCCTTGACTTTCTGGCTCTGACATTTCATCTTTTTATTGTGATGATATTTTAACATAAAAAGTGCAGAACTCTTTTCATGTTGAACTGGTCTAAATGATATATTCATTGTAGTGCTGGCAGCTTTTAGCATTGTAGTCCTGAAAATTCACGGCTGTGGAGAAACAACAGGTAGTGAAAAAATTTGACTAGTAAGTGAACTGGGATAAGAGGAAAGCATCACAAGACAGATAATCTAGAAGGCAGGTATTATTCATCCCTGATTTACTTTATATACTGATGTCTTTTATCACAGATTTTTTTTCTATCTATTGGACAATAATTCTATGTAATAAAAAAGATGATGGTGGTATTCTGCATTTAGCTTTTTTATAAAATTACAATATAAAACATATATTACCAAAACTTACATTTCTCTTTTAAGTCAAAAACTAGTACTTGAACACAGAAATTAGCACCAATAATTAATGTTAACTTAACATTCTATGTTTTTCCAATTAAAAAATGTAGTTAGGAAAACATAGATTAAGCGAGTCATATGAATTTAGAATTTATGTTGTGTTAGCAAAATGTTGCCTCATTTATTAAAGGAATTTTTATAGCGTCTAAAATTTTATGCAACCCATTACATATTTTCTCATTATTTCTTGCCCTCAAGGAGTTTACAGACTAAGGAACCTAGTTTATGTACATATGCCATTAACCTACCAGCAAGATCTTTGCACTGTGGACAGAAACCCACGCAGGCATAGGAAGAACATGCAAACCCCATGCAGTTAGTGTGCTGGCCAGGATTCAGACTGAGGGAGATTCATGATGTGGAGTCACGTATTCTTCAGTTTATTTCTAGCACTTCCGCACTGTACTGTAATGTAATTTCCATGAAGGAAAATGTTTTTGACAGAACTGTATTGCTACACTAAAAATTTTTTATAAAGATTTGTAAGCTCCTTGAGGGCAGGAGCTAGGACGAAAGTATATAAGGTGCTGTGTAAAATTTTCAGCAGTATATAAATGCCTGTAATAAAAAGGGCAATATTTTGCTAACACACCATAAAATTCTAAATTTGTCTGACTCGCTTAATTTAAGTTTTCCTAACTAACTACCTTTAATTGGGAAACACAAATTGTTAAATTAGGACAGTTTACAATAACTTTTCAGTGTTAATTCATTTTTTTCAAGCATTCGTTTTTGACTTGCGTGTTTTATATTGTAATTTCATCAAAATGTTGAATGCTTTATATCTAGATCAGTAAGAAAAGCAAAATGAAAGATGAAAAGAAAAATTTAATTTTCCTTCTGAAATATTTAGGTCAAGCCATGAAAGGGGAAAAATATATTGTAGACTGATGTCAATTTTCTTTTTGGAAAATATATTATCGGATAGAAAGTAAAAGTCTGTTGGTTCTTAATCTTTTTATGATTACAAGCCCCCAAATGGATTGCACAATATGTTCCTATATTCCCTTTGCCAGACTGTAGAAATCATCATTATCACCAGTCCTAATAGCAGTAGCAGTATGACTTCTATAGTTGTCAAAAGCTTAGCTTATGGATAGCTTGGAATAGAACAGCTGAAAGAAGGATATCATACTGTATGTATTTATATAAAAATGGCAAGCCACAAATACACAAGCTAACTACAACCAGAGATATGGTTGCTGCAGCTTTTGTACAACCAAAACCAGCCTACTGCCTTCCCAGGGCAGACAGATCCTGCATTCACCTCATTAAGGCCTTCGGCTCCTGCAAGGGATTAGGGTAATGCCTCGTACATACGAAGGGACTATCCCGCGGGATTATCCGCTGGACTCAAGTCCAGCGGACAATCCCCTCGTGTGTGGACGTCGGCGGACTTTTTGGCGCCAAAAGTCCGGCGGACTAGGTTTTAAGTCTTGTTTTAAAATTATCCGCTGGACTTGGCAGTCCCGCCATTAGTAGGCTAGTCCGCCGGACTTTTGAAATGAACGGACTTGCCGCTCATCGGAAAGTCCGTTCATTTAGCACGTGACTTCAGGTATACGTAGCTAGCGTAGGCAGTGAATGCCGCCGCGCTAGCCCCGTCACCTGGCATGGATTTAAAGGGACTCCCCACACCGAAAAACGGCGTGGGGGTCCCCCCCAAATCCATCTCAGACCCTTATCCGAGCACGCAGCCCGGCAGGCCAGGAAAGGGGTGGGGACGAGCGAGCGCCCCCCCCCTCCTGAGCCATACCAGGCCGCGTGCCCTCAACATGGGGGGTGCCCTGGGGAAAGGGGGGCCGTGCGGCCCCCCCACCCCAAAGCACCTTGTCCCCATGTTGATGAGGACAAGGGCCTCTTCCCGACAACCCTGGCCATTGGTTGTCGGGGTCTGCGGGCGGGGGGCCGGAATGCCAGAGCCGCGCTGTGCTGGGACTTATATAGGGACAAGGGGACAGGGTCACATGCTCATGTCACATGGTGACCCCGCCCCCTTGTGATGTCACAGTCCCGGAGGATGCTGGGACTGTGACATCACAGGGGGCGGGGTCACCATGTGACATGAGCATGTGACCCTGTCCCCTTGTCCCTATATAAGTCCCAGCACAGCGCGGCTCTGGCATTCCGGCCAGAGAGAGCGACGTGTCAACATCGGAAGAAGAAGAAGAAGAGGAGGAGGAAGAAGAAGAAGAAGGCGGCGCAGAAAGCGACGACAGCGGCAAGAACAGAAGAGACCCCGGAAGACCCCCGAAGGCGGATCGAGACCCCCAGACGACGGCGGCGACGACGAAGAAGGTAGCCGGACTTCTCCGCTCGGTAAAAGAGCTAGGTAAATGGCGGAGGAGTCCGGCGAGAAGACCCCCAAGACGGAAGAAGACCCCCGGAGCAGTGCAATAAAATATTTTTTCAAAAGTATGGTTTTTTACTTTACATTTTACACCTTAGGTGAATGGGTAGGGGTACATCGCACCCCATACTCATTCACATAGGGTGGGGGGCCGGGATCTGGGGGCCCCCTTATAAAAGGGGGCTCCCAGATTCCGATAAGCCCCCCGCCCGCAGACCCCGACAACCAATGGCCAGGGTTGTCGGGAAGAGGCCCTTGTCCTCATCAACATGGGGACAAGGTGCTTTGGGGTGGGGGGGGGGCCGCACGGCCCCCCTTTCCCCAGGGCACCCCCATGTTGAGGGCACGCGGCCTGGTATGACTCAAGAGGGGGGGGGGGGGGGCGCTCGCTCGCCCCCCCCCTTTCCTGGCCTGCCGGGCTGCGTGCTCGGATAAGGGTCTGAGATGGATTTGGGGGGGACCCCCACGCCGTTTTTCCGGCGTGGGGAGTCCCTTCAAATCCATGCCAGGTGACGAAGCTAGCGCGGCGGCATTCACTGCCTACGCTAGCTACGTATACCTGAAGTTACGTTCTAAATGAACTGACTGCTCCGTGTGTGGGCAAGTCCGTTCATTTTCAAAAGTCCCGCGGAATTTGTCCAGCGGATTGTCCGCCGGAGAAGTCCGGCCGTGTGTGGGCAAGTCACACGCTCGGAAAGTCTGGCGAAGCCCCGCTGGAAAGTCCAGCGGATTGTCCGCTGGACTAGGTCCGGCGGACAAAGTCCGAACGTGTGTACGCGGCATAAGAGTTTGCAACTGGCTCCTGTTTTGCTGGGTCACCTAAAGTAATAAGGCATGCAGCCTTCTTTAGACTGTACCTTGATTCTGGCAACACGTTTAACACTGGGAAGAAAATAAGTCACCATGCCTATGCTGGGTCCCAGTCCAGCATGATTTCCATGTTCCTGTATGCACCTTCACGTTTTATTGTTGGGGGAACTCAACAGAGCATCGCCCTTATTCTTCTCCCAAAACCAGTTGAGATTGTTTTGCTCACTCATCTAGTAACCCTGGGACGTGAATTTGTTACCCATTACCTTGCAACAATGGCAAATGGCTAAATCATCAACTGTACATCTGGGTTCTTTTATCCTCTGGGCAGCAAGTAGCATATTCAGTGTATTGTTGGATTTCTTGCTTAAAGTGTTTCTAATGGGAGAATTGTTTTTACTTTAATGCATACTCTGCATTATGGTATAAAACCTTCTGGGTACAGCTCTCCCCAGGCCCCACCTTATACCTACCTGAGCCCAATCTCAATTCAACGATGTGCATGAGAGCCACATCTCTCTAGGCTCTCTCCCTCCTCATTGGCTCAGAGACAGCAGTGAGAGCCTTTGGCTTCTGCTACTGTCAATCACAGTCAATGAGGAGGGAGTGGGGGGCAGGGCTGATCCATGCTCTCACTGTCAATGGACAAACAGAGCCGACTGGGAAGCGAGCCTGCACCTGTGCCCCCATAGCCAGGGGCTTGCTATGGTGGGCACTCGACAGGGGGGTAGAAGCCAGGAGCGCCAGTGGGGGACCCCAGAAGAAGAGGATCAGGCCTTCTCTGTGCACTGCACAGAGCAGGTAAGTATAACATGTTTGTTATAAAAAAAAAAAAAAACAACATTTACAATCACTTTAAAACATCTGTCTCATTATTGGATAACTTGTTACTATTTTGAAAAACAAGTAAAAAGGAGCAATACACAGATACCTCAAAATGTAGTACCCAATAGTCCAAGGGCCGAGATAGAGGGATGTATACATGTACACATGTATACACTCTAGAATAAAAACAAGGAAAGAGGCGCCTCTGAGTATGTATCATAAAACAATTTATTTAAACAACAATATCCACTCACATGGAGAAAAGAGGAGTTGCATTCAGGTCCGTTTGCTAGGCTGAAGAGATGGAGTAGGACTGCAAGTCACAGCAGATCCTGTAAGGCTGGCACCACATCAAATCCAGGCAGGGTGGGATGGCTGAGCACAGAGTGGTCTCCTTCAGCGGTCCAGGCTTATTCAGGCTTATTCATATCATAGTCTGGTGGGATAGAACAGAGTCCATCAGACAAAGATAGGGGTTCCAAGAATAATGAGTTTGTGAGGACAGACGCCAGTATCATTGGCTGGCCGCACCACGGCCCTGTGGTTAGGTTCAGAGCGAGGCTTGGGGAGCAAATACGGCGGCGCATTTTTGTGACGTCACTGCCGGGCGCCATACTGTGACCTGAATGCAACTCCTCTTTTCTCCATGTGAGTGGATATTGTTGTTTAAATAAATTGTTTTATGATACATACTCAGAGGCACTCCTTTCCTTGTTTTTGTTACTATTTTGGGATATTGTATTATGACAAGTGGCTACATTTGATCACTTGATTGCTACTTCACTCATTGCTACTTATGGATATCTGGAATGATTAGGTAGTTACTTGGTTACTACTTTTCTTGCATGTAGTTTGGTTAAACTAGATGGTCTTTTTTCAACCTAACTATGTAACTATGTAAGACCCTGCACTTTTGTTGGATGATAACTGGACTGCTTTTATTCAGCACATACTGATGTTTACTGTCCATTCCAAAGGAGCTATGAAATTCAAAAGCTGCACTCATTGAAATCAAGGACATCATTAGAGGTTATGCAAGCGATACAATATGTGTCAGCAACATGAACAGGCGTTAACCAATCCTTAAGGTACACCCAGATAAAAGACCTCAGGAATGACACTCTATGTTTGGGATTCAAATATGCAAAAGGGTTTAATGTCTGTGCAATCAGAATAAGGTCTTTTTCACATATTTCACATGTTTTTCTACCACTCACCGCTAGGGCACATAGAAAAGAACTGTTTTCCATGTGCCCCGTTCACACTGCAATGCTGCTGGGAGGTGCAGTGTGGGGAGCTAGAGTAAAATGCAGACATGCAGCATTTTACCACAGTGCATGCACAGTGGCGTGCAACTACTCACACAATAAAATGGACCATGCGGGCAATGTAAATGAGCCCTGAAAGAAAGTAGTTGGAAGCTGTTGTGGAAGGATCCATTTGTGCAACAGTAGCTTTGTTTGATCTCTCATCACTCTCATCTCTCAATGGATAATTATATTGCATTTAAGTGTGTGATGCATATCTGATGTGAGATGGCATTTGCAGAGATTTTATGCAATTCATTGCCATGCAGTATAGTATGCATTTTGGATTACCCTGGATCAGAGGTTACACTAGCTAAGTCATTTCTATATGCTTACAATGCTGCACAGGGGTTTCTAAAAAAGGGCATATCCTATAAAATTGACAAAATAATTTGCTTTCATTTAGCTAGCATATTTGTACATATGAATGATTATGTTTTTTATTTTCATATTTTAATATGCATTACTAAAAAAAAAAATTTATTTACACATCTTACTCCTTTGTTCCTTTTCTTCCCCTGACAATTAGGATGGGACCATTCATTATAGTAGTCCCAAAGTGTTGTTGTGGTTTTCAGATTTCTTTTTTCTCTCTTGATGGGTACCAAGAGACTCTGTGTATGTTCTAACGTATTTTGTATACTTATTGGCGCTCGTAATACTTTTTATATATATATATATATATACCGGACCGGAAGTGTCGTTTGCGCTCCACCAGCGCTAACCACCTACCCGGAAGTGACGCGAAGTGTCAGCAGAGACACACACACTGATCCAGGAGGAACGTTACTGCTGCTGTGGCCAAGTGGAGGATTGCCATCTACTCATTCCCCACACGCAAGTGATTACTTTACATGCTGTTTACAAAGAATGCTTATTGTACGTAATTTTCTTAAAGGGGAAGTTGTAGGGTTCATTGTTTTTAATGTTGTTCAATAAAAACGGGATTACGCTATGGATGCTATTCTCTCCGTTTTTTTATGACCATTATTGCGAGCTGATTTCCCTCTGAACCCCTGATTCCTTGTTGCTGGTACCTAAATCTGAGGAAGTAACCAGACCCTGTATAACGGTGGATGTGTGACGTTTCCTGGGCATTGGTTGCCATAGTGATATCCTATATCTTAAGGCCTGTTTGAAGTGTCATTCCGGTGAGTTTAACCCCCTGAGGGGAGAGTGCCTCACGTGGTGAAGCTGTCTATAACGGTGCTTGGATATACAACTGTATACACCATAAATCACAAGAAAAGTCACTATCGATTGAACTGTGCACTACTTTCTCAGAAACACTTAAGGACTACCTATTAGTACATTATTGTTTATGACACAGGTTCATGGACTTTGCACGGAAAGATTTGATTATCTCACTGTTTTAGCGCTGTTTTTAGTATTTTATCTCACTAATATCAACGTTTGATTTTATACTATCACCTATATAGAATTGTTTTATTTAAACAGCTGCTTAGATTAATCTAATATATTTATGAATATTTTACTATTTATTTATATATTTAGGCATTATATCACTTGACCTGTTTTTGTAACTGTGGATACACATCCAGCGCTGAGTAGTGTATAATTATAGGCCATTCATTGTACACTCTTCTGTTCATATATATATATATATATATATATATATATATATATATATATATATATATATATATTGTTGAGGTTTTTTGAGTAATTTTTTTGTGGTATGTTTGCAATATGTGTTATACGTTTTGGATAGAAGCTGTCCTTTTTTGGAATAGACAACAATCATGAAGGATGATAAAAACTGGGAATAAAACTGAAAATTAAATAACTATGAAAATCAACAACCTCATCACAAATAAGTGCAATAATTCAAGTGACAAATAATGTCATTAGAATATGTGATACAAAGGCAAACTACTATATTAATGTAGCACCCTGATGGTTAGGCAGGGTAGCTGGTAAATTTCTCTGCCAGGTATAGTTGCCTTGGCCAATTGATAGTAGATCAATTGATTCCACCCTAATTCTGGAATTGCTGTACTTCTCTCTTCTGTCACTAGGTGGCTGGGTATCTGGTGACATTAAATAAGACAAGAGCATTGCAAGGACAGATTAGGAATATATGTAGTATCTCAGCCAATGTGGAGGGATTTTCTTGAGCCCCTTGGCCTGCTGGGAGAGCCTATTTATTTGGGTGGGTTCAGGTGATCGGGGTTCTGTGCCACCTGGACGGTTGTCTGGGTGGATGTGTGTTGTGGTGCCCCCCGGGTTGCTAGGCCTGAGTTTGAGGCCTATCCTGGGGCATCTGGCTGTAGGCTGTCTGAGGGCCTATCCAGAAGCAAGAGAGCAGTATAGGGTTGGGACTGCGGCTTGCAGTACAACAATAAGTGACGGTTCTGCCGGCTGGAGAACAGGGGAAGCTGTCACCACTAAGGGACCAACCACCTTATTACAAGGGACCACAGTGAGTAGCTGAAGCATGTACAGGAGAAGTGTTCTCACCAACCGAGGACGGTGAAGAATTGGGAAACTTCAGCAGGTACTGAAGATACTCAATGAGAAGGTTGGAAGAGCTCACGAGATCCAGTGGCAGTGGATCAGCAAGTCTAGTGAGAGAGACTGGGAGCTCAGTGGAGTGAAGACCCACAAGAAGTGATTGTAGAGGCGTTAGAAAAGTTTGTTACAACTTGTGTTAGAAACTGTTATAAGACTGTGCCATAGGAGACAGCAATCCTACACATGCAGATGTGGTGTCCTGCTGGGTGCCTTTCCCTGCATGGCTGTCTATCTATAGAAGTCTCTGAGTCTGCTAATTAACACTGAAACTACTTAAGGGTGTATTGGCCCTAAACCCTCTCTCCCACAGTTTTGTTCAAGAGAAAATAAATCTCTTTGCATTCAAGAAGTGTCTGGCGCCCATGAATCTTTCTTGCATTACATCCACCATGCCTTGTAACCCACTCTACACAGAAGGATGTCAGCTGTCCCTAACTCTGGATGTTCTCATTAGACCAAAGGGGACCCGGGACCTTGCTACATTAACAAAAAAGGATCTGCTTATACAGGCTTTTTGGGGTTTTTCCTTCAGCTTGTAGAAGCAGCTCTATGTTAGTATATGTATTCATGCACATTAGGGAGTTTACAGGCATATTTTAAGAAGAGCATTTAAAGGCAGAAAAAAGCCCTTTAAAATCGTGTTTTTGAGAGAAGCTTTAGGGCCGAAAAAATGTGTAACGCTCGTAAACACTTATAAATGTGTATAAACGTCGCTTTTCGGAACATTTGCATTTTCAAGTTTACACTGAAAAATAAGCAACAGGGAATGTTTTCGAAAAAAAAACACTTGAGTAGCAAATGCCCATAAACACTCATAAACTCTTGTGCAGTATGAGCAACTATGAGCAATTTTTCTGCCGCTTTTTCTGCCAGAGGTTCTGGCATTTTTTACGCCCCTATTGTGCATGGATGGACCCTTTAGCCTCCCTGCCTCTAGCCTGTGAATGGACTGTGAAGGAGCAATGACAGATTAATAAGCTACTCTCTCTATTTTAGGGTATTTTTGTGCCAATTCTCGGGCATACAAGTTTCTTAGTATAAAATTGTTGGTAGGTTTTAACAGAGTACTCTGAGATATTTTAAGTTCCTGGGAGCAGGTTTATAATTTGAAAGGATATGAGGAACTTTTAAACTGGGCTACCCTTGAGGTACAGGGGTGAGATTAACATTTATTGGTGGGTTTTCAGAAAATACTTGGGGGAGTTGTGACATGTTTGGGTGCCAGTACATAGTTTAGCTAGGTGAGAGATATTTTACATCATTTAGGGTGAAATCTACTCTGCATCAGTTTCCCAGCATACCCAGCTACTTGTACACTTCAGATTTGCAATCTGTATTCTGGGTATTTTGGTATTTTTCTCAAAGTAAGCAACATTTGATTGGATGGGAGCCACTTAAAGAGATGCAGTTAGACACTTGGTCTCCTCTAGAGATCGGTTGATCCAGTTTAAAATATTACACAAATTTTATTATACTCCATACAGGCTTCATAAAATTTACGCAGACTACACGTCGCAGTGTTGGCGCTGTCAAGCTGACCCTGCAGGGTTCATACACATGATCTGGTCGTGCCCCGAAATCCAGAATTACTGGTCATTGATTACAACCTTCATCACTACACTGACAACAATTCCTATACCCCAAAATATGGAAATTTGCCTGCTTGGCTTGGTGGATGCTCTTGCCCCTTCAAGGGCAGTCCGCACATTACTGGGATTGCTTCTCTTTTATGCCAGGAAACTCATTGTACTCAGGTGGAGAGCACCCGTGTCTGCCCTTACTCTGAATGCATGGAAATCATTGGTTAACTTTGCAGTACCCTTGTATAAAGAAACATATTCCAGCAGAGGATGCCCCCTTAAGTTTCAAAAAGTTTGGAACATATGGCTAGAGTCTGAAATTACAACTATAGAACAGGAGGACCCTGTAGGACTACCGGTCTGATTTGATCTGCATATGAGAGGATGGTTCCTCTGACTATCCCCCCCCCCAGGGGTACATTCCGACTGACCACGTACCTATAGTTGCCCACTCATAGACTTCTTCTTGAGGGATGCCTGTCGTTTATCACATATTCATATAAATTGCTGAGCATTACATTTATCCTGTTAAAGATAGCAGCAAGCTAAGGGGTTGTTTTGTTATTTGTTCACAAGTTAGGCTAGAAGTTTAGGTAGGATATGCCTTGCCTAATGTTTTATTTTCCTCGAGCCGGGGTATGCCCAGAGGCTCTGTTATGTAATTTTTCTTTCTCTACAAAAATAAATAAAAAGAATAAAAAAAAAAAAAAGAGATGCAGTTAATAATATATATTGGAAAAAGGCATAAAGCCCTGAAATGGTAATATTAATAGGCACCATGGAAGATAATAAGGAAATGGGTAATATACCCAAGTGCCAGCATGCTGCCAGTAGTGATCAATGGTGCAATACACACAGGCACTTAGGAGTTGTCGATAGTCATAGAGGCGGACATACTATTGCTAAAAACAAAATGGAGAACATGTTGTTCTGCATAGTTAAAGTGTTGGAGAGCGGGGCACAGGATAGTAAACCCAAACCTCCTGACTTTCTAAGAAACACAAACTACATCATTCTTACCTTCATGTGTGCATTTACAGGCACAAAAGGTGATGACAGTAACCGTTTTCAAGAATAGATCGTATAGTGCCAAGCAGGCAGCACAGTAAAGATCTTTATGAATCGGGGAAAAGTAAATATGTTGCTTTTAAGTGATGCTGAGGGAGACATCGGACCCCCACATTTCTGTCTCCTTTGCTTTTATTTTGTGTCTCCGCTTTACTCCCACTAACAGGAAACAGTGGAGATGAGAATAGAATGATGAATGGATGGAGCTAGGGACTTCTCTACTTCATGCAGTATGTTCAATACCCAATGTACTATATCCAGGAAATAAAGCTGAATTCTACAGTGGTGTGAAAAAGTGTTTGCCCCCTTCCTCATTTCCTGTTCCTTTGCATGTTTGTCACACTTAAGTGTTTCGGAACATCTAACCAATTTAAACAATAGTCAAGGACAACACAAGTAAACACAAAATGCAATTTGTAAATGAAGGTGTTTATTATTAAAGGTGAAAAAAAATCCAAACCATCATGGCCCTGTGTGAAAAAGTGATTGCCCCCCTTGTAAAACATACTATAACTGTGGTTGTCCACACCTGAGTTTAATTTCTCTAGCCACACCCAGGCCTGATTATTGCCACACCTGTTCACAATCAAGGCATCACTTAAATAGGAGCTGCTTGACACAGTAAGGTCCACTAGAAGATCCTTAAAAGCTACACATCATGCCGAGACCCAAAGAAATTCAGGAACAATTGAGAAAGAAAGTAATTGAGATCTATCAGTCTGGAAAGGGTTATAAAGCCATTTCCAAAGCTTTGGGAATCCAGCGAACCACAGTGAGAGCCATTATCCACAAATGGCGAAGACATGGAACAGTGGTGAACCTTCCCAGGAGTGGCCGGCCGCCCAAAATTACCCCAAGAGCGCAGCGACGACTCATCCAAGAGGTCACAAAAGACCCCACAACAACGTCCAAGGAACTGCAGGCCTCACTTGCCTCAGTTAAGGTCAGCGTTCATGCCTCCACCATCAGGAAAAGACTGGGCAAAAATGGCCTGCATGGCAGAGTTCCAAGGAGAAAACCACTGCTGAGCAAAAAGAACATCAAAGCTCGTCTCAATTTCTCCACAACACATCTTGATGATCCCCAAGACTTTTGGGACAACATTCTGTGGACCGATGAGACAAAAGTGGAACTCTTTGGAAGGTGTGTGTCCAAGTATATCTGGCGTAGAAGGAACACTGCATTTCAGAAAAAGAACATTATACCAACAGTAAAATATGGTGGTGGTAGTGTGATGGTCTGGGGCTGTTTTGCTGCTTCAGGACCTGGAAGACTTGCCGTGATAAAAGGAACTATGAATTCTGCTGTCTACCAAGAGATCCTGAAGGAGAATGTCCGACCATCTGTTCGTGTACTCAAGCTGAAACGAACTTGGGTTCTGCAGCAGGACAATGATCCTAAACACACCAGCAAGTCCACCACCGAATGGCTGAAGAAAAACAAAATGAAGACTTTGGAGTGGCCTAGCCAAAGTCCTGACCTGAATCCTATTGAGATGTTGTGGTATGACCTTAAAAAGGCCGTTCATGCTCGAAAACCCTCTAATGTAACTGAATTAGGACAATTCTGCAAAGATGAGTGGGCCAAAATTCCTCCAGGACGCTGTAAAAGCCTCATTGCACGTTATCGCAAACGCTTGGTTGCAGTTGTTGCTGCTAAGGGTGGCCCAACCAGTTATTAGGTTTAGGGGGCAATCACTTTTTCACACAGGGCCATGATGGTTTGGATTTTTTTTCACCTTTAATAATAAACACCTTCATTTACAAATTGCATTTTGTGTTTACTTGTGTTGTCCTTGACTATTGTTTAAATTGGTTTGATGTTCCGAAACACTTAAGTGTGACAAACATGCAAAGGAACAGGAAATGAGGAAGGGGGCAAACACTTTTTCACACCACTGTACTTAACAATAGGATACAGAAAATAATATCTCACATAGGCCCTTTAACTTATGAGAGTGAACACATTCTTGATCATCTCTTTTAATTAAACAGATGCCTACCGTTCACGTTTCTGGGACACAACAGGTTGTACATTCTAGAGACCCATCTACAAATATTGCCAAGCAACAAAAAGAATAGCAATTGCTCTCTGCTGTGCCAAGATTGAGGATATCTTACTGTGTTCAATTAATTCTGCAGCTGTGTCCGCTGGTTACCATAAAGTATATAAGGCCATAATAAAAATAAAAACAAAACTATGTTGTGGAGTCAGGTAATTACAGATCTGATGGCCTTAACAAGAAATTGCAAGAAAATTAGACAGAAGCAAAGAGTTGCATTTTATGCAAATAATTTTACATAAAATTTAGTAAGTAAAAATAGAAAGCTGAATGCTGCAAGAAAAATAGTACCTTATTCTTGGGTAGCTAATGTGAATTAGTCTGGACTAGTTCAGTTTAAGCCTTATCAAACGTGAATTATCCAGTTCTAGGGATTCTGCATATTCTACAACATTTGCCTATACTGTAGAAGAACAGTTGTCAAAATCTGGTCACAGACTGTAGTATGTGGTAAAATGCACATACCAAACCATCTCAAAATTTATTTTGGTACAGCTTTTGCCTTGAACAAAAATATTCCTAGTTACATACATACATACATACATGGTCCTGTTGAAGCAATGGAGGAGAGAGGGGTTGGTATATAAATTATCACCGTTCAAGATCATCTTACTGAAAAAAAAGCTTCTGGGTATAATTTTTTACATGCCTGATATTTCTGTCTTACAAGGACCAAAGTTCGAGCTCCTGTATTGACTAGATCTTCATTCAATCTGAACAAAAAAACCCACAGTGCACTGCTATCTTCTAAGGTCAATGTGTGCCCTGAATACCTTACCACTAAGGTACTGTTCATATAATAGCTGCAAACTACTCTATGTGCCTGTATTTCATTAATGTGGTAAAGCAAACACACTTTCAATACCTTTTACATTTGACTGCCACTTATTTTGTATGTGCTGGTACACATGTACTCTTAGGAACCCATGCGAGTATATTATATAGGCTGGTTAGCGAATCTTTAGTCTCACAAGCATAAAATAATTCCAGTTAGTATACCCGCACGTTAAAAAAGGGCCTGAACAATTAGGTTATCATTTGATGTATGTGATGCTTGAGCCATGCATTTCCAGTAGGGGTGCGCATCTTCACTGGCCTCACGATTCGATTCGATTATGATTATGTGGTCAACGATTCGTTTCAATTCCGCGATGCATCACGATGCATCACGATGCATCACGATTACTAATGTGCTTCCACTTCCGCTTGGGCCGCCTAGGCAGCCCTTCCTCCCTGCAATCTTTTGGGACACATCACAGGTCCCAGAAAATTGCCCGGCTGTGCAGGATAGCCCAGTGAGACATGCACACCCGGGTGTGAAGCTGCAAGCTGTCACAGCCGGATGCCCACAGTAGTATTGCCAGCGCCGTGGACAGGCAGGGGAGAGAATGGAGGGTTTGGGTGGCCACGTCACTGGATTGTGGGGGACAGGTGAGTATCTGTCTTTTTTATTTAAAGTCAGAAGATACACTTTATTTGTAGCTGCTGACTTTTAATAAACAAATAAATTAATTAAAAATAACCTCACTCCTTTAAAGCGGAGTTCCACCCAAAAGTGGTATTTCCGCTTTAAGCACTCCTCGCCCCCTAATATGCCACATTTGGCAAGTCATTTTTTGGGGGGGGTGTCCTCTTTTTAATGGGACTTTCTGTCCCGGCCCCCTAGGTGACTCCTCCTCTTGCCCTAGGTGGACCATCCCTGCCAGTGATCTTCTGGGACACAAAACAAGTCCCAGAAGATTGGCTGGCCAATGGCAGGGCGCAGTGTGGCTCGTGCAGTGTGCACCCGGTCATGAAGCCGTAAGCTGTCACAGCCGGGTGTCACTGCACACAGTAGATATGACGGTGTTGAGGAGAGGAGGGGGAGAGGAGAGAGGCTCTGTGCAGCCGCATCACTGGACCGTGGGACAGGTGAGTGTCTGTTTATTAAAAGTCAGCAGCTACACCTTTTTGTAGCTGCTGACTTTTAATAAACTAAAAAACAGGTGGAACCCACTTTAAAAAGTGCACTAATCCGGTGCACTAAAGGGTACAGGAATTCACACACACGGCTGCTGGGAGGTCAGGAGGGATTTGAATCCACAACTGACATACAGCCCTGTGAAGTTCCATGTACTACTGTCTCTGTGATGAGTTCTCTGGGCTCCCTCGTTTGCACTTTCCAGCACAATAGGACTTAACACAGTGGAATGTGCGGAGGGGGGATGGAGCAAGGCAAATGTAGAAGCACTGTAGAAGCCACTATATGCAGAGTATAAACAGATTTTTACTCTACATACTGCTGTATGTAGTTTAACCTGTGTGGTAATAAATTCATTTATAATCCATTAAGTACCCACCGCTGTATGTGCATTTTAAAATATATGCAGCTTCATACCTTGTTTCTTAGTCTGTGTTCAACTGTATAAGCCGCTCATGTGACTGCCAGGTCCAGCCCGCCTATCTCTCTCTCTCCTCTCAGTCTCACTCTCTCGTCAGTGAGAGTTCTCAGCCCCGCCCACCAACTAGCTATCAGATCAGGAGAGGCGGGCAGGGCTGACGTCAGGAGAGACGTGAGAAAGAGACGCAGGTTGGACCGAGCAGTCACATGAGCGGCTTATACAGTTATACGTGACACACTAAGAAATGAGGTATGAGCTGCATATATTTTAAAATAACACATACAGCGGTGGCCACTTAATAGATTGCACCTCTGCATTTATTACAAAATCTATTTTGAAGGACACGCTCGGATCGCTCTTCCGGCAGGGGCGGGGCAAGTCGGGATGACGTCACCCGACATCGATTTTTAGGGTCGCATGCATCGATGCCGCATCGGGGACCCCCGAATCGCGATGCATCGGTGCAGAGATTAATTTCAGCACCCCTAATTTCCAGGTGGACATTATTTGTGAAAGCCTTATTGAACATTCCTGATTTTTTACTGTAATACAGTCAGGCTGCACATACAGGTTTAAATCTGTTGTTCCTTTACTTTTTTACTCTACTAAGTGATGCAAGGGTTCAAAAACCTTGTACTTGGCAGCATGTAGGAAAGTCAGACAGCTGCTTTCAAACAAAGTAGTGGCTAAAGACTCCAATGGAGCGAAACATTCCCCAAATATTGCTCCATTCAAGAACTCTGATCAGCCCAACTCCTGGCTTATTTTGTTTTTAAAAACACTATTTCTCCAGAATAATAATAAAAAAATTAAAAAATAAAGCAGCTCAGGCTGCAGTACTCACCTTTAAATTGGAACTAAACCCATTGATTTAGTGGTTTAAAAATCAGTTACATTTCCAGCATGCCAGGAATGCTAACTATCACATTTACTTGTGCTCTCAACCAGGCTGTCAATCCATCAGATGGCTGGTGCCATAACACCATGGCAGTTGCAGATCAAACAGGCAGCTTCCTTGGCTGAAAGGAATAGGAGGGTTTAGTTTCGCTTTAATCCAGAGTTGACCCCAAGAACCCCCCCAATGTTTCTACTGTACTGCAATATGTCTTTTGGGGTTTATGACACTTAACATCACTTAACTTGGAAGAGTGAGGGTAATATTGTGAATGTAGGACATCATGGGGCACATCACCACAGCACCTAACAGTTAATGTAAAGCAGCGGTTGCTAACCAATGGTCCATGGGCCACTGATGGACCACGAGAAAATGTTGGTAGTTCCCAGGGGTTCTGCTGCAAATCAACCATGTGGCGGATGTATACTGCCCAATGTTGTTTCCAGTGTTTCTCTCAATGCGTGCGGACAGTCAATACTGTCAGTGCGCATGGATACCCAATGCCTCCTCTGTAGTTCTGGTTCCTGTGAACTTAGAGGGATACACTGGAAGTGGTGCAGAGAGTGGGAGGTGAAGAAGGGGACTTCCAATGGCAGCGCTGATCACAGACTGTGGAAGGGAGCACGGAGCTCAAGCACAAGGCTGGATAAGGAAGTGAGATCCAATGATGAGTCTATGTAAGGCAGCAGTGTGATGTAGAGTGTGTGTGTGGGGGCGGGAGGGGGGCAAATAGCTGGAGCATTGTGTGTATAAGACAGCAGTGTGATCCAGGGGGGGGGGGGGGGCAGAGAGCCAGAGCATTGTGTGTATAAGGCATGTCAATTTCATGTTAGTGGTCCATGGGATTCAAAAATATGAGTTTAGTGGTCTATGAGGCCTGAAAGGTTGGCAACCACTGCTGTATAGGACCACCTTTCTAAGGAAAGGAAGTGGGTTGTTGGTGACTTGTGGAAGAACCACAGAGCCCCGATTTGGAGTTTAAGCTTGTAAAATTTGAAAGACACAGAAAATATTCCCAAAGTATTTTCACATTCTTGAAGAGGGGTAAGTGAACTCTAAAAGAGGTCATCTCTGACCTCTGTAGCTGCAGGTACCATAGTGCAATCAATCATACACTATAGAAAAGGCACTATAATCATTCATGTGTTCATGTCGTTATAGCAGCAGTTCAGGTCACAATGCCCCCCCCCCCCCCACTCGTAGCAGCCTTCCCACCTTCTTATATATTTTTTAAACACAGAGCAGGTAATCTGGGAGGGGAAAGCAGGATGTGGTGGTCTTTAGAAGGCTAGCAGGCTGAGAACATTCTATTTCAAATACAAAGTAGTAGAAAAAGGATTGTGATTTCAGAACTTTGAAGTTGAATTTCTCCACAATACCTACATCTACAGAGGTTAATGAGTGTTTTAAGTATTTTTACCGCCTGCTCACAATATGTAAATATTTTAGTCTGCATAGTCTGTGGAACAGGTTCCCTTTAAAATGTGCACTTGTGTAGCGGTAAATAGGGCCTTTAGTGTTTGTAAGGAAAATCCTATGAAGAGGAAAAGGACGACACCGGCAACTGTTAAAGCTGCCTATTTCACATATTGATTTTCATACCATAATAAGAAATTTATTACTTCAATTTCAGAAATTGAACTTCCTTTGCTGCAAATGCTATCCAAAGTACTGTTGTTATATCTAAATTTATACCATGAATAAGAGCTGTGTTTTAAGACTTTAATAAAGCTGAGCTGGATTTATGATCCTGTCAGCCTTCACTATATACTGCTTGCTATAACATATAGTGCAGATGCAATATGTTCTCCGACACATTGTGCATTACGTCCGTACAAGCCGAAGGAAAGCAGGAGTTGTAGAAGGAAAACAGAAGCATAAAATGCAGCAACTTCATTGGCCCTGGTGATTGATGAGGTTAGAAGAGTAACAGGATTAAAACAAATCTGTCACTGGGAGGCAGCAGGGAACTCAGTGCTGAGTGACAGCCATTGAATTGCATGTGAATGGTGTGCAAAAGACTGTATAAAATCACTGCTGGGTCCGAGTGCAGATAATCAATAACAGAACTGGAAGCATGAATAGAAACATTTTATCCACAAGAAATGACAGGATAAGAAAGCATTATTAAGATCATCATTGTAGTGAGTATGTAAGCCTGACACTGAATTCATTTCATGTGGAATTTTATGTAGTAGCTGCATGCTTTGATTTGATTCTACTGGTTTAGCCTGCTTTGAAGCTGTATACAGTATATCTTCATATCTGACAGCTGTGGGAAGCAGTGCAACAAAGTAGTTCACAGTATTAATGACATCAAATAAGAGTGACAAAAGTGTTATAACACCTTACAACGCCTATATTTAATCAGTCTACAATAGGTATATATTTTTCACAAGTGACATTGAATTTTACATTGAAATATGGTATAATTGGGCTGAAAACATAGCAATGTGCTCAGCAGTTAAAATAAAAAAAATGCATGGAAGAATTTAAAACGCTGCTTATATCTTGGTACTTACCACTTAAATACTATTTGGCCATTGTAAGAGAGTTATTTGAAATACCCGATTTCTTCCCTAATACCAGGCTTCAACAGTCTATTTTAGCTTCCGTACAGTTTTAAACTAGGAAGTTGTTTGAGAGGTATAGCTGATCTAGCAGCTTCGTAATGCTGGAGCTGCCAGCTATTAAACAGGCTGGGGTCCAATTTAAGCCTGAGAGTGAAATTAATTAGTTATCTATATGAGTGTCCTGTTGCAGAATGAAACCACACTGTTTTTGCATTATTGCTTTGGGGAATCCTGGTGATGTTGTCTCTCTGATATTATTAGGTACTCTTGCAAAATGCTTTTTTTTTTTTTTGTGTCAATATGTTTCTATGACACCGAATAATGCAGACATCAATTGCTAGGGCACTGCCAGCCACAGCCAGAAACAACTATGTACAGAAAATTCTATAACACAGCAAAAGCAGGAACTAATGCCCTGGGGAAATGTGACAAAAGAACGACACAAAAGGTGATAGCACAGTTACAAAAGAATGTAACAGTAACCTGTACTACTTGAATCAGATCAGATGACACCAAGCTATGCAGTGGAATAACGTCCTTACAGGGTGTCTCCAATTTACAAGCCAACCTCAATGCTCTGTCTAATTGGGCAACTAAGTGGCAAATGAGGTTTAATGTTGATACATGTAAAGTTATGCACTTGGGGGCTAAGAATATGCAAATGCCATACATGCTAGGGGGAGTACAACTGGGGGAATCCCATAGTGGAGAAGGATCTGGGGGTTTTGGTAGATCATAAGCTTAATAATAGCATGCAATGCCAAGCTGCGGTTTCCAAAAGGAGCAAAGTCCTTTCCAGTATTAAGAGAGGTATGGACTCCAGAGAGAGAGATATCATTTTGCCCCTGTGCAAATCATTAGTAAGACCTCATCTGGAATATGCAGTTCAGTTTTGGGGACCAGTTCTCAAAAAGGATATCGGGGAACTGGAGAAAGTGCAGAGAAGGGCAACCAAACTAATAAGAGGCATGGAGGAGCTCAGCTATGAGGAAAGATTAGAGGAACTGAATCTATTCCCTCTTGAGAAGAGGAGATTAAGGGGGGGGGGGGGTATGATCAACATGTACAAATACATAAGTGGTCCCTATAGTGAACTTGGTGTTGAGTTATTCACTTTAAGGTCATCAGAGGACAAGGGGGCACTCTTTACGTCTAGAGGAAAAAATATTTCATCTCAAAATACGGAAAGGTTTCTTCACAGTAAGAGCTGTGAAAATGTGGAATAGACTCCCTGCAGAGGTGGTTCTGGCAAGTTCAGTAGATTGCTTTAAAAAGGCCTGGATTTTTTACTAAATGTACATATTACTATACTAAATATAACTGGGTACTGACATTTATAGGTAAAGTTGATCCAGGGAAAATCCGATTGCCTCTTGGGAGATCAGGAAGGATTTTTTCAAAAAAAATTGCATTTGTAAGACCGCTGTACAAATACGGTGTGACATAAATTATTACAACTGCCATTTTATTCTCTAGGGTAGAAAGAAAAACAGTTTGGGACTTTAAATGAGGCGATGACCTGGTAAGGTGCAGTGCCTCCATCCATATCTATTTTCTCAGAAGTTCTCTTTTGATGATTTTTAGCACTCATGGCCACTATGACTATTTCTACTTCTTGGAAATCTGTCCTCCCTGGACGTTATCCTTGCTGGGCTTCAAGCCATCCACACCACCTTGGCTCCCGGTAGTGATGCCTTTCACCGATCTTTAGTGCCGCACTATCACCATACATCCATGTTTGTAACTATTTCAGAGAATGGGGTTTTTATAGTCAAATTTTATTTTCATTTTTTTATATGTATTTATTTTTCCTTGATAGGGTCAGACCATATAGACATTCTTTCTATCATATTACATTACACACTCAACTCACGTGCATGCTCCTGAAGAGTGAATTAATTCACAAAACGTGTAGAGCTACTAAATGCTGTGTTTAAATCATCATGTGCTTCATTATATATATTTTTAAATATGTGTATTAGGTGATATTAACCACTACGCGCCCGCGCTATAGCCGAAAGACGGCTGCAGCGCGGACACTCTCTGCCGGGAGGACGTCCCTGGACGTCCTCCTGTTTACTTCCCTAATGCGCGCTCCTGAGAGCGCGCATCGGGGAAGTTCTGTGCTGGCCGTGTCCGTCGGACACAGGGGGTCACAGATCGCTGTAAACGGCCAATCACAGCGGCCAATCACAGCGAGATAGGGCTGTTTAATGAGAGATGATCTCATATGTTTGCATATGCAAACATATGAGATCATCTCTCAGCGCCGCTTTGCCTCCTTACACAGACAGCGTGTGAGGAGGGAGAGATGAACGGTGCCGGTGCGCCGTTAGTAAAAAATAAAAATAAAAAAATAAATAAAAATAAAGTGATCTGTCCCTGCTGCCACCTGTCACCAGTACCACCTGTCCCCGCTGCCACCTGTCATCAGTACCACCTGTCCCCAGTATCACCTGTCCTCAGAGTGCCATCTGTGCCATCTGCCTGTGCCACCTGTCCACAGTACCACCTGTCCCCAGTGCCATCCATACCATCTGCCAGTGCCACCTGTCCCCAGTGCCACCTGTCCCCAGTGCCATCTGTCATCAGTGCCACATCAGTGCCATATCAGTGCCATGTGTCATCAGTGCCACGTCAGTGCCATCTGTCATCAGTGCCACGTATCAGTGCCATCTGTCAAAAGTGCCACCTGTCAGTGTCACGTGCCATCTGTTATCAGTCGCACGTGTCATCAATGCCACGTATCAGTGCCATCTGTCATCAGTGTCACGTGTCATCAGTGCCACGTATCGGTGCCATCTCTCATCAGTGCCACGTATTAGTGCCACATGATATCAGTGCCACGTATAAGTGTCATCTGTCAGCAGTGCCACATATTAGTGCCATCTGTCAGTGTCACGTGTCATCAGTGCCCCCGTATTAGTGCCATCTGTCATCAGTGTCACGTGTCATCAGTGCCCCGTATTAGTGCCATCTGTCATCAGTGCCACATCAGTGTCACGTGTCATTAGTGCCACCTGTCATCAGTGCAACGTCAGTGTCACGTGTCATTGTCCTGGTGCTCCAGGGCCTATAAAAGTGTAATAGATAGTCAACAATTTAGATGTGTCATTTATGCTCCTAGAACAAGTGATGGCTCTCCCTGCATTTTGGGCCTCTCTAAGTGGCCAGGCTGTGGAAAAGTACCACACATGTGGTATCGTAATACTCAGGAGGAGTAGCAAAATTTATTTTGGGGTGTCATTTGTGGTATACACATGCCATGGGAGAGAAATAACCTATTAAAATGACAATTTTGTGGAAAAAAATAAAAAATAAAAAAATAATTAATTGTGCAAAGAATTGTGGGAAAAAAATGACAACATCAAAAAGCTCACCATGCCTCTTACTAAATACCTTGGAATGTCTACTTTCAAAAAAGGGGTAATTTTTGGGGTATTTGTACTTTCCTGGCTTGTTCGGGTCACAAGAAATGAGATAGGCCACATGTGCATCAGATGTGATCAATTTTGTATAATTCGCACCACAGTTTGTAGAGTCTGTAACTTTCACAAAGACCAAATAATATCCACTAATTTGGGTTATTTTTACCAAAGATATGTAGCAGTATAAATTTTGGCCAAAATTTATGAAGAAAAATTAATAATTTGCTAAATTTTTTAATTTATAGCGCAAAAAATAAAAAACCCAGAGGTGATCAAATACCACCAAAAGAAAGCTCTATTTGTGGGAAAAAAAGGACAAAAAAATCATTTGGGTTCAGTATTGCATGACTGAGTAATTGTCATTCAAAGTGTGAGAGCACCGAAAGCTGAAAATTGGTCTGGGCAGGAAGGGTGTTTAAGTGCCCGGTAAGCAAGTGGTTAACTGTTTGCAATCATGTGGTATTTTACCTCTATTTTATGTATATGTACATGCATGAACTGTATTGGATATTGGATAATGATTCATAACTACCATTATGTACTATATTATTGATCTATACAATAAATGTAATCATTTTATACCTACATGCTTCATTCAAAGTCCCACTTCCCCTTCCCCCTTTTTCATGTATTCTCTAGGGTGTCTGAAAAAAATATCTATAACATTTGGGAGTTCTAAGCAATTTTCCAGCAAAACAAAAACTGAGTTTAACTTGTAAACAACAAGTTTGAAAAAAAATAGGCCTGGTCCTTAAGTGGTTAAACGCAATCAAACTTGCCAAAATATAACTGAATACAAAACCTCCTTTTGTATTTGATTTCTTCAGGTAAAGGCAAATTATAAACCTTTAATAATGATTGGAAGCGGATGTTGATGCTGTTCCCTATATTTCCATATCAGAGTTTTGGCAACAATCAAGACATGTGTAATTAATGTAAATATCGTTAATATTTACCAATTGGATGCACTGAGCAGTGGAAGACACATGGGTCGATTTTAAGGGAAATTTCAATATTTCATGCAAAAAGTGATGCCCCCCCCCATAAACCCGTACCAGACACATGTCTGCTGAATGAGCCTTCATGCAGTCATATCCACCAACACCAACCACCAAGAAAATCTGTGTCATTATATCTGTGTGTGATTCAATATCAACTTGCAGATAATTTTAAATTACATTTCACAAACATAGAGTTGATTGAAGACATGTGTGCTAAATATAAAATCATTATATCTTGCTTCTTTGGGAGTTTCTGTGCAAACTGTTAACCATTCAGTAAGTGGGATTGTCTGAGTCTGTCTGTGCATGCGCATTACTTTGGTTTCGTTCTCTGGTGAGGGCGGAACTGGCGCTTGCGCGGTGGCGCTTGGATAGATGGCATCATCACATGTTGTTTGAATTACCATCCTTCATTGAGGAGTAGCCCAGCTAACACACCTGCTGGCAATTGATTGGAAGTGTCTTATGGACGTGCCTTTGATATTTTGAACTCTGTATGGACAATGGTCCCCTCTATTGTGGTGACATGTTGCAGAGCCCTTATTTTCTTTTCTTTATATGTGCTGTGCCTAAAGTTAGAAATATTGACTGCCTCTCCTACTGGATTTAGTAGATCTGTGATATCTTATTACTTGAACTGGGTAAAAAAAAAAGGGGGGGGGATAGACACACTACTATATAGGTGAAGACCTAAAAAAAAAAAGGGGGGGGGATAGACACACTACTATATAGGTGGAAGACCGTAAAAAACAGAATGATCTGATTTTCCGACAACTTTGTCTGACCGTGTGTACGCAAACCAACATCAGACAAAGTATGACGGACATAATGTTTCTGACCGTGTGTATGGGGCTTTAGAAGTGAATGGGCGATTAGATATGGAAGGTGGAGGCGAGATAGTAATAGAGTCTAAACAAAAAAAAAAAATTTAAAAATGTAAAAATAGTACAAAATAAACGTAGGGTTCACAACGTCAACTATGCATCAGACAAGTACCAACAAAAGGAAAGCCATTACACTCTGTTCCTGGAATGTAAGGGGACTAGGGGACCCTGGGGAAAAGAGCAGCAGTTTTGGAACACAGTAAAGGCACATGGGGTTACCCTCTGGTGTTTACAGGAAACACATTTCTCAACACCACCAAGGGAGAGGCCCCCCAACGGATATAAACGACTTGTACAGATAATGGGGGAAATGGGCTAAAAGGACCTATGGAGATTACAGAACCCCGAAGATCGGGCCATACTCATGTTTTTCCTCTACACATTCCACACTCTCCAGAATCGATATGATATAGGATCGGTGAGGGGGTCAACCTCGGGAATGGAAAATTAGCCCAATTTGGTTAGAACTTATTAGGGGAACCCAGGAAGTCACCAAACGCCCTGACAGAGAATATATAGATTTATAACACGGAACAGCTCACAGGGGGTTGTTTTGGACGCCATTAAAAGCTTTTCTCAGAGGTCTCCTGATCCAACAGATTTCAAAATCAAGGAGGGACTCCAATATGAGGGGAGTGAGAGCATCATATAGAGTGATAGATCTAGAAGGGAAAAATACATTTAAAGAACCATTCAGCTAGAAATTTAGCTGATGAGGCAATCATTATATCAGGTGCCCAAAAAAATATTTGATAACGAGGCCTCTCAACGACCACTCTCCATGACATGATTAATCTCTAGACATCGGTGACTGGGGATCAACTCTGGGGGAATGGAAAATTAGTTGGCCAAATTTGGTCTAGGACAATCGGGAAACAAACTTATTAGGGACACGCACGCGGGTACCAGGACCAGTCACATGGCCCTGCTGTAGAGGTCTACAGAATATGAGCTAGACATTTTAATGGGCACACCGGAACAGCATCACAAGGGGGATCCCTTGTTTAGGGACGGCATCTTAAGAAAAGGTCTTGGCTTTTCTCAGAGGTGTAGATCTCCTGATTTTCCCAACAGATTTCAAAAACATCATTATAGGAGGGCACAATAATAATTAACATCGTGAAAGTAATTTAAAGAAAATAGAAATGCAACATCATCATAAATAAACACAAACGTGTATGCAAAGTCCACATAAAATAGTCTGTTACTCCGAAGTAATTGAAATGAATCAAATCACATAATAAACACAAACGTGTATGCAAAGTCCACATAAAATAGTCTGTTACTCCGAAAGTTAAAAAAAATAATCCAAAGGTGAAAAAGGATTAGAAAAAAGATGGAGAAATGTTTAAGATGATCCACCACCACCGAAGGGAACTTGAGATAGCCCTTTTCTTGGGGTACACACCGGAAGAATTAAAAGCTCTTACCAGATGCACAGGACCTCCTCTTAGAAGCAAAGTCATCAGTGCCTGCAGATATAGCCCTCTGCGGGGTCTAGGATGAGTCTGGAATGCCGGTCCCCTTGATATCCAGGTGTCCTCCCCACTCCAGAAAAGGGCCTTCCGTCCACTGTGCTCAAAGAAACGGTCTCCCGGAACGGGAGTGTGGCGGGATCCAAGCGTCCTCCTCACTCCAAAAACGGGACACTCCGTCCGCTTTGAGGCAGCATCTCAGTCCAGAAATTAAATGTTGTATGTTGCAAAACAATGATGGTGCAACTTTTGTTGGGAAGAAATAGCTGCTCCTTTCACCAGACTGATTACTTGAACTGACTGGTGTTCCTATGACTGCTCATTCTCATTGTGAGCTTTATGAGCCATGTCGTTTATCATACAGGTATTCTTTGTTTTTATTTCATGTATACCCCTCATAATTAAGACATTTTCTATTTTTCTATATTTCTAATTTTCTAATATTAATTTATTTGTGAATTATATAGGAGCCTGGTGATAACAAATAAATCTTCATAGGGAGTGACATCAGTCATATGATTGGAATACAATTACCTGTTCCCATCCTAATTTGGGATTGGGAAAACTTTTCAGTGAGTATTCCTTATTCTTTCATTCAATGATTGGTGTTGTCTACTAATAGTAGTCTTTGGCATTTTTGTAATCAGGGATTATTCTGATGACTTTTATTATATAGGGCTGTTATTGTGGTCCAGTATCCTGCATCCCTGTTGTAACAACTCCCTCTCCCACTGTGTGTGGGCATACCTTCTCTGGTCTATAGGCTGTTTGGTTGGCTCATAATATGTAAGTCCCAATGCTCTCTTTGAATGAGGGGAACTATATTTGTAATACATGTGATTACTATATATTTTTCTCTCACTTTGATATGTCATGTAACCACTGCTAATAATATCTATCTCCTCCCATTTCTCCAATTAAGGTTTTCTTGTTACAAGTCAATAAATAATTGGTTCTGAAGAAGCAGAAATGTGAAACCCGTCAACCATCTTTTTGACATCCGTTGTAACTATTACTGTTGAACCTTATGAAAACAGCTTTATCGATTTTATGTTTTTTTTTCTATGTATTAATTTTTGTAAAATAAATTGATTAAAAATGATTTATTGTTTGAAGTCCTCTATGGTACCATGAGAAGCCGTCATGTTGGTACTTTGTCTATAAATTTTATAAAGGCTGAGGTACCCCCATAGCCTATCTGTTCATTTAGTAGGAAAGGCAACAGAGTTAATTATAAGTGTCCAATGGAGTAACTGCGCTTGTGGAACACATATAATATAATGAAGAAGCTGCTACCATGCTATGAGATATTCTTCACAGCCCAAAATAATAGATACACAATGTGCTTCGCTATTACAAATATATGTCAATGGAAATAAAAATAATAAGAATTAGTGTTATTCAAATCAAAAAGTGCAATGTTCCTAAAAAGTCTCCAGTGAAATTGTTTGAAATAACAAGGATGGAACTCATAAAATGGCCGACTTCCAGTTTCCATAATTACGCTACAGCTGGCTCACGCAAACCGAAAGTTGGCCATTTTAGGAGTTCCATGTGGGATTTTGATGTTTTTATGCAGCTCTGATGATTATTTTATTTGTGTAAGTGCACAACTAGTTTTTCTTTAAAAAAAGTTGACAGTTTTAACACTATGTGGAGCATCTGATCTTCTCTTTCTGGGTACTTACCTGCACACATGGACCCCCTTGTTTGGTGGGTGTTGCAGAGGAATCCTTTGATGGGCTCTTACCTTTGAAGTGTGACATCTAAGGTGCACCAGTGGTCAATATGGATTGTGTTTGGATGCGCATTTTGAGTCTTATGATTTGAGAGTCATTAGAGTATAGTAAGTAGATTTTCAGTCTCAACTCGGTGGTGGAGTACTACAAAGTGGTTTTATATTTCAAACAATTTCACAAGAGACTTTTTATGGGCTATTGCACTTTTTGATTTGGATAACACTTATGCCGCGTACACACGAAGGGACTATCCCGCGGGATTATCCGCTGGACCGAAGTCCAACGGATAATCCCCTCGTGTGTGGGCGCCGGCGGACTTTTTTTGGCCAAAGTACGGCGGACTAAAGTTTTGTTTTAAAATTATCCGCTGGACTTGGCAGTCCAGCGGACAATCCGGCCGTGTGTAGTATGGTCCGGCGGACCAAAAAGGACGCATGCTCAGTAGCAAGTATTTTTCTAGTATTTTTCGCTTTCTAGTCCCGTCGTACGTGCTGTACGTCATCGCGTGAACCGTCGGACTTTTTGCGTAATTCTTATTTTTACTTTCCTTTACATATAATTGTAGTAGCACAGCACATTGTGTATCTATTAACAGAGTTAAATGAAAAGCTAAATCATTGAGAATTTTGTATGGTGAGTAGGTGCTAATGTGTATGAAAAAAATGTTAATTTGAGGCAAGTTCAGCGGTTAAGGCAGGAAGTTCCGGTAGTGCTTTATGTGGATCAACCTCCAAAAGTTTAAAGTGGTTGTATATTCAACTTGCACCTACAGGTAAGCCTAGATTGAGGCTTACCTGTAGGTACCAGTAGGTACCAGAAATATCTCCTAAACCTGCACGGTTTAGGAGATATTTGAAAAGAACGTTTTACAACGTTGTCTACGGCGCATGCGCGCCGTAGACAACGGTGCATTTACAGGGTTAATCCCCATCTTCAACTGCGGCTCACCGCAGTTGAAGTGTCCCGCGCGCATGCGCGGAGCGACGTCCTCGCCGCTCTGGCCAATCACAGCGCCGCAGCGGCCCTGTGATTGGCCGGAGCAGCGATACCCGGAAGGGTATCTGTTTAGAGACGGATGCGGCCGGAGGGGGAGAAGAACACGGCATCGGGGGCCCCGATCTAAGGTAAGTGATGCATAATGAGCTAGTATGCTAGTCATACTAGCTCATTATGACTTTGTCTTGCAGGTAGTTAACGAAAAAAAAATGTTTTAATGGGTATACAACCGCTTTAAGGCCAGCCATACACTGTTCGAATCTTGGCCAGTTCCTGCTGAACTGGCTGGGATTCAAACCATTATTGGCAGGCTGAATGTACCTAGTTGATCGATCAATCAACTTGGGTACAACTAGCCTGCCAGATTCTCTTGCGATTATTGCAATCACTTTCTTCTCCAGCAGAGATGGCTTCCTTGCAACCAGTGGTTGCAGGAAAAAAAAATGTGCACTGTGTATGGCAAGCCTAAGGGGGGAGATTGTCATTTTTCTCTCACTCCTTGTAACAATATGGTGATCATCTATAAAGTGCAACTGTGCACAGACTATCAACATGAAACAGTTTACATATACTTACCAAGCGGTAAAACAGCTTTAATGTAAGCTCTTGTTCACCTATCTAGCTGATTTTAAAGTGATACTAAAGTAAAAAATGTGTTTTTGTTAAAAATATCAAACATGTTATACTTACCTGCCCTGTACAGGGGTTTTGCACAGAGCAGCCCGGATCCTCCTCTTCTTGGGTCCCTCTTCAGTGCTCCTGGCCCCTCCCTCCTGTGCCCCCACAGCAAGCAGCTTGCTATAGGGGCAACCGAGCTAAGCCACAGCTTCCTGTGTCCATTCAGGCATGGAACAACAGCCCGGCCCGCCCCACCCCCTTTCTCACTGCGCTGCTGTCTCCCCTTTCTAGCAGTTCAGAAACCTCGGCTGGTTGTTTCTTTTGGAGGGCTCACAGGCTTCTAAGATCTGGTCTCATAGAAAAAAAAGCTAAGATTGTTATGCTTGTGTTCTGAGCTTTAAAAATGTATAGTCATAAACATTTTTTTGGGGTACAACTTCAGTCACTTACATGTAATGAAGTGTGTCTTATATCCTGCTGGCTGTAGAAATGTCTCTTTCAGTGATGCTGGGTCTCCTTTGCAGCACTGAACTTTTGACTACGTGGGTTACAGCCTTGGGTCAAACATTCAAGCAATCCCAATGACTGCCCTCCACTTCCGGTCCTCTCTTTCATTCACAATCATTCTGTAAAAGCAACTGTCATGGCTCGCTCAGTATTTGCAGAGGCAGTTAAACCATGCAGTACTGTGAAGAGGACTGAGCATTACTGGAAGGAACATTTCTAGAGTAAGGAGCAGTCAGCAGGACATGAAACACACTTTATTACAGGCAAATTATGTGACTGAAGCTGTACCTAAAAAAATGTTTTTTTTAAACGAAATTTCAGCTTTATTTCCCAACATAATTTCTAGATACACAGATGAATGCAGGCTTGTTTTAAAGTTTATTTTTTTTCACATTTTCAGAATATGTAAAATATCTTAAGTCCCATACACACGGTCGGAAAATCCGACCACCAAATCCATCGGATTTGGTCCGACGGATTTAGTCCGACACTGGTGTTGCATACACACGGTCGGACAAAGTTGTCGGAAAATCCGATCATTCTGAACGTGGTGACGTTTGTTGCCTACGACGGGACTACGCAGAGGCTAGTAGCCAATAGCTTTGGTCTTGTAATGTGATCTGAGCATGCGTGGCACTTTGTCCGTCGGAATTCGCTACACACGATCGGAATTGGTGTGATCGGACTTTGTTGTCGGAAAATCTTTAGAGCAGGAGATAGAACTTTGTCCGTCGGACAATCCGATGGAAACTGTCCGATGGTGCCTACACACGGTCGGAATTTCCGACAACATTGTCCGATAGGACAGAATCCATCGGAAAATCCGACCGTGTGTATGGGGCTTTAGTGTGCATGATCTGGGCACAGGTTCAATTCAAAGAGGGCAGACCTGATTCAGCTCTGTCCTGCTTCTCTGACAGCTACAGTATGAGGAAAAAATACTATCATCACTAGAGATGGGCAAACTTTCCCATTTATAAATTTGAGGGTTGAGTGCTCGTGATCTACCAAATTTTGCTGATTTTAATACATTCACCTTAGGTAATATCACAATGCTTAACATGGCTTGATTAGTGCAAGAGAGTGTAACGTTGCTCTAGGTTGGCGTGCCACCACACCCCACACACCTGGGTGACAGCTCAGCTTATTGCACTGATTGCAGAGAGAACTTTATACATCCAGACAACTACACTCCAATAAAGATCCATTTATTAATTCATAAAAACAATATAATATGGCAATAAGACACAGTGGGGACTGAAAAAATAAAATGCATTTTATCATATCAGCACTTAATTATGCTGGCTTGAGTAGTCCGCCCCATCTCATTAATTTAAATTAACAAAATTCAGTGTTCTTTCTCATTTTCTGAACAGAGGTATG
Organism: Lithobates sylvaticus; assembly: GCA_028564925.1. Taxonomy (NCBI): domain Eukaryota; kingdom Metazoa; phylum Chordata; class Amphibia; order Anura; family Ranidae; genus Lithobates; species Lithobates sylvaticus. The sequence goes on along the minus strand of CM053026.1, from coordinate 358,318,983 downwards.
GGGAGGACAGAAATGTGTAAATGAATTACAAGAGCTCAGGAGTAAAAACCTAAAAACCTGCAAAGTACAAATCATGATGGCTACTTTGTTTGACTTCAGTTTACAAAAACATAATGCATGAGGTGTTTGCATTCCCGTGGATCATAATCTTACTTTAACACTCATTTCTTTCAGTTCAAATTCAATTTGTTAAAGGCATTACCATGCATATCAGGTGAATTTAGAAGTCATAAATTGGTACCGGTATGTTAGAGCTGAATGCTTTTTTATGCAGTGGCAAAGAAAATGCAGTAAGGAGGATTGGCAGGTGAATTATAAAAATATTGGTTGACTAGACTAGTCAACCAACTAGACAAAATAGTGAAAATATGAGGGGTAGTCAAGTCAAACTGGGACTTTTTAGTTGATATAAGAACAAATTTCAAGGAGTGGAAACTGCATTTATTTTTTGACATACTTCCCTGCTACATTTATACACTTATCCCAGTGTTGAACTAATGCCTGGAAAGCTTCAGCATAGAAAGATTTGTCAGTACATACAAAGATTTGTCAGTACGGCTGAACTATCCTAGGACAGCCTGCTTCACTTCGACATCAGTGCTGAAGTGCTGACCTCTGAGGAACTCTTTTAGGGGTCCAAACAGGTGGACCCCTGATCCCACCACAACTGGGATCGCCACAACTGGCATCGTCACTGATGGATCTACGGCCATCTTTGAAATGGCCATTACACCATTCAAATGTCTTACAGTGCCTTGAAAAAGTATTTATACTAGGGCTGTTACTGATTAAAATTTTCGTGTTCGATTAATCGTTTTTTTTTTTTTTTTTTATCGATCAATCGACTAATTTCGATTAATTAGAACGCACATACAGATCCAACTACTTTTAGCTAATCTCCTTGCATTGCAACTCTGCATTAGTCAGTGGTAAATGTGGTATACACTATATACAATCACCCAACACTAGTTTGTTTCCACAATCCATGACTTAACTTCACAGTTCACACAAATACGTTTTAAAATTCAAACTGTAGCACTGATGTAAGTCTTTTTTTTTTCCACAGTAGTGTGACAATTCCTCCATTTTCGTGTTCGATTAATCGTTTTTTTTTTTTTTATCGATCAATCGACTAATTTCGATTAATTAGAACGCACATACAGATCCAACTACTTTTAGCTAATCTCCTTGCACAAATACGTTTTAAATTCAAACTGTAGCACTGATGTAAGTCTTTTTTTTTTCCACAGTAGTGTGACAATTCCTCCACCTCCGGTCTAACTAAAACAGGTGGTCATGCAAGCGGGTATCAAAAGGGTTAACACGGACCATAAACTTTTCTCACGTCTCCTTAGATCTCAGCAAGGACGCCAGGTCATGGGTAGAAAGAAAAGATCTAAGTGCTCACTGCTTAAGTATAAGATAAAATTTTTGTGTTCAAACACAAACTACTCACATAAAGATGATAAAACACAGCGTGTAAAGCCGACAATCATGTTAGTTCCATAGGGCAGCAGCGGGTGACGTCATGCGTAGCCCCTCCTCCATATGCGTTGCATTCAATCAGAACTTTGACGTCACCGGACTCCTCCCCCCTTCCCTTCGTTAGCAGATGGAGGGATTTGGGGAAGGGGGGAGGAATCCGGTGACGTTTATGTTCATGACATCACCGGATCTCTGACGGAACTCCCTGAAGAACCGGAAGCCGGCGGAGAGGTGAGTACCAATCAAAAGAATTTTGATTGATCAAAAAAATTAACGATTAATCGAGGAATTAATCTTTAATTTCCACAGCCCTAATTCATACCCCTTGAAATGTTCTACATTTTGTAATGTTACAACCAATAACTTAAATGTATTTTATTGTGTTTTTATGTGATAGACCAACACAAAGTGGCACATAATTATGAAGTGGAAGGAAATTGATAAATGGTTTTCAATTTTTTTTTACAAATAAATATCTGAAAAGTGTGGCGTGCATTTGTATTCAGCTTCCCTGAGTCAATACTTTGTAGAACCACCTTTCGCTGCAATTACAGCTGCAAGTCTTTTTAGGTATGCCTCTACCAGCTTTGCACATCTAGAGAGTGACATTTTTTCCCATTCTTCTTTTCAAAATAGCTCAAGCTCTGTTAGACTGAATGGAGAGCGTCTGTGAACAGCAATTTTCAATTCTTGGAGGTATTGGTATTTCCGCGCTACTATGGGAATAAATGAATGGTGTGAGTGAGTGGTATGCAGCAACACCGAGGGGTCAAACTGTACCCAGAAGCATGTGTGTAAAAATCAATCTATGGTGTTGGGCTCCCAAAGGATGTAATAGACAATTGTGTTGAGGTGTAAATAGTGCTCAACAAAAATACAGTATATAAAAGTCAAATTTGACAAAAAATATATAAGAATAAAATTAAATCAATAAAAGTGGTAAAACACAGTGAAGATACAATGAAAGTGACTGCTGTGCATAAAATATGCTAAACTCTAGCCGACATCACTTTTAGGTGCACAATACGTGGATAGGTGTGCAGAATAAGCTAGATAAGTTGCGAAATCGCATGAATGTGCAAATATGCTAGAGAATCGCATGGAGAATCGCATAGAACGCTAAACAGCGTGTGCAATGAAGTGAACAAGGTAAGTGTCTATGGTGGCTTGAATAAATAAAATCAAAAGGTGTACAATTCATGAACACATATGTGACTATTTAGAAAACGCATGTGAAGCATAAAATCGCATAAAAGTGTGTGAAAAATAAAATCGCATAAAAGTTTGTATATACATAAACTTCTTTTAAAAGCATATACAGGTATAAAAGTTCATAAACCGCATGTGTGATGACTAGGATGGAAACATTAATGCTGCTAAGCTGTGGTTTTGCGGTGTTCCTTTTTAAACTTGCAAATGCGATGTGGAGAGAGAATACAGTGCTGCTGAATCTTCAGTGCAGTGCCAGTAGAAATACTACGTGCTCTATGCTGTGGGTCTTCGGTGACAGTTCACACCTAAGGGTGTCCTAAAAAATTACCTTACTGCTGTAAGGTCAACAGCATTGTACAGGAGCCAGGGGGGTTTGTGGTGACTTCAGGATGGATCTGGTCACTAGCCTCTTCCTCTGTGGAGTTACTTCTCTAGTGTCCTGGATTAGGTACCTCTGGGGGCTGGATATCACTGGGGGCTGGAGGACTCTTCAGTGGTAGCACTCAGCATATAAAAGCCATGGTAACCCAGGGAGGAAATAAGAGGGCTATCTAGTGTAGTATTTCGTGCAAAGGCATTTATTGTTAAAAAAACAAAACATAAACACTCACATTTGAATATATGTAAACAGTCCTGGTAGGGAACGAGCGGCGAGCTCGCGTCTAGTAGTATTTCTACTGGCACTGCACTGAAGATTCAGCAGCACTGTATTCTCTCTCCACATCGCACTTGCAAGTTTAAAAAGGAACACCGCAAAACCACAGCTTAGCAGCATTAATGTTTCCATCCTAGTCATCACACATGCGGTTTATGAACTTTTATACCTGTATACGCTTTTAAAAGAAGTTTATGTATATACGAACTTTTATGCAATTTTATTTTTCACACACTTTTATGCGATTTTATGCTTCACATGCGTTTTCTAAATAGTCACATATGTGTTCATGAATTGTACACCTTTTGATTTTATTTATTCAAGCCACCATAGACACTTACCTTGTTCACTTCATTGCACACGCTGTTTAGCGTTCTATGCGATTCTCCATGCGATTCTCTAGCATATTTGCACATTCATGCGATTTCACAACTTATCTAGCTTATTCTGCACACCTATCCATGTATTGTGCACCTAAATGTGATGTCGACTAGAGTTTAGCATATTTTATGCACAGCAGTCACTTTCATTGTATCTTCACTGTGTTTTACCAATTTTCAATTCCTGCCAAAGATTCTCAATTGGATTTAGGGTCGGCCTGCTGGAAGGTGAACCTTCGCCCCAAAGTCTTTTGCAGAATGTAACAGGTTTTCCTGTAAGATTGTCCTGTATTTGGCTCCATCCATCTTCCCATCAACTCTGACCAGCTTCCCCATCTGTGCTGAAGAAAAGCATCCTCAGAACATAATATTGCCACCACCATGTTTCATGGTGGGGATGGTTTGTTCAGGGTGATGTGCAGTGTTCGTTTTCCACCACACATAGCATTTTGCTTTTAAGCCAAAAAAGTAAAATTTTGGTCTCATTTGACCAGAGCACCTTCTTCCACATGTTTGCTGTGTCCCCCACATGGATTCTTGCAAACTGCAAACGGGACTTCTTATGGCTTTCTTTCAACAATGGCTTTCTTCTTGCCATTCTTCCATAAAGGCCAGATTTGTGGAGTACACAACTAAAGCCCCATACACACGCTCGGATTATCCGAGGACCAGGTCCGTCGGATCATGTCCGTCATACTTTGTCCGATGTTGGTTTTGCGTACACACGATCGGACAAAGTTGTCGGAAAATCCGATCATTCTGAACGTGGTGACGTTTGTTGCCTACGACGGGACTACGTAGAGGCTAGTAGCCAATAGCTTTGGTCTTGTAATGTGATCTGAGCATGCGTAGCACTTTGTCCGTCGGACAACCGTACACACGATCGGATTTGGTGTGATCGGACCGTGTTGTCGGAAAATCTATCCAGCAGGAGATAGGACTTTGTCCGTCGGACAATCCGACGTACACTGTCCGATGGTGCATACACACGGTCTGATTTTTCAACAACATTGTCCGATCGGACAGAATCCATGCAAAAATCCGACCGTGTGTATGGGGCTTAATAGTTGTCCTGTGGACAGATTCTCCCACCTGAGCTGTGGATCTCCTCCAGAGTTACCATGGACCTCTTGGCTGCTTCTATGATTAATGCTTTCCTTGCCTGGCCTGTCAGTTTAGGTGGAAAACCATGTCTTGGTAGGTTTGCAGTTCTGCCATACTCTTTCCATTTTCAGATGATGGATTGAACACTGCTCCCTGAGACGTTCAAAGCTTGGTATATTTATTTGTGACCTAACCCTGCTTTAAACTTCTCCACAACTTTATCCCTGACATGTCTGATGTGTTGCTTGGCCTTCATGATACTGTTTATTCACTAAGGTTTGTTAACAGACCTCTGAGGGCTTCATAGAACAGCTGTATTTATACTGAGATTAAATTACACACAGGTAGACTCTATTTACTAATTAGGTGACTTCTGATGGCAATTGGTTCCACTAGATTTTAGTTAGGAGTATCAGCGTAATGGGGGCTGAATACAAATGTACGCCACACTTTTCGGATATTTATTTGTAAAAAATCTTGAAAACCATTTATCATTTTCCTTCCACTCCACAATTATGTGCCACTATGTTTTGGTCTATTACAAAAAATCCCAATAAAATACATTTATGTTTTTGGTTGTAACATGACAAAATTTGGAAAATTTCAAGGGGTATGAATACTTTTTCAAGGCACTGTACTGCGGTTGAGCGTCTCATCTCCGCACTGTGCTTGACGTCTTCTGTAGATATCTGTGGAATTTACGCCTTCATTAACAAGAAACTTAATCACCACACGCTGTTCCATGCACAGAATAACACTGTTGTGTGCGGACATTATTATTGGTTTCTGGACTGGCCTGCGACATGTGCGCCACGTATCAGTAGTAGGACACACTGGGTTCGGGTTTGGCATCCAGACCTCATTGATGTTGGATGAACCCTGCTTGAACTGAACCCAGGGCAGTTCAGCTTATCCCTAGTTGTGAGTAACTCATAACATTTGTGGTGAGTTGTGTTTTCCCTAATAACCTTGGTGGTCAGTATGTCCCTTTATGTCCATATGCTTCCAGTGTAACCCATTGGTGCTTAGTGGTGGTTGGTGTGCCCTCTTCCTCGCTCATCAGTGTACCTCCATTTTGTTGGTGGTCAGTGGAAGCTGATTTACTCAAAGGATTAGCAGGCAAACCACTGAAAAAGGAGGAAGGAAGATAATATGTTACTGTAGGCGGCCTCTCAGATGTAAACACAAGATGCATTTACATCTGTGAACAATGTGGTTGGCTATCCATGCCTTATATCTGCACTGCCATTTATAAATGGCACTCCAGTAATATACTTCCACCTCCCCACTATTATTTTTTACACTATTGTGGTAAGAAGGTTGTTAAAGTATATGTAGATTTATTCACTAAAATCTTATATACATTTTAACATGTTAATTAAAAAAAATATTTTATATTTTCATATTGTTATATCGGGAGCTTTCATAAAAATACAATACCTGGTGATCCTGCTATAAAGGTATTTGTACAGGAATTTCCTGTTATGGGGTAACAATGCTCTGCCTTCCAGGATGGAAAATTTTTCTCTAATGACTGGATGTGATTTTCATTCAAGAACATTTTACAGACTGTGATCAGATCAGGATGACATTTTGAACAAAATTGGTTGACTCAGTGATGCCAAGAAAGAATGTTCTGATGGTTTGATTTTTTCTACAAATATTTGAATGAAACTTAACTTACAGTGAGGGAAAAAAGTATTTGATCCCCTGCTTATTTTGTAAATTTGCCCACTGACAAAGAAATAATCAGTCTATAATATTAATGGTAGGTTTATTTTAACGGTGAGAGACAGAATAACAACAACAAAAAAATCCAGAAAAACGCATTTAAAAAAATGTATAAATTGATTTTTGTTTTAATGAGTGAAATAAGTATTTGACCCCTTCGCAAAACATGACTTAGTACTTTGTGGAAAAACACAGAGGTCAGACATTTCTTGTATTTGGCCACCAGGTTTGCACACATTTCAGGAGGGATTTTGTCCCACTCTTCTTTGCAGATCCTCTCCATGTCATTAAGGTTTTGAGGCTGATGCTTGGTAACTCAAACCTTCAGCTCCCTCCACATATTTTACATGGGATAAAGATCTGGAGACTGGCTAGGCCACTCCAGGACATTAATAAGCTTCTTCTTGAGCCACTCCTTTGTTGCCTTGGCCGTGTGTTTTGGGTCATGCTGGAATACCCATCCACGACCCATTTTCAATGCCCTGGCTGAGGGAAGGGGGTTCTCACCCAAGATTTAATGGTACATGGCCCCGTCCATCGTCCCTTATATGCAGTGAAGTTGTCCTGTCCCCTTAGCAGAAAAACACCCCCAAATCATAATGTTTCCATCTCCATGTTTGAGGGATCATGGGGATGATGTTCTTGGGGTTATAGGCAGCATTCCTCCTCCTCTAAACACAGCAAGTTGCGTTGATGCCAAATAGCTTGATTTTGGTCTCATCTGACCACAACACTTTCACCGAGTTCATTAACAAACTTCAGACGGACCTGTACATGTGCTTTCTTGAGCAGGGGGACCTTGTGGATGCTGCAGGATTCCAGTCCTTCATGGCAGAGTGTGTTACCAATTGTTTTCTTGGTGACTATGGACCCAGCTGCCTTGAGATCATTGACAAGATTCTCCCGTGTAGTTCTGGGATAATTCCTCACCATCCTCATAATCATTGAAATGCCACAAGGTGAGATCTTGCATGGAGCTCCAGACCGAGGAAGATTGACAGTTATTTTGTGTTTCTTACATTTGCGAATAATCACACCAACTGTTGTCACCCTCTCACCAAGCTGTTTAGGGATGGTCTTGTAGCCCATTCTAGCCTTGTGTAGATCTACAATCTTTTCCCTGACATCCTTGGACAGCTCTTTGGTCTTGGCCATGGTGGAAAAATTGGAATCTGATTGTGTCTGTGGACAGGTGTCTTTTAAGAGAGTGCTTCTTATCTAAGCTCTTTACCTGTATAGAAGACACCTGGGAGCCAGAAATCTTGCTGATTGATGGGGATCAAATATTTATTTCACTCATTAAAATGCAAATCAATTTATAACTTTTTTTAAATGTGTTTTTCTGGATATTTTTGTTGTCATTCTATCTCTCACTGTTAAAATAAACCTACCAATAAAATTATAGACTAATCATTTCTTTGTCAGTGGGCAAATGTAAAATATCAGCAGGGAAGCAAATACTTTTTTCCCTCACTGTAACTTTCAGACATAAGTTTCCTAAAGTCTTCATATCTCTTCAGTTTTGATCTGTGCAAATAACATATCTGTAAAGTATTAACCTGCATGTGAACTGCAGAAGTGGATTTACATTTGTATATGGTTATTATGAAGCAGTTATCTGCTGAATGACTTTTCCGCAACACTTTTCCTGAGTATTCACATGTTAGCTGTTGCTATAGAAACAAGTGCAATAGGATGGATGGGTTCTGCGGCTGTAAAATGAAATGTCAGCAGAAAAGACTCTGTACTACATTTGTATAGCAAACAAATATTATGCATGACAGGCTATTTCTTAGAACTAATTTTTAGCTATTATATTCCAAGTTTTAAAAATGTTACATTAAATAATGTTATTTCTGTATTGCAGTTATACTCATTATTTATTTTTCTTTTTTTTTCAGAATTTTCACTGCAAAATAAAATGGACTATATTTAACAGTGACAAGTCGAACCATTGGTCTTAATGTAGAACTTCATCTTTGAAATAAAACTACATTTTTATTGTTATTACAACTTTGGACTGGAAGTAAACAGAACATGTTTTATTTTTTTTATTTTTATTTTTTAAATAGGACTATTAGAAACTATTTGCTAAGGATAAAATTGTGAAAAAGTGCTCTGTATTAAAAAAAAAAAAGTGTGATTCGTTAGCATGCTTTTCATGCATAATGTAATATGTTATGTAATATATAGAATATGTTATGTAATCAGCGATCATGTAATTACTCTGTTCTCGGGCTTAGAGACAGCAAGGAACATGGAGGTGTGTATGTATATGGATTTTTTTACATACTCCAAACATCTCCTTTAAAACTAAACTTTAGGCAGATATATAAAAAACAAAGTAATGCAGTTCTATAATCATTAATACATCATTAACCACTACAATACTGGGCACTTTCGCCCCCTTCCTTCCCAGACCAATTTTCAGCTTTGAGCGCTCTTGCTCTTTCAATGACAATTGCGCGGTCATGCAATGCTGTACCCAAATGAAATTTTTATCATTTTGTTCGCACAAATAGAGCTTTAGTTTGGTGGTATTTATTCACGACTCTTTTGCGATATAAGCGCAAAAATAGCGGAATTTTTTTAAAAAAACAATATTTTCTCCTTTCTTTTTTAAACGAAATCCAATAAAATCAAATTTTGTCATAAATTTAAGCCAAAATGTATTCTGCTACATGTTTTTAGTAAAAAAAAAAATCCCTTAAGTGTATAATAATTGGTTCGCGTGATTACGGACATATGTACGCAAATGATCATGTACAGATGTGTGCAGGTGATCACGGACATATGTGTGCAGATAATCATTGACACATGTGATTTTACTGGGATATATGTGGGGGACATGTGTTTTTATTATTTGGGGACATGTGTTTTTATTTGGGGACATGTGTGTTTTGGGGACATGTATGTTTTGGGGACATGTGTGGGGACATGTGTGTTTTACAGTGTTTTACAGGTGTTGGTGACACTAAACTGGTGATCAGTGAGTAAAAAAACAGCTAATACTCACTGATCACCAGCCGGCTGCATTGATCAGCTCTCCTCTCCTCACCGACGACTTCCGTGTGAGGAGAGGAGAGCCGGTTGCCTAGCAACCGGCTGTTTGCTTACATCACATGATGGCTGTGATTGGACACGGCCGTCATGTGATCAGGAGGGCCAATCACAGAGCCCTCCTGCCGATCCGAGATGACAAGCCGTCACTGCCGTGTCCGGGTGACAAGAGCGCATCGGGATCGCGCTGCTGCGATCCCCCTACTTCTGATGGACGTTCAGGAATAGCCGTGATCTCGGCATGCTCAGTGCGCCTGCGTGCCGCTGTCTACGGTGCGCCTGCGTGCCTCTTTTTTTCTAAATATCTCCTAAACCATGTAGGTTTAGGAGATATTTATTGGACCTACAGGTAAGCCTTAATCTAGGCTTACCTGTAGGTCAAAGTGGTTTGTAAGGGTTTACAACCACTTTAAATGTACTTTTTTTTAAATACAAGCAGTGTACTAGAATTTTACTCTGTTTTGTTCGATTTGATTTGAAAAGAACCTAGAAGCTGATTCCTTATGCTCCAATTTTAGTAAATCCTTGTACTCATAGTTGCCAACAGCACAGGTCTCTGGAACAACAGTATAGTTCTTGCAGCCAGCACTGTACAGTAACACCTATGAGAGTCTGAGTCAACTTTGCACAAACTGTCCCTCTGCACAACTCAGGCAACCACAGTTGTCCACAAACTCTCTCCTCAGTGTGAGTTCTCTTTCCTCATGAGTGCTCTTCAGCACTTGATCTCCTCCAAAATGGTCACTGCTCCCCTTGTACTGGGGACACTTCCAGTTCATCACTATCCACACTTCAGAAAGGGAGCAATAAACTACAACAGGGGGAGAATGCTCTTCAGGTAAGTTAGAAGAGTCACAGACCAGGCTTCATATGTTTTTTATTTTGTCCTACATTTCTATTAAAGCGGTAGTAAATTACTTTTTTTTAAACCCTGCAATACAATGGCATAATGTGCTAGAATGACAGGGCTTTTATCTTCACCCAGTCTTCCTTACAGGTTTGCATCCTCTGGCCATCTGATTGCCCACGTCAGCTAATATATATAGGCTTACCTATAGCTACAAGTAAAAAAAAAAGGGTTTATTTCCCATTTAAGAAATCCGGTGATGACTGTTTAATTAAGATCATTGTTAGCTGTTAATTGGATTGAAGTGTTTGAAGTTTGCATTGTCATGCTAATATCCTCAGGAGGAGAATGTGCTCCTGTGGGGTATAAAGTATATGTCTGAGTTTCAATAAACAGTCATTCCTTTGGACTTTACCTCACATCCTGTCTGTGTACGATGATTGGGGTAAAAATGGCTGGTATTAGCTCTTGGTCTGCTCCAAATGGTTTGGAGGGCAGGAGGCACTGATTGGCAGAAGAAATCACCTAGCGGGGCTGCCAAGCCGTTCCGTCACATTTGGTGGCAGTGGTGGGATGCTTCCTGCAGTCTGGGGCATGCAAACCTCCACCCAGATTCCAAGGTCTGGATAGCAGAAGAGGAGAGGCACAGACACTAGCCGCCATGGAAGAGGAATTCAGAAGGAGGTTGCAAGAGATGCAGATACAGCACAGGTGACCAGTGTCAGTGCAGGTCCTGCTGGGATGGTATGATTCTGTCTGCTGGGAACTCTGGAAGGAAGAGCTAGCCTGTGAGCAGCACCACCAGGGAAAAATTCTCGCCTCCATACAGAAAAGGTACTGGTTGCAGTACGAAGTGTGGATGCTGTTATTGGGGAAACAACCACCCAAGGAGTGGACAGCTGAGTTAAGCAGGCTAGTCCAGGCAGAGATGCAGTTGGATGAGAGCTACAGAGCCCTCCACTGGTATGTAGCCCAAGAGTGCCCATGGACAGCAGACAGCCTGACAGAAGGCTTTGGCTACGGCAGCCTGGGGCTATTGTTTGGGAGGCTGTCCAAGGATCCTGACTTTAGGAGCAATTTGAAGTGGGGTTTGGAGGAAATATTGGCGTACAGAGACCGGAGGCTGAATGTCTCGGAAGTGCTCTGGACACCGGAAGATTTGGAGTTTATAGCCGTTTAGGAATATGGTAGCTGTAGATCACCTACAGATGGCTGCTAGACTCTGCTCAGCAGCAGGTCTGGGCTCCCATTGCCTGGGACTATCAGGAAGTACAACAGCTCTGAAATCCTGGCTGAAGTGTTGGCAATGGAGCAGAGTATCAATGTGCTTTGCCCACCTCCACCCGCAGCTATGGAAGTGGAGCTCTTATGGTGGGTGCAGCAAGTGTTGATTCACCTTGACAAACCTATTTCTGCACAGGACTAGCTTGGATGGAGGAATGCATCTGTCCAACAGCCGGATGAGGATACAGGAGATGGAGTAGTCGGCTCATCTGCTCAGCTGCATTTCAAGAGCTCAGGAGAAGAGGAATCCGTCCTCATTTCCCAGCCACAGATCACAGAAGACAATTAATTAACTTTTTATTAAAGGATGTAACATTTACTGAAATTACAACTTAAGTGCTGACAATAGGGCAGAGTTTTTCTAGCCTCTGCCCAGCACCGGTAACATCTTCTGGGTTCCACGGACAGGAGATGGTGAACCTCTATCCCCAGACACCAGTTCCAGAGACAACCTGGGGAGCCTCCAGCAGGAGAGCAGGCATCAAGGCATTTCAGTTTACTTTGCAGCGGAACAGCTGGCCTCAGGGCCTCAGGGGAGAACATCATTAAGCGCTGCCCAGCATCAACAGCAGCTTCAGCCTTTCTGAGAGAAGAGGCAGCCTGACTTTCTCCAACACCACTGACAGGGACATGGAATCCTTCCAGCAGCATCTGTGGAGTTACAACAAACTTCTCCAACTGAAGCGCTGGCAACCAGACAGAGGGTCCAAGACCTCTGCCCCACACCGGCGGCAGTTGCGGAGGCCCAGGAGGAGAAGACGGCGGTCACTCCCCAGCAGCAGACTGAGCCCCGGAACGGTAAAGATCATCCAGCTGAAGCACTGGTAGCCGGACAGAGGGTTCATGACCTCTGTCCCACACCTACTGATAGCAACCCTTCTCTGAGGCCAAAAATGGAAATCAGGTTGCCCACCTATGTGGGTTCACTCTGCCCGACTAACACAGGTCCAGACCAGGTGGAGGTCTGGGACCTTGTTAGTTCACTTTTGATGGAGGAGAAATGTGACAGACCAAACTGGGACAGAGGCTTTTGAAGAGGACTGAAGGCTAGCCTCTTGCCTACTGACTATGGGCCCTGGCTTTTAAGGGAACACTACTCTTTGGGAGGTGTATGCCTTAAGTGCCCTCCAAAAGCCTCTGTCACAGTGCAGTTGTTTAACCCTGCAAGACAATGGTATCATGTGCTAGTATGAATTGCATATTAACACATTATAAAATACTTACCTTAGACCTAAGCCCTCCAGAGGCGCGCTATTACAGCTGACAGGGCTTCCATCTTTACCTGGTCTTCCCTATGGGTTCACATCCTCTGGCCACCTGATTGCCCGTGCTGCAATGATGGGAGTCACACACCGCAGCATGGAACTCTGAAGGGACAGCATCCCTGAGCCTCCCCGTGGCATCACCGGCAACATGCAGGGTGAATATCTCCTAGACAGTGCAAGTTTAGAAGATATTCACTGTACCTACAGGTAAGCCTTATTATAGGCTTAACTGTAGGTACAAGTTAAAAATAAAAAAAAAGGTTTAGTTCCACTAAGAAGCTCAGTTTTACTAAAAACCTACAGTGCAAACATTTTATTTTCCTATATGGTTCCTTTAGAGTCCATTAAAATGTGGCCAGGTAGGTGCGCATGCGCGGGACTCTCGGGAAGTCGCTCTAACCGAGAGCTCTGCACCGCTCCAGCCCTTATCAGCCCCCCCGAGCATCCAGATCTAACGGGACCACCCCGAAAACAACCCCATCGCATCCCGGAAAACCCAGGCACCGACCCTCATGTCGACCGGCCCACAAAAGAGCGGGGTGAGCCGCCAGCTGGACTTTAACCTGGCGGCCCCTGCTTCTTCCAAGATGGTGACCACGGCACCCACACGAGGAGGCATGGAGCTGCCAGCACAACTCCTTGCTGGCAACACCCGTGAGTACCGGCATACCCCAAGGGATCTCCCGAGCCTCCACTGAGTCCCTCCTTAACAGATCTCCTCCATACCCCCATGCTGAACTCCCCCCTAGGCCTGACGGGCTCCCAGAAATCTTCCCCCATGCAGCCTATACAGACCCCTGACATTCAGCATTTACTACAGGGCTTTTCTGAAATGCTGGCTGCAGGCCTTGCTCAAAAGTAAAAAATTTTGGCGGATATTTCCCCTACCACCGTACAGAAGCGGAGATCCCTCAAGCCTCTTGTGGAAGTTCTCACTCAGAATTCCATCAATTACCGCTGGTGTTTCCCTTTTCGCCTCCAGTTTCATTTCAGAGACAGATCTCATGGATTCACCAATTTTCATGACGGCGAGCAGTTGTTGCTACAACTAGGACTGATCTCCCAGGAACTAGCTCCCCTGCATCCAACATCCAAGTCAGGCTCCACCAAGCGACCCCCTCCGGGCAGCCCTCTAACCCCGCTGTGGAATAAACAACTGACAAAGAGACACCGAGACTCTCACCCTCCAAGATGAGCGACTCAATTTTTACTCCCGGACGGGAGATGCTCTTCCAGCTTTCTGAGATGAATGTTCATCTCTCCTGTGCTATTGTCAAGCCTTTTCCCACTTTGTTAGGCCCCATTAGCCCCTTTAATGGCTAACTGGGATACCTTACTGTACTTGGGCCGCCCATCCCGGCTGGGGGGGATTTCTTTCCCTTTCGTCATATCCACCACCCCTTCCCCCCTTCCCTTCCTTCCTTATCTTCCCCTGTAGATATCCCTGTTTTCTCCAATTTTTGTATGGCTTTTTGGTTACTGTTGCCATCTGTTGTCTAGCACCAGAGTGCTCCTCATCGCTTCTTTCCCTGATTTGGGCCCACAGTAATTCATTCCCCCACAGGGGGGCCTGTCGGCCGGAGCGGCCCAACATGCCAGCTTCTCTGTTGTGATGCAGAGGGACTCACCCCACTCTGGTGACACCAGGTAGATAACCCTTTTTGGGGTTGCACCCTCTCCGAGTCCACCCTTACCGGGGGACTTGGACTAGGACTATGCTCGCCTCGCGCGACACCAGGAAATCTGTGGGGATGGCCCTGCCCTTCTCTTGTAGTTGACACATGCACAAGCCTCCCAGTAATGCTTTGGAAAAGGGGGTCTGTCCAATACCTACTCTCTTTCCTTTATCTAATGTCTCTTTTGAAGAGGGTGTTATAGCTGGGGGGATCACGTGATACCATGTCTACGCCTCCCATTCTCCAGCCCTAAGCCATGAGCTGGACATTTTGAGGGGACTAAAACAAGCCAAGGATGCATTTTTAAGAGTCAAAAACAATATGATTTGTGTTATTACAGTAATATCTTTTAAATGGTGCAACAGTGTACTTTTTTTTATTTAGGTTTATTACGACTTTAAAAGACTTTAATACTGACTTGTTTTATTATGTTATATTATTACATCATTATTGTATGGTTTACTTGAAAACTGCATATTTTTTCTAGTATACACGTGATACTTGAAAAATTTCAATATTGTGCAAAAGTTAATTTATTTCATTAATGCAACTTAAAAGGTGAAACTAATATATACGATAGACTCATTGCATGCAAAGCAAGATAGTTCAAGCTGTGATTGGTCATAATTGTGATCATTATGGCTTGCAGCTCATGAAAACCCCAAATCCACAATCTCAGAAAATTAGAATTGTGAAAAGGTGCAATATTATAGGCTCAAAGTGTCCCACTCTAATCAGCTAATTAAGCCATAACACCTGCAAAGGGTTCCTGAGCCTATAAATGGTCTATCAGTCTGGTTCAGTAGGAATCACAATCATGGAGAAGACTGCTGACCTGACAGTTGTGCAGAAAACCATAAGTGATACCCTCCATAAGGAGGAAAAGCCTCAAAAGGTAATTGCAAAAGAAGTGGGATGTTCCCAAAGTGCTGTATCAAAGCACATTAATAAAAAGTTATGTGGAAGGGAAAAGTGTGGAAGAAAAAGGTGTACAAGCAGCAGGGATGACCGCAGCCTGGAGAGGATTGTCAGGAAAAGGCCATTCAAAAGTGTTGGGGACTTTCACAAGGAGTGGACTGAGGCTGGAGTCAGTGCATCAAGAGCCACCACACACAGACAGATCCTGGAAATGGGCTTCAAATGTCGTATTCCTCTTGTCAAGCCACTTCTGAACAACAAACAACGTCAGAAGCGTCTTACCCGGGCTAAAGAAAAACAGACCTGGTCTGTTGCTCAGTGGTCCAAAGTCCTCTTTTCTAATGAGAGAAAATTTTGCATCTCATTTGGAAACCAAGGACCCAGAGGATATGGAGGAAGAATGGAGAGGCACACGCTGCAAGATGCTTGAAGTCCAGTGTGAAGTTTCCACAGTCTGTGTTGATTTGGGGAGCCATGTAATTTGCTGGTGTTGGTCCACTCTGCTTTATTAAGTCCAGGGTCAACGCAGCCGTCTACCAGGAGATTTTGGAGCACTTCATGCTTCCTTCCGCAGACGAGCTCTATGGGGACGCTGACTTAATTTTCCAGCAGGACTTGGCATCTGCCCACACTGTCAAAAGTACCAAAACCTGGTTCAATGACCGTGGAATTACTGTGCTTGATTGGCCAGCAAACTTGCCTGACCTGTACCCCATAGAGAATCTATGGGGCATTGTCAAGAGAAAGATGAGATACATGAGACGAACAATGCAGAAGAGCTGAAGGCCGCTATTGAAGCATCCTGGTCTTCCATAACACCTCAGCAGTGCCACAGGCTGATAGCTTCCATGCCACGCTGCATTGAGGCAGTAATTGCTGCAAAAGGGGCCCAAACCAAGTACTGAGTACATAAGCATGCTTATACTTTTCAGAGGTCCGATATTGTTCTATGTACAATCCTAGTTTTATTGATTGCATGTAATATTCTAATTTTCCGAGATTGTGGATTTGGGGTTTTCATGAGCTGTAAGCCATGATCATCACTATTATGACATATATACAACTATCTTGTTTTGCATGCAATGAGTCTATCTCATATATTAGTTTCACCTTTCAAGTTGCATTAGTGAAATAAATTAACTTTTGCACGATATTCTAACTTTGATTGAATTATTCAGTTGCATATTTCCTCAGTATTTATATCCCATCTTCATATCTGCTCAGATATGATTCCCATTGAATCTCATTGATTACCCTTTCACCTTTTTGGCCCTAGTGTGTCTGGTTAAAGTGAAACTTAACCCATGAACAATACCAATAAAACCTGCAGGGGCCTCCTTGTGACAGCAATCAATCTGCTGATGCTCCACTCAGAATAGTGCCATACAGGTTGGTGTAGATAGTGTTGCATGAAGTACTGTACTTTGTTAACTTTTTATTTCCACTTCTGGATAATCCAATTGATACAGTTGTGCTGACCTTATTGACCGATATGTACTAATCCTTTTCCACATTGTTCATTGTACAGTACATGCAATATACTTTATTTAACTGTCATGATGGGGCTAATGTGCAATTAAAGAAACAGTGTTGTTAGTCTCCCTTCCTCAACAGGGTAAAAGAAGGATGGCCTCATCAGTTTGCTTCTGCTCAAATCACAAACTGGGGAATGCATAGAAGAAATATAAGGTCTCCAGCTTAACTGTGCAGTCAGACAGCAGTGCCTTGACCACAAGAGTGACTGAACAGCAGTACAAATATTTTAGTAGATAAGAAAGTTCGGATATACTGTATGTATTAGTGCACTTAGTTGTTTGTCCGGAATTCTTCTTTATAGTATTTGTTTTTTTACTAAATTGGCTTTATGCTGTGACCTCCGCTCAGACTTTTGGTTAATAGTAAACAAGATAACCACTATCAAAACGCATTTCTGAAAAAAACTCTTGAACTATAGTTAAATGGGCTTTTGGGATATATATATTTATATATATATATACCTCACTTTTGATCAAAGAGAACATACAGTTGGCGGAGATCTTTTTTGGCTCAGCTCTCACAGTGTGGCATCTTCAAATTACAGAGAAAGTAATATAAGCCAATAAATCAGAGACTAAACCATCTGCTCAAAGATAATGTAGCATTACCCTTATTAAATTGGCACTGAGTTTCTCTACGTGTTCACTTTACGGGAAGACACCAATAATATTTATGGCTTTAATCTTTAAGAAATTTATAAGGTTCTCTTTGCACAAGCTGTTAAAATTCTAAAACCTTAAGATGAATTATACATTTCTTAATGTGGCATGAAGAAAGTGCAAAATGTGACAAAAACACTTTTAATATTCACTTTCCAGTGAGTGCAAAATTCATTTTATTTCAAAGGAAATTTATTGTTGTTTAATTTTTTTATTTTTTTTCACTTCAAATTTTTATTCAGAGGATTTCAGATAAGCTTGTTGGGGGGTAAGCGTTGTATGGATTCCTGTAATTTTGGCCATAAGGGATTCCAGAAAGGGGCAAGTAGTGGGCAAGTCCACCATGTATGGTTGATCCTAGGTCTCCGTATCCTCTCCAGCAAGCGGCTGAGTGTGAGGGAGAGATGCGGGCAAGTTTTGCTGGTGTTTGGTATCAATGGTGTAGGAGTTTCCCAGTGGGAGAGTAGTGGGCATAGTGCCAGGTTGTAACATCTGTTGTGAAGTTGAGGGTTTTTTCCCCATTTGACCATTGAAAGTAGTTTAGTATGATTCTGTGAGGAGTTAAGCGCTTTATAGATATCCCTTTATCAGGGTATGAGGTCTTTTCATAAAAACATAGAATGTTGAATTCTGAAATGCGAGTGTAGGTCTTCAAATGTATGCAAGATATTTTTATCATATAAGTCTTTGATTTTTGAAATGCCAGCCGTTGACCATGCAGTGGTAGATAAATCCATGCATATATGTTCCAAGGCGGAGATGGGGAGGAACTTCAGAGCTTGTGAAGCCAACCCTCTATATCTATTATAGTTGATGGGATGATTTCCAGACTTTGATTGTGGCGTTTACCGTGTTAAGATAGGAATGATGTGGGTTGTATTGCAGCCAGATAGCGGCAAGAAGAGATCTAGTGGAGTGTCCTAGGGAGGTCTCCTCAATTTGGACCCAGGAGGGGCGTTCTGCTAGAGACCACCATTGTTTAGCCTGGCTTAGAAGGATGGCTTTATAATATTGTTTAACCACTTGAGATCCGCGCTATAGCCGAATGACGGCTACAGCGCGGACCTGCTTTCCCGGGACTACATCTATTGACGTCGTCCCGTGCAGGGCGCACACAGCGCGCTCTGTGATCAGCGAGTCTATGAGAAAGTGTGTCTCCTGTACGCACAATACGTCCGTTCTCTGGGACAAGGCTTCTTGTCACATTCTGGATCTTTTAAACAGGGAATTAAGACCTTTTTCATTTCTGGTAGTCATACATAATGACATGTTTGCATGATGTTAGCGATTAGGCACAGGTGTGGAGAAGGATCACTAAAAGTTTTAAGGCACTTCTGGGTATGGGTAGGTGGGGGGGTGATACCTGTACTTGTGTTAGGTACAACAGTAAAAACAGAGCAATAGTATCTGATATAGCAAAAGGCAGATATACACAGAACAATTTGTGTTAAAAGTAACAGATGAACGTAATCAGAGCCATGTGTAGCGTAGCACACTTTGTGCAGGGGGTACTTGAGTTAATCCAGGAAGGCCTGTGAGAACTTCTAAAAAAGGTAGAATACTCACAAAGTTTCTGATACTCGGGGCTCTCGTGTAACAGCATTAATATGAGTCAGCCTATTTAGTGGGCAAGGGGACAAACAGAACTTAACCGGGGATTCTTTCATTGTAGATTCAGTTGAGTTGTCGGTATATTCAGGTCCTCTGACTTGCGTTGGGCTGAGGAGGTGGGGAGATTTTGCATCTGCCTGTATACATTTTTTGGGGTGTTTATGATGATTAGTTGACCTTGGTAGTGACTAGGAGCTTCGTGGGGAAGCCCCAGCTGTATATGGTATTGCGATCTCTCAGAGTGGTCGCAAATTCCTTTCTGCGCTGGGAGGTTGCAGCCAATATGTCTTGGTAGAGAAGTACTCCAGCATATGGATGAAGTAGATTGCGAGCTGTTCTAGCCGCATGAAGTAACCGCTCTTTAATGGTGTAGAAATGGATCCTTGGCAGGACATCTCTAGAGACTGTG
Organism: Lithobates sylvaticus; assembly: GCA_028564925.1. NCBI lineage: Eukaryota > Metazoa > Chordata > Amphibia > Anura > Ranidae > Lithobates > Lithobates sylvaticus. Next base: position 358,299,151 of record CM053026.1, on the reverse strand, counting down.
TCTGGGCGGTGGAAAGGGTTTGGGATCCTGTGTGCTCTATCCATGAGTAGATCTCTAGGGGTCAGGTCCGGTATTAACTTCAAAAAAAGTTGTTGCAGATAGGGAATCTGGTCTTTTGGCTTAACTGCTTCAGGGACCCCCCTGATTTTAAGATTATTTTGTCTCGAGCGATCTTCGAGGTCTGCCATTTTTAACTGAAGTTTACAGATTTGTTCAGCATGTTCCTCATGTGTATCGACCATCTCATCATGGGCTTTGACCACTTCAGTTATCTGACTTTCTAGATGATCAGTATGATCATCAATGTTATTAATTCTTTTAGTGAGGTGGCATATGGAGGAGCGCAGCTCATTTTGCAATCCTATTTGAAGGGAGAGAAGCATAGCTTTCAGAGTGTTATCAGAGGCAGGGTAGGCTGCTAGGCAAGTTGTGTGATCTGCCTGCAGCTCTGCATGTGTGCCTGAGGTGTCAGCCCAGTGAAGCTTTTTGACAAAGGGGAACTTGTGAGGGGAATGTGCAGGGGAATCTGCAGCTCTCTTACCCCGATCCGCTGGTGAGGACTAGTGAGGGGATTCATCCATGTCAGAGAGATTTTCCAGAGCCTCTTCTGTCTATGAGGGATGCAGGGGAGAAGAAGGGACCCTCGCCTCAGTGCCATCTTGTGTGTGTCTGCCGCTGACATGAGGTAAATGTCCATGAGTCGGCGTAGTCCCGGGATTTTGTTTTTCTTACGGGACATAGCCCATTCGTGTCCCCGTACTATGAGATGCCTTGTGGGGCAGTTGCGGATGACTGTAGTGCTGTGATCTGCCGTGGAGAGCCGAGTGTCAGTGGAGCTTCACAGCCAAGCGGCCATCATCGGTACTGGCCAGGACACGCCCCCCTGTTGTTTTATTTTTGATATATTTTAATTATATGCATGTTAACCCTCCACTGAGAAAGGGGACCATTGTGTCAACATAATATAAAATGCCATATTTAAAAAAAAAAGACTAATGCGGCGTACACACGGTCAGAATTTCCGATGGAAACAGTCCGATGGGAGCTTTTCATCGGATTTTTCCGACCGTGTGTATGCCCAACGGTCTTTTTCTGTCGGAATTTCCGACGGACTTTGAATTGAGAACCTGTTCTCAATTTTTCAGACGGAAAACCTTTCTATCGGATTTTCCGATCGTGTGTATGCAATTCCGACACGCAAAATTCCGACGCATGCTCGGAAACAATTCGACGCATGCTCGGAAGCATTAAACTTCCCTTTTATAGTGCTGTCGAACGTGTTTTATGCCGCTGTGTTATTGACCGTCGGAATTTGGTGTGACCGTGTGTAGGTAGGAATTCCGTTGGAAAAACCGTCAGAGTTTTTTCCGACGAGAATTCCGATCGTGTGTACGCAGCATTAGTATATCAAATATTTTTATTGAGTAATACAATATTATAGGGATGAGGTGCTGTATAACGTTTTGGACCCTCTCAACCATTTACATCCATTTTTATTGAGTCATGTTATACAATGCATTTACAAAATGTTTAGTATACACACACACATAAATAATTAAGCACCATTTTTGGCAGCTACAAGTACGAACCTGAAAAGGAAGACTGTCATAGCACCCTTCATCTATGTTTGGGTATTTGTTGAAACCTAGAAGCAACATCCCCTTCTTAGTATTGATTGCACTTAGTGTCTATGATCTACCCTGTAAACCATGCTGGTTCTCTCTTCTCACTGATTAATCTATGGTCTACCAGGAATCTCCACAGCACCACTGGAGTTGGCACAGCAGACAACCAAATTGAGCTCAGAACTCCAATATTGAGTTCCTTCTTCATCTGACCTCATAGTGCTCTTGATACTGGAATACAAAATGTTTACATTGTATTCACCAACAAGCACTTAAAGAAGATGTGTAGACTTTTTAATATGAATAACACTACCAAAAACTTTAGAGGTACTACGTACAGCATCCAAAAATTACAATATTTCATTAACACAATTAAAAATCTTTCTGCCCTAAAATGTGCATTTAACATGTGTGTAAAAAGGCTTGTTAAGATTTCTGAAAAACTCCAATATGACCGCATAAGCCAGGAGCTCCTCAATGCCCGAGCCAGCAAGCCGCCCTAGCCCCGGATCCAGGCCAGAAGGACGCCCGCAAGCAGCGGGAACCAATCGGGGAGCTTGGTCCGCCGTGACCTGGGACCACAATTCTCCTCCGAGGGAATCCAGGCCGAATCCAAGATGGCGGCTGCATCTCAGCCACAAGACATGCACACCAGGGGACAAGCAGAATACAGGCAAGTCATTGCCCGAGCCACTTTAGCCTACACATCCCAGGCAAATCCCAGCATATCCCACAATATGACCCCATCGCCTGCATCTACAGAATCGCTCATAGAGCGATCGATGGACAATTACATGATATCCCCTCTGGGCTCTACCCCGGTACATCAGGACACCATTATCTCCCCAGGAGGCACAGACCCTGATATACCCCAGAATTCAGGAGACTTATTTCTCAAACTGTCTGAGTTACTGGAAAGGGGCCTGTCTCACACTGCCAATAAAATCACTAATGACATCTGCTCTGACTTCCAAAACCTGGGCTCCAGGATGAAAGCAATCGAACATAAGCTTGACATTACAGTGTCCAGGGCCAACCAGAACACTGACCACATACACGTCGTCCAACAGCAACTGGATGTAGCCCTGAACAGGATCGACGACCTTGAAAATCAGTCAAGGAGGGACAATTTCAGGGTCAGAGGTATCCCAGAAGTTATCTCAGATGTCCCCAAAGCAGTCCAAGACCTCATTAAAACCCTCATCCCTGCAATAACCCCACACAAGCTGGAGTTAGATAGAGCACATAGGTCACTGGGACCCCCCAGAAAAGACAGGTCACCCAGGGATTTGGTAGTGAAACCACACTACTATAGCGTGAAAGAGGAGATTATGAAAATCTCACAACAACAATCCCGCATCTCATTCCAAGGACAGGATATGCAGATTTTTGCGGATATTTCTCCCATGACCATTCAAAGATGCAGAGCCCTTAAACCACTGCTTCAGATCCTTTCACAGAAGGAAATTAAATATTGGTGGGCTTTCCCCATTGCTCAAAAATTTACCTATAAAGGCAAAACCTACTCCTTCGCTACCTTCCCAGAGGGCGAACAGGTGCTCCTCTCCCTGAAATTCATCTCACAAGACACAGCAATGGACACTTCAAATCTTCAAGCAGGATCCTTCAAACGTCCTACGCCTACAAGTCCGATTTCCCCCTTGTGGAAAACAAACAAAAGCAAGCGAGTGAAGGAACCCATGCCTACCTGAAGATGAACGAAACACTAACTCATTCATCTTAATCCTCTGGGAGCATCCCTGCGTGGCAAATTTAAAGGGGTCCTCCTCCCTTATCTAGGAATCGTTCCTGATGCCTTTAACACTATCCACTTCTCCTCACAGGAATGACTATTTACCCCATCTGTTTAGATGCAGTCACCCATCAGCAAGAATAAGGAACAATGGGAACCTAACCTAACAAGCAACCTGCCTGAGATGCAACATCCTGTAAACATAAAGGAAACCATACGGGACACACGTCAGGCAGCCTTAAGAACAGTTACCCTTCCTCCCCAGACCCATTTCCTCCTCCCCTATCCCATTTCCCACCTCCCTATCCCCCCTACCCCCGCCTCCCTCTTCTCCGACATGTTACAATGGACTAAGTTCTAGTTGTCCTGCTGGCTTTGATCCATTGATGCAATAACGTTACAGTTTCTATTATTGTTACAGTTTGCATTTTCTGATTGCTTTATTAATAGTTCCAGGGATGGCTATGGCTGGGGCAGCAGTCATGCGCCTCCATCCATTTCTCGACCAGGGGTTTACCATCTTCGAGCGAATGAACAGTAGTTCCATTAGAGGACTTTCCCCCTTCCTTCGCCGCAGGCCCTTGTTAGGCCATCTTGCTTTTTGTCTCCCCCTCTTTTTCCTCCTTCCCACTAACCTCTTTTCTCTGGTTGCCAATTCGCAGTTGCCGCTAATCCATCCTTCCACTCCAGGTCCCAGGTACATCTCCAAGCTTTGCGCGAGATCGCTCCATCTCCTACAAAGAGGGGTAAGTGGTGTCTACATCGATATACTTCTTTCCTCCATTGGTCAGCTCCCACCCCTTCACAGCCCAACTCTGCTCAGGGAGCTGTTAGAACCGAGCGATTGGCGGTGTTTGATTGCTTGGTTCTCAGTGTTAGAACCAGTGGGGGACAGATATTGCATCTATCTAGGAAAGTATGATTCTTAAAAAAAAAAAACATGCTTCTCTTTTAAAATAAATATTTTTGAAATCATTCTTACTTTACACCATTTCATCACACCTGCCCATCACACCTGTGGGGTTTCTACTAAGAGGAAGTAGGTCATTAATATCTATTGATGTGGGGGGGTCTACATTTTTATTTTTCTATTATATGCCAACATTTTTCAATCAGACAAGGAATACAGCAGCGCTATTTGAGTGTAGTAGTAGGTTAAAAGGAACTGGTTTACTGAATAAATAAAGCAACTCACAGACAGTGCATATATAGGCATAAGACATGTAGGGTCTCTCTGCTGTCAATCTATCTGGACCACTGTCAGCGGGAGATCCGCAAGCTGCTCGGTTGCATTGGTGGTGTCCAGGGCTCCATGTCTGTATGGAGATTGTGGGACCATCAGCTGTAACATCACTGGAAGGAGAAGCAGAAGGACCGGCTGGCTGATGCACTCTCGGAGCATGCGTGCTCCTTCCTTAGGCCATGATACGACCATGTCTGAAGAGGACTATATATTTATATATATATATATATATATATATATATATATATATATATATATATATATATATATATATAGTGCCTTGAAAAAGTATTCATACCTCTTAAAGTTTTCCACATTTTGTCATGTTAAACCAAAAACATAAATGTATTACATTGGGATTTTATGTCATAGACCAACACAAAGTGACACATAATTGTGAAGTGGCAGGAAAATGATTAATGGTTTTCAAGATTTTTTACAAATATATATCTGAAAAGTGCGGTGTGCATTTGTATTCAGCCTCCTTTACTCTGATACCCCTATCTAAAATCTAGTGGAACCAATAGCCTTTAGAAGTCACCTATTAGAGTCTACCTGTGTGTTTTTGTTAGAAATCCTTAGTGAACAAACAGCATCATGAAGGCTAAGGAACACACTAGACAGGCCAGGGATAAAGTTGTGGAGAAGTTTAAAACAGGGTTAGGTTATAAAAAAATATCTTAAGCTTTCAACATCTCACGGAGCACTGTTCAATCCATCATCCAAAAATGGAAAGAGTATGGCACAACTACAAACCTACCAAGACATGGCCGTCTACCTAAACTGACAGGCCGGGCCCTGGAGAGCATTAATCAGAGAAGCAGCCAAGAGGCTCATGGTAACTCTGGAGGAGCTGCAGAGATCCACAGCTCAGGTGGGAGGACAACTATTAGTCATGCACTCCACAAATCTGGCCTTTATGGAAGAGTGGCCAGAAGAAAGCCATTGAAAGAATGCCACAAGAAGTCCCATTTGCAGTTTGCGAGAAGCCATATGGGGGACACAGCAAACATGTGAAAGAAGGTGCTCTGGTCAGATGAGACCAAAATTAACTAACCAACACTGCACATCACCCTGAACACATCGGCCCCACCGTGAAACGTGGTGGTGGCAGCATCATGTTGTGGGGATGCATTTCTTCAGCAGGGGCATGGAAGCTGGTTAGATTTGATGGGAAGATGGATGGAGACAAATATAGAAGAAAATCTGTTAGATCTGCAAAAGATGGAGCCAAATATAGAAGAAAATCTGTTAGATCTGCAAAAGACTTGAGACTGGGGCAGAGGTTCACCTTCCAGTAGGACAACGACCCTAAACATATAGCCAGAGCTACAATGGAATAGTTTAGATCAAAGCATATTCTTGTGTTAGAATGGTCCAATCAAAGTGCAGACCTAAAGCCAATTGAGAATCTGTGACAAGACTTGAAAATTGCTGTTCACAGACACTCTCCATCCAATCTGACAGAGCTTGAGCTGTTTTGCAAAGAAGAATGGGCAAAAATGTCACTCTCTAGATGTGCAAAGATGGTAAAGACATACCAAAAAAGACTTGCAGCTGTAATTGCAGTGAAAGGTGACTCAGGGGGGCTGAATACAAATGCATGCTAAATTTTGGAAACCATTTATCATTTTTCTTTCACTTCACAATTATTTGCCACTTTGTGTTGGTCTATCACATAAAATCCCAATAAATTTATAAAAAAACATTTATGTTTTTGGTTGTAATATAATAAAATGTGGAAAATTTCAAGGGGTATGAATACTTTTTCAAGGCACTGTATGTATATATATATATATATATATATATATATATATATATATATATATATATAGTGCTCATAAGTTTACATACCCTGGCAGAATTTATGATTTTTTGGTCTTTTTTCAGAGAATATGAATGATAACACAAAAACATTTCTTTCACTCATGGTTAGTGTTTGGCTGAAGCCATTTATTATCAATCAACTGTGTTTGACACGACCATGCAGCCCATCTTTCTTCAAGTGCCTCCTTATTATGCATCTTGAAACAGCCAAACCACATGTTTTCAGAGAGTCCTGTATTCCACCTGAAGTTATTTGTGGGTTTTTCTTTGCATCCCGAACAATTTTCCTGGCAGTTGTGGCTGAAATTTTAGCTGGTCTACCTGACCATGGTTTGGTTTCAACAGAACCCCTAATTTTCCACTTTTTGATTAGAGTTTGAACACTGCTGATTGGCATTCTCAATTCCTTGGATATCTTTTTATATCCCTTTCCTGTTGTATACAGTTCAACTACTTTTTCCCACAGATCCTTTGACAATTTATTGGCTTTCCCCATGACTCAGAATCCAGAAACGTCAGTGCAGCACTGGATGAAAGATGCAAGGGTGTGTCAGGAGTCCAGCAACTCATTGACGTTTTATACACACACACACTAATTACAAGCAAACAGATCACAGGTGAGGATGGTTACCTTTAATAGCCATTAAAACCCCTTTGTGTCAACTTGTGTGCATGTTATCAGGCCAAAATTACCAAGGTATGTAAACTTTTGATCAGGGTCATTTGGGTAGTTTCTGTTGCCATTACGATTTAAAAAGAGTAAACACAGTTGATTGATAATAAATGGCTTCAGCCAAACACTAACCATGAGTGAAAGTAATGTTTTTGTGTTATCATTTATATTCTCTGAAAAATGGCCAAGAAATCATAAATTCTGCCAGGGTATGTAAACCTATGAGCACAACTGTACATACAATGTCTTGCAAAAGTATTCACCCCCCTTGGCATTTTTTGTGTTTTGTTGCCTCACAACCTGGAATTAACATGGATTGTTTGAGGATTTGCATCATTTAATTTACAGAACATGCCCACAACTTTGAAGATGTTTTTTTTTTATTGTCAAGCAAACAAATAGGAAAAAATAACAGAAAAAGTCAATGTGTATAACTATTCACCCCCCTAAAGTCAATACTTTGTAGAGCCACCTTTTGCAGCTATCACAGCTCCAAGTCACTTTGTATAAGTCTCTATGAGCTTGCCACATTGTACCACTGCCTATTCCTCCTTGCAAAACTGCTCCAGCTCCTTCAGGTTGAATGGTTTGTGCTTGAACAGCAATCTTTAAGTCTGACCACATATTTTCTATTGGATTGAGGTCTGGGCTTTGACTAGGCCATTCCAACACATTTACATGTTTCCCCTTTAAACCACTCAAGTGTTGCTTTAGCAGTGTGTGTTTGAGGTCATTGTCCTGCTGGAAGGTGAACCTCCATCCTAGCCTCAAATCACACACAGAGTGGTACAGGTTTTACTCAAGAATATCCCTCTATTTAGCACCATCCATCTTTCCCTCAACTCTGACCAGTTTCCCAGTACCAACTGCTGAAAAATATCCCCACAGCATTATGCTGCCACCACCATCTTTCACTGTGGGGATGGTGTTCTTTGGGTGATGTGATGTGTTGGGTTTGCGCCAGGCATAGAGTTTTCTTTGATGGCCAAAAAGTAAAATTTTAGTCTCATCAGACCAGAGCACCTTCCTTCATACATTTTGGGAGTCTCCCACATGCCTTTTCGCAAACTCAAAACGTGCCTTTTTGTTTTGCGCTGAAAGTAATGGCCACTCTGCCATAAAGCCCAATTCTATGGAGTGTACAGCTTATTGTCGTCCTATGTATAGATACTCCAGTCAATGCTGTGGAACTCTGCAGCTCCTTCAGGGTTACCTTAGGTCTCTGTTCTGCCTCTCTGATTAATGCCCTCTTTTCCCGATCCATAAGTTTTGGTGTGCGGCCATCTCTTGGCAGGTTTGCTGTTGTGCCATGCTCTTTCCATTTGGTTATGATAGATTTTATGGTGCTCCTAGGGATCATCAAAGATTTGTATATTTTTTTTTATAACCTAACCCTGACTTGTACTTCTCAACAACACTGTCCCTTACTTGTTTAGAGAGTTCCTTGGTCTTCATGGCAGTGTTTGGTTAGTGGTGCCTCTTGCTTAGGTGTTGCAGCCTCTGGGGTCTTTCAAAAAGGTGTGTGTATATGTAATGGCAAGTCATGTGACACTTAGATTGCACACAGATGGACATCAATTATGTGACTTCTGAAGGTAATTGGTTGCACCAGAGCTTTTTATGGGCTTCATAACAAAGGGGGTGAATACATACGCACATGCCAATTATCATTTTTTTATTCATGAAAAATACAGTAGGTGCCAGCAATATTGTGTCAATCTCGCTGCTTTTATCGGCGAGATTGACACCCTGCAAGCCCCGTCGCAGGAGCCAGCGCCGTACCGGCTCGCATCAGGAAAGGAAAAATGTTTCTTCTCCTTTCCGGATAAGCGACAAGCATCGCTGACATTTAGGCCGGGTTCACACTGGTACGGGGATCCAAATTGGAGTCCCGCCAATACCAGGCACTGTATTTGGTATGAATCTTAAGGGAGAACTCCAGTCCAAATTTTAAATAAAAAAACAGCATGGGTTCCCCCTCTGGAGGCATACCAGGCCCTTAGGTCTGGTAGAGATTTTAAGGGGAACCCCCTACACCGAAAAAATGGCGTGGGGGGTCCCCCCAAAATCCATACCAGACCCCTATCCGAGCATGCAGCCCGGTCGGTAAGGAAAGGGGGAGGGGACGAGCGAGCGCCCCCCTCCTGAGCCCTCAACATGGGGGGTGGGTGCTTTGGGGGAAGGGGCCTGCGGCCCCCACCCCAAAGCACCTTGTCCCCATGTTGATGAGGACAAGGGCTTCTTCCTGACAACCCTGGCCGTTGGTTGTCGGGGTCTGCGGGCAGGGGGCTTATCGGAACCTGGGAGCCCCCTTTAATAAGGGGGCCCCCAGATACCGCCCCCCCCACCCTATGTGAATGAGTATGGGGTACGATGTACCCCTACCCATTCACCTGGTGAACAAAGTGTAAATAAAAAACAACACAAGTGTTGACACGACGCCCTCTCTCTGGCCACAATGGCAGGGACGCGTTGTGTGGTGACTTATATAGGTATAAGGGGCGGGGTCACCAAGCGATGTCACATGGTGACCCCGCCCCTTGTGATGTCACAGTCCCGAAGGATGCCCCGCCCCTTATACCTATATAAGAGACAGTCAATTTGAAATTAGACCTTGAGGATACTGTCAAAAATAAATAATAAAATATTGTAAAACTAAGAAGATGAGAAAACCAAATAAAATGTATATCAACAGTATCTCACAAAAGTGTGTACACCCCTCACATTTTTGTAAATATTTTATTATATCTTTTCATGTGACAACACTGAGGGCCGGTTCACATAGGGGCCCTTGCAGGCCGACTCTGTGAGGGGACCTGCACTCGACTTCAGCGGCGACTTGGAAAACGACTTCAATATAGAAGTCAATGCAAGTCGCCTCAAGTCGCCCCCAAATAGTACAGGAAACTTTTTCTAAGTCGGAGAGACTTGAGTCGCTCCTATTAGAATGGTTCCATTGTACAGAACGGAGCGCGACTTGTCAGGCGGCTAAGTCGCCTGACAAGTCGCCCCTATGTGAACCGGCTCTGAAGAAATTACACTTTGCTACAATGTATAATAGTGAGTGTACAACTTGTATAACAGTGCAAGTTTGTGGTCCCCTCAAAATAACTCAACACACAGCCATTAATGTATAAATAAAAGTGAATAGGCTCCTAAGTAAAAATGTCCAAATTGGGCCCAAAGTGTCAATATTTTGTGTGGCCGCCATTATTTTCCTTAACCCTTTTGGGCATGGAGTTCACCAGAGCTTCACTGGAGTCCTCTTCCACACCTCCATGATGACATCACGGAGCTGGTGGATGTTAGAGACCTTGCGCTTCTCCACCTTCCATTTGAGGAAGCCCCACAGATGCTCAATAGGGTTTAGGTCTGGGGACATGCTTGGCCAGTCCATCACCTTTACCCTCAGCTTCTTTAGCAAGGCAGTGGTCGTCTTGGGGGTGTGTTTGGGGTCATTATCATGTTGGAATACTGCCCTCCGCCCCAGTCTCCGAAGGGAGGTGATCACACTCTGCTTCAGTATGTCGCAGTACATGTTAGCATTCATGGTACTCTCAATAAACTGTAGCTCCCCAGTGCCAGCAGCACTCATGCAGCCCCAGACCATGACACTCCCACCACCATGCTTGACTGTAGGCAAGACACACTTGTCTTTGTACACTCACCTGGTTGCAGCCACACACGCTTGACACCATCTGATCCAAATAAATCTCGGTCCCATCAGATCACAGGACATGGTTCCAGTAATCCATGTCCTTAGTATGCAACTGTTTGCAGGATTTCTTGTGCATCCTCTTTAGAAGAGGCTTCCTTCTGGGATGACAGCCATGCAGACCAATTTGATGCAGTATGCAGCGTATGGTTTGAGCACTGACAGGCTGACCCCCCACCCCTTCAACCTCTGCAGCAATGCTGGCAGCACTCATATGTCTATTTCCCGAAGACAACCTCTGGATATGACGCTGAGCACATGCACTCTCTTTGGTCGACCATGACGAGGTCTGTTCTGAGTGGAACCTGTCCTGTTAAACCGCTGTATGGTCTTGGCCACTGTGCTGCAGCTCTGTTTCAGGGTCTTTGCAATCTTCCTATAGCCTAGGTCATCTTTATGTAGAGCAACAATTGTTTTTTTCAGATAGTCAGAGAGTTCTTTGCCATGAGGTGCCATGTTGAACTTCCAGTGACCAGTATGAGAGAGTGAGAGCAATAACATTAAATTTAACACACCTTCTCCCCATTCACACCTGTGACCTTGTAACACTAACGAGTCACATGACACCGGGGAGGGAAAATGGCTAATTTTCCAATTTGGGACCAATTTGGAAATTTTCACTTAGGGATGTACTCACTTTTGTTGCCAGCAGTTTAGACATTAATGGCTGTGTGACAACATCAATAGAAGGAAAAGTTTGGGACTTTAAATGAAGCACAGCTAAGAAATAAAAATTGTAAAATCACATGATGATGGATCCCCCATCCTCTTTACAATGCAGTGTGGCGTTGGTGGCACAACGCGGCCAGCTGCGACCAGCGAAACCACACATGGGTGTAGCACACATTCATCCTCACCCCCTTAATTCTCACATAGGGGCCCTAACTACAGTGGTGTGAAAAAGTGTTTGCCCCCTTCCTCATTTCCTGTTCCTTTGCATGTTTGTCACACTTAAGTGTTTCGGAACATTAAACCAATTTAAACAATAGTCAAGGACAACACAAGTAAACACAAAATGCAATTTGTAAATGAAGGTGTGTATTATTAAAGGTGAAAAAAAATCCAAACCATCATGGCCCTGTGTGAAAAAGTGATTGCCCCCCTTGTTAAAACATACTATAACTGTGGTTGTCCACACCTGAGTTCAATTTCTCTAGCCACACCCAGGCCTGATTATTGCCACACCTGTTCACAATCAAGGCATCACTTAAATAGAAGCTGCTTGACACAGTAAGGTCCACCAGAAGATCCTTAAAAGCTACACATCATGCCGAGACCCAAAGAAATTCAGGAACAATTGAGAAAGAAAGTAATTGAGATCTATCAGTCTGGAAAGGGTTATAAAGCCATTTCCAAAGCTTTGGGAATCCAGCGAACCACAGTGAGAGCCATTATCCACAAATGGCGAAGACATGGAACAGTGGTGAACCTTCCCAGGAGTGGCCGGCCGCCAAAATTACCCCAAGAGCACAGCGACGACTCATCCAAGAGGTCACAAAAGACCCCACAACAACGTCCAAGGAACTGCAGGCCTCACTTGCCTCAGTTAAGGTCAGCGTTCATGCCTCCACCATCAGGAAAAGACTGGACAAAAATGGCCTGCATGGCAGAGTTCCAAGGAGAAAACCACTGCTGAGCAAAAAGAACATCAAAGCTCGTCTCAATTTCTCCACAACACATCTTGATGATCCCCAAGACTTTTGGGACAACATTCTGTGGACTGATGAGACAAAAGTGGAACTCTTTGGAAGGTGTGTGTCCAAGTATATCTGGCGTAGAAGGAACACTGCATTTCAGAAAAAGAACATTATACCAACAGTAAAATATGGTGGTGGTAGTGTGATGGTCTGGGGCTGTTTTGCTGCTTCAGGACCTGGAAGACTTGCCGTGATAAAAGGAACTATGAATTCTGCTGTCTACCAAGAGATCCTGAAGGAGAATGTCCGACCATCTGTTCGTGTACTCAAGCTGAAACAAACTTGGGTTCTGCAGCAGGACAATGATCCTAAACACACCAGCAAGTTCACCACCGAATGGCTGAAGAAAAACAAAATGAAGACTTTGGAGTGGCCTAGCCAAAGTCCTGACCTGAATCCTATTGAGATGTTGTGGTATGACCTTAAAAAGGCCGTTCATGCTCGAAAACCCTCTAATGTAACTGAATTAGGACAATTCTGCAAAGATGAGTGGGCCAAAATTCCTCCAGGACGCTGTAAAAGCCTCATTGCACGTTATCGCAAACGCTTGGTTGCAGTTGTTGCTGCTAAGGGTGGCCCAACCAGTTATTAGGTTTAGGGGGCAATCACTTTTTCACACAGGGCCATGATGGTTTGTATTTTTTTTCACCTTTAATAATAAACACCTTCATTTACAAATTACATTTTGTGTTTACTTGTGTTGTCCTTGACTATTGTTTAAATTGGTTTGATGTTCCGAAACACTTAAGTGTGACACACATGCAAAGGAACAGGAAATGAGGAAGGGGGCAAACACTTTTTCACACCACTGTATATGCTTTGGACATTTAAGGTAATAATTTTTTTGTTTATGGTTTCATTCACTGGGTTCATTTACATCCCCCCCACTTTTACCCCTACCCTGGTTGGATATGTGAGTCACATTAATTAGTATACCACTCCACCCGGATTGGGCAGTATCTGCCCAAGGCCAGTTTCATACACTTACATAGTTATTTACTTTTTTACAGCACACCCACTGGAATTGGCACACACCTTCCATAATCAACAGGAGTTCCCTAAATCACCCATGCTTTTCACATTATCTCCTTGGCCACCTACCTGGCTGTGGCTTTGCGGCCTCAGCTCCTGTGGGATGTTTGTTCCTCTATGGCTGTCAACAACATTATACTATCATATATTATATATCGATTTTACATGTAGGTATGAGCGTTTGGTAACACTTCATCTTACCTTCGTTCTTTCTCTCCTTATGTCCAGCATCTGTTCATTTTGCAATTTCCCTTTTCTATTATAGATCTCTGCATTTGTAACTGCTCCTGATGAGTGGATAGACTCCACGAAACGCGTAGAGCCTTGCCTTATGCTACACCATATAATCATGTGATTTTGAGATTCCACATTACAAATGCTATGACATTTTTACGGTGCTTTTATTACGATTATTAATAGCATTATGTTGACCATGAACCCTTACAATTGTACTACCATATACCAATGTATCTATTATACTTAGATTGGTTGTGAATTATGTTATTACCATGCATAATAAATTGTTATTTATTATTTTATTTAAAAAGTTGTACTTATCTTATCGTGTTATTCCTTTAATCAATGCATATTTCTGGAATCCATCATGATGTGATTTTACAACTTTTATGTCTTAGCTGTTGTCACGTACCTGGTGGTGCGAGCCCGAGATTGCAGGGAGAGGCCTCCCTTGCGTCTCCCACTCCTGGTCCCCTGGTGTGGGAACAGGAGAGCCAGGAGTGAGGAGGAGCACGGGTGCCTGGCAGGATCAACAGACCGGTGGGAAGGAAACAGGTTAGCTGAGCAGGCTGGATCTCTGGAAAGCAGGTTCACAGGTAAACCGGATAGCAGAGCTGGCAGGATCACAGGAAAGCAGGCTCACAGGTAAACTGGATAGCAGAGCTGGCAGGATCACAGGAAAGCAGGCTCACAGGTAAACTGGATAGCGGAGCTGGCAGGATCACAGGAAGCAGGCTCACAGGTAAACTGGATAGCAGAGCTGGCAGGATCACAGGAAAGCAGTCTCACAGGTAAACCGGATAGCAGAGCTGGCAGGATCACAGGAAGCAGGCTCACAGGTAAACTGGATAGCAGAGCTGGCAGGATCACAGGAAAGCAGGCTCACAGATAAACCGGATAGCAGAGCTGGCAGGATCACAGGAAGCAGGCTCACAGGTAAACTGGATAGCAGAGCTGGCAGGATCACAGGAAGCAGGCTCACAGGTAGACTGGATAGCAGAGCTGGCAGGATCACCGGAAAGCAGGCTCACAGGTAAACTGGATAGCGGAGCTGGCAGGATCACAGGAAGCAGGCTCACAGGTAAACTGGATAGCAGAGCTGGCAGGATCACAGGAAGCAGGCTCACAGGTAAACTGGATAGCGGAGCTGGCAGGATCACAGGAAGCAGGCTCACAGGTAAACTGGATAGCGGCGCTGGCAGGATCACTGGAAAGCAGGCTCACAGGTAAACTGGATAGCAGCGCTGGCAGGATCACTGGAAAGCAGGCTCACAGGTAAACTGGATAGCAGAGCTGACAGGAACTGGACAACGGCTTGGCAGGTAAGTTCACAGGTAAGCTTAGATAGCAGAGCTGACAGGAACTGGACAACGGCTTGGCAGGTAAGTTCACAGGTAAGCTTGGATAGCAGAGCTGACAGGAACTGGACAACGGCTTGGCAGGTAAGTTCACAGGTAAGCTTGGATAGCAGAGCTGACAGGAACTGGACAACGGCTTGGCAGGTAAGTTCACAGGTAAGCTTGGATAGCAGAGCTGACAGGAACTGGACAACGGCTTGGCAAGCAGGTTCACAGGTAAGCTTGGATAGCAGAGCTGACAGGAACTGAACACAGGAAACGGAACCACAGAATGGACTGGAACCAACAGGTGAACAGGCTCGTTACAGAGGGTCAGACTGCAGACTGGACAAAGGCTAAACAAGGAACCACAGTTCATCAAGAAGTCAGGTAATGAATCTGAACTAGAACAAGGTACAAGGGATCAGGCAGGAGGATGGTCACTGGAAGCCGGGGTCGGGTACAGGCAGAAAGCAGGATAGTCTTTATGGCAAGCCGGGTCAAAGGAACAGGTACAACAGGATCAGGTTTCTTTACTACACCACAACGCTGTAGAGCAGACAGCAAAGACCGTCTGCTCAAGTCAGGCTTAAATAGGCCGGCTGGTGCTAACTAGGGCGCGCGCCCGTCTCCCTGTGTGCGGTTGTGCACGTGCCCGCGCCCGGGCGCGCATGCGCATGCGCAATGGAATCTGACCGCAGTGCACGAGCTGTTGATTATGGTAATTTGGGTGGGGGGGGGTAAGGACGGCCCGGGTTTAGATTTCTGGCAGGATCTTCATGACAGCTGTGCTTCATTTAAAGTCCCAACCTTTTCCTCATATTGATGTTGTCAAACAATAGGGATGGAGGCGGATAAATTTACCCATTCATTGCCTCATGTTAAGTCCACAAAAAAAAACCTCTCCCCTTTCTTTCATTAATGGCTGTATGTTGAGTTATTTTGAGGGGACAGCACATTTACACTGTTATACAAGCTGTACACTCACTACTACTTTACATTGTAGAAAAGTGTCATTTCTTCAGTGTTGTCACATGAAAAGATATAATAAAATATTTACAAAAATGTGAGGGGTGTACTCACTTTTGTGAGATACTGTATAATAACAGATTACAGTAATGTGGTGACTGTATGCAGGAAATTAAGAAATCAATGAGCAGGTGATTATATGGTTAACAGTATTCAGAATTATAGATTTTTCAATACCTGATAAATATGGCAGTATGATATGGAGATTAGAAATAAAATTAAGATATGGAGATTAAGAATAAAGTGGTCAGGTACATGAGGAGCCTGTTTAGTGTAACCTCAGGGTGAACAACACATCCACTCCTCAAAAAGGGTGGGTTTGGTGTCTACAATGCTATAGAATCTCCCCACAGTAATATACAGACCAAAGGAGGGCGGCCTAAGACAGCGGTCACCCACAGAGTTGTTTGGGGGGGAACAACAGAAGGGGTGGGGGGAGTCTGTATTATAATATATAGCTATAGCAGCAGTTCTATAAAACAAATATTTTCTGTGGTTTGTGGATAAAACCAATGGGGCACAGTAATCAGCTATAGGAGAGATTGGACCTCAAGGTCCTTGTTCAAACCACTTGACGCCATAGTGTCCAAGGTGTAAATCCAATAAGTTTCTCATTCACAGAGATGCCAAATGCACTTGAGGGTGGGCAGATGATTTATAGTGGAAAGACAGAAAGTGTTTTGGGACACTGGGTTTATCTTCACCCTCCTCCATGGACCGTCTGTGTTAGCCAAACTTTTTTCTAGGGGTTCTGACAGTGCAGCCTAGTAACAAAGGTCCACAAGTGCAGAAGAGGCAGTATATAACAAACTCAGATGAGCAGTTGTAGAAGACATATAGTATGTAAGTTTTCCCTTTGGTAGTGAATTGTTTCTGACCATGCTCCACGTGTTTACATGTGAGACATTTAAGTTTATGGCATTGAAACATCCCTTTGATAGACAAAAAAGTCAAGCGGGGCATGACAGAGTGGTGGCAGATTTAATTTTGGAGCAATTGGCGCAATTCTACTTTTTATATTATGGCCCTTCTATAGGAGATTTTAGGTACATCTGTTTTTGATGGGGATCTTCCAGGTGTATGTTCCAGTGTTTACGGAGGATGTGTTCCATTTTCTTGTAATAAGTATGAAATTGGGTCGTGAATCATAAGGGATTAGGTTTTGTATCACTATTGCTTTTGGTTCGATGGCTAATTCTTTCAGATAGGTGGTGAAGGCCTTCTGAACCAGTGCCAGGGAATATCCTTTTTCATTGAATTTTTGCTTTAAAAAATGTAATTGACAAAATTCTGGAATGTAGCAGGAGCATTGCATAGTCCAAAGGGCATTACCAGATACTCAAAATGCTTGAATCGGCTACGAAATGCAGTCTTTCATTTGTCACCCTCCTGTATGGGGACCAGGTTGTATGCTCCTTGAAGATCCAATTTTCATAAAAATGGTTGCTGATCTAAGCCGTTGAAAGGGACAGGGACCAGTGGTAAGGGGTAAAGACTCTTGACTCTTGGGTGACTAGCCCAGACTTGATGAAGGATCCATCTGCTAGGTGAACTGAGAGGCTCTGAGCTTTGGGTTGCAGAGGCATCCAATGTTGAGCAGCAAAGGATAGATCAATGAAGCAGCTGCAGACCCCAATTATGGCTGATACCTGGATAGCTCTTTCTGGAGGCTGCAACAGAATGGGAAGGGCTAGGTGAGAAGAGTCACTTGACAGAGCTGGAGGATTGAAAGGAATAGACATGCACTTACAGAGTTTGGCTGGACAGATCCTCACGTAGTGGCCTGGTTCCCCACAGTACAGGCATAGATTATTCTGGTGACGGCTTTGACATTTTTTGGTGGTGAGCGAAGGACAAAGCAAGCTAAGCTGCATTGGTTCAGGAGCATCAGGAACAGGTGCTGCTGGTAGTGGAGGAGCTGGGCTTAGTGTACTGACAACCTGTGGTAACATGTCATCCATTAGACATGTGCAATTCATTTCAGTCCGAATACAAGTTCAGACAAATTTTTGGTTAATCAGAGATTCGGATGTATAGTAATGAAATAGTAATGAATTTCAACGAAAATTTGTTTAGTTTATTCATTTTCTAACGAATTCCAATTTTTCAGAATGATTAGAATTCGGATCGGTTTTAAAATGATTGACCGATTCATATTCTGTTTGAAGAATAGCTGATTGCTAACCAGCAGGCCGGGAAGTCAGCTGCCATGTCCTTAACAACCGATGATCCATCAGCTGCCAGCTGGCTTCCCCACTGAGAATGAGTGAGTGCCCTCCCGAACCATACCAGACCACATGCCCTCAACATGGGGGGGTGGATGGGTGCTTTGGGGCAGGGGTCTCTGCCCCTCCCACCCCAAAGCACCTTGTCCCCATGTTGATGGGGACAAGGGCTTCATCCCCACAAGCCTGGCTGGTGGATGTGGGGGTCTGCAGCAGGAAGCTTATCAGATCCAGGCCCCCTGCCGCAGACCCCCACATAGTACCCTTACCCATTCACCAAAAATGTGTAAGAGGTGAATAAAGACAGTAAACACGTTTTTGACAATTCCTTTATAAATAAAATAATATGTTTTAATAAAAGAATTGTAAAAAACTTGTTTACTGTTTTTATTCACCAAATTTCTGGTGAATGGGTAGGGGTACTATGTACGAAAAATCAAACACAAAAGGGCGCCTCCATCTAGGTGTAGCGATTTATTAAAAAAGCATAAAAGACAATAAGAATGCACTCACTAGAAAAAAGTAGACCAAGGCTTGTCATAGACCCATAGGATCACCGTGAGGCTGTAGAGCTGCGCAGGCATGTGTCTCGTTGAAGCAGGCTTCTTCTTCTTCAGGCTGGAACAAAAGCATCAGCAGCTTCCAGAAATGGCAAGATGGCTGTGGCTCTAAACGGCACCTCTCTTGGCTGGGTGATGACAGGACATGGAGGGAATGCGGCTATATGTTTCAGGGCAGACAGGAGGGCCCCTTTATCAAACCATAAGCCCTAGCTTTCCGGCCTGCTGCTTAACAACCAGTTATTCTTCACATGGAATTCAAATCCATTGATCAATTTTCCACAGATTCAAACTTAAATTTGGTCTAAACATTTTGAATTAGTTCAAAAATTTGTAAACTAAACTAAATTTAAGGAAAACAAAACAAAATTTAACAAATTCCGAAACCACACTAAACGAATCCTGAAACGAAACGAAATTAGTAACATAACAAATATATACAAAATATTTCCGTTCTGCACATGACCAACATCCATACAAGGCGAGACTGCCCGGCTGATCTTTCAGATCCCTCAGCTGTCGATCAATTTGGATGGCCAGATTTATTAGAGCTTCCAGAGAGTGTGGAACACCAATCATGGTCAACTCATCTTTCAGAGGCTCTGAGAGACCCAAACAGAACTGGTAATGGAGGGCAGCATCATTCCAATTAGTATCGGAAATCCATAGTCCTCAGCTGCTTTGCAGCCTTGCTGGAGTGTGTGGCGCTCTGCTTCTGCAGTGGCGGTTCGCTGAGGATCCTCACAGAGCTGAGCCATAGCATCGAGGAAGAAGAACAAGGTTGACAGAGAAGCACTCTTTTGTTCCAGTAGGTGGTGGGCCCATGACTAGGGCTCATCCTGCAGCAAGGAGATGACAAATCCTACTTTAGTAGATTCAAGAGAAAAGGTGCGAGGCTGTAGTACAGTTCACAAGCATTGTGGAAGGCTCTGAATTTGCTGCAATCGCCTGAAAATCTTTCAGGGGTAACTCTTGGCTCTGGTGGTAACATCCCTACTGTGGGTGCAACAGGTGCTTCAGCTGAGATGGAGGGTGGAAGAGCAGAACTGTGAGGAGTGGAGGGTGCCAACAGAGCCTGGACACATTCCTTAAGTTGGATATAACCTTCTTGCACAGCTTTTGTGAGGTCAGATGTTGGCACAGTTGATGCATGGGAGAGGTTCCACGTTTAGGCTCAGACATGGCTGTCTTGTACTGTCATGTACCTGGTAGAAGAGCCTGATACGATGAGTAAGGCCTCTCTTACCCCTCTGACTCAGGGCTCCTGATAGAATAGACATGTAGCACAGGAGTGCAGAGTGGCATGAGTGCCTGATGGTCTTGCTAGCTGCAGGGCTGGAAAGGATCTCCTGATCAAGCAGCAGATGGACGTTAACATGCAGAGATGCCAGATAGCAGCCGATGAACTGTAAACTGGAACAGGCTGGCACTTGGAGGCAGCAAGCAGGTGAACCACAGGCAGGTAGCAGGCAGATGGAGAACAGGCACCAGACAGATGCTTGTAACTTGGAAATACAGTAATAACTGGAACATAGCTAGGGTCAGACGAGCCGTGTCATACACAGGCAGACAGACCAGGTAGAGATGCAGAGGCAGGAGTGAAGTCACGGTAAACAGGCCAGGTCAGTAACAATCAGCAGAGTAGCAGTAATGGGCACAGGCAGAAGCAAGGTCAGGGACAAGCTGGACTTGATGCAGGCGGAGTTCAGAAGTGGACAGAGCAAGCCAGGTCAATAACTGGAGACAGATGCAGTTTAACAGGTTGCAGGTTAGAATGGGAACGCTGTAAACAAGCCAGCACTGATCCTGGGTACTGGCCCAGTTTAAATAGCTAATTTGGCTCCAACATCTGATATGGGGTGTGCATGCGCACGCAAATAGTCGTGCATATCTATTAGCATTCCAATGCACATTGGCGCGCGTATTTGTGCACAAATGTGCGCGTACATGAGCACGAGCTTGTGCACCTTTCCTATGTGCATCCGAAGAGCCGTGAACAGGAAACTGCCTGAGGGAGCCATCTTGTCTGCTGGTATGCCCTTCCTGACAAATGCCTACTCACGGGGTATAGTGTATACTAGGGATAGGCCAATGTAATTTTTTCAGGGCCAATACTGGTTATCAGCTGCCTTTCAGTCCGATAGCCGATAAGAGTGTCGATATTCTGTACATCACCATCACTTGCCACCAGATGCAGCATCACTTGCCACTGTCACCTGCCAACCAGATGCAGCATGACACTTGCCACTGTCACCTGCCACCCAGATGCAGCGTGTCACTTGCCACCGTCTCCTGCCTCCAGATGCAGCGTTTCACTTGTCACTGTCACCTGCCACCCATGTGCAGCTTGTCACCATCACTTGCCACCCATATGCAGCTTGTCACTGTCACCTGCCACCCAGATGCAGCATGTCACTTGCTACTGTCACCTGCCACCCATATGCAGCTTGTCACCGTCGCTTGCCACTCATATACAGCTTGTCACCTGCCACCCAAATGCAGCATGTCACTTGCCACCCGTGGCGGCTGGTGCTCAATATTTTGGGTGGGGCAGCAAACAATCCCCCTCCCCAGGGCTCCTCATAGCGGCTGTTGCTGCCCCTCTGATCCTTGCTCCAGCTTGCCGAGGGAAGAGCCGGGGCCATTGCTTCTCCTCCCAGCTGAACAGAAAGTGGGTCCTGAGACCCGATTGGCCAGGAGTCCTAAAACTCCCTGGCCAATCAGGTCTCAGGACCTGCTTTTTGACT
Organism: Lithobates sylvaticus; assembly: GCA_028564925.1. Taxonomy (NCBI): domain Eukaryota; kingdom Metazoa; phylum Chordata; class Amphibia; order Anura; family Ranidae; genus Lithobates; species Lithobates sylvaticus. Next base: position 358,277,451 of record CM053026.1, on the reverse strand, counting down.
GGCCAGGAGGAGAAGCAGTAAGACATTAGCGAATATTAATTTGCTAATGTCACACAACTCGTGGGCTCAGGGCACAGTGCTCTGCGCCCCGAGCCCACAGTTTTTTTTAAGCCAATTAGAGCCTCAGGCTCTAATCATGTACTTCTAAAAAAAAAAAAAAAACATTGAAATCCATGTGTCCGGTGACCTGCATGTAGAATCAGCCGATAATCGGTCGACCCCTAGTGTATACATGTCACAGAATTCAAGGAAACAAATGTGTGGGTATATGATCTTAAATTTTGACCATAGATATGCTTTATTGCAGTCAGATTCTCCCTTTCAACTACTTAGAGAAGTTCAGGAAAGTAAAGGGAGAATCTGATTGGTGGTTATGACCATCCTGATTCTCTAAGAAACTGCTTCTCTTAGATGATGTGTTAAAAAAAAGGCCCAATGTACTTAGCTGGCTTAAACAAACGTTGCAATTGAAAATATTTTAAAAATATAATAAATGCATATAATGTCAAAACTTGATGATGAAGTTTGTGCTTTTGTTAAACTGTTAAGAATTTTTCATAGCCTGAATTTCTCTTTTAGTCAAAACATGACACGGTGCTATAAATAGCCTATTCATTTTGGTAGTAGCCATGGTAACCCAAGGGCTTTTATACAGTGGTTCTAAAGGCACACATACCAAGCTGCCTGTATTGTGTAACAGAGGGACAAATTATTTTTGACATCATTGCATTCAATCGGCACTGTAATATCATGGATACTCCCTTTACCCCCCTGATAATAGCACACTGATATCTGTAGCTTGGCAAAACAGATCTACAGGTATAGGGTTTTGCAGGATCTATTCATTTTGTTAGCTTTGTACTGGATTTATGGAATAAATTGGATTATAGCTTCTGATCCCTCAACGTATTTACATGGACAGGTAGATTCTTCCTTTTATCATTTGCATTTTTTAACAGACTGAAAGCAGGGATTCAACTATAAAAACAAATGTTTATATCACAAAATCAGGATTTATCTATAACCATTAGAAGGCAACCATTATCACCATCTTAAAAGCTGTAAACGTACCGTATATAAATATATTTAAATTAAAAAATATTTCATTTAAATTAAACGATAAAGAACAGGTGCTTAGCTGACTACAGCACAAAATCGATTCAACATTTTTTTTGTTTGTTGATGAATTGATTATCCATGAATCCATGAACTACAAACCTGCAACAATTCATGCCTATCCTGCATCCATTCTTTTTGCAGACAGATTACTTTCTGTGCAAATTATCTGTTTTAAAGGCAAGTGAGCTGATCACTGTTGTGTAAGTGTGCATAAAAGACTAGAGAATTACCAAAGCTGGGTGGGACATAGTTTTAGAGAAAGAAAAAACATACACATTAAGGCCCCATGCACACTGTGCTTAAAAAATATGTCCCTTTACCAGGCATTTGGATTTTTTTTTTTCAGCCTGTAAAAGAAACTCTATGTTAGCCTATGTGTCCATAGGCGCTTATAGGCATATTTTAAGAAGAGTTTTTACAGGCTGAAAAAAAAACCACATTAAACGGAACATTTCCTATCAAATACTTACCGTCATTTTCCTTTTCTCCATGGCAGTCTACGTGTGGGTTTACCCTGCCTCCTCTCCAATGCCATAGGACCCTATTCCCATAAATGTGAGCTCTCGGCCAGAGACTGCATTCTGTAACTAGCAAACTCTTGATCCATGGGTGGGAACTCTGTCTGCCATGGAGTCCATCAGGAAAGGAAAATGACTTTAACTACTTGCCTACCAGGCACGAACACCTCCTTCCTGACCAGGCCATTTTTCAGCTTTCAGCGCTGTCGCATTTTGAATGACAATTGCGCGGTCATGCAACGCTGTACCCAAACAACATTTTTATCATTTTTTCCCCACAGATAGAGCTTTATTTTGGTGGTATTTGATCACCTCTGCGGTTTTTATTTCTTGCGCTATAAACAAAAGAATAGCAACAAGTTTGAAAAAACATAATATTTTTTACTTTTTATTATAATAAATATCCAATTTTTTTTTTTTTAACCACTTCAATACAGGGCTTTTAAACACCCTTCCTTACCAGAGCACTTTTTGCGATTCGGCACTCCGTCGCTTTAACTAACAATTGCGCGGTCCTGCGACGTTACACCCAAACAAAATTGACATCCTTTTTTTCCCACAAATAGAGCTTTCTTTTGGTGGTATTTTATCACCTCTGCGGTTTTTATTTTTTGCGCTATAAACAAAAGAAGAGCGACAATTTTGAAAAAAAACACAATATTTTTTACTTTTTGCTATAATAAATATCCCATTTTTTTAAAAAAAAAAAAACTATTTTTTTCCTCAGTTTAGGCCGATACGTATTCTTCTACATATTTTTGGTAAAAAAAATCGCAATAAGCGTATATTGATCGGTTTGCGCAAAAGTTATAGCGTCTACAAAATAGGGGATAGATTTATTGAATTTTTTTATTTTTTTTTTACTAATAATGGCGGCGATCTGCGATTTTTTTTTCGTGACTGCGACATTGCGGCGGACACTTCGGACACTTTTGACACATTTTTGGAACCATTCACATTTACACAGCGATCGTTGCTATAAAATTGCAATGATTACTGTGTAAATGTGACTGGCAGGGAAGGGGTTAACTCTAGGGGGCGCTGGAGGGGTTAATGTGTTCCCTAATAGAAGTGATTCTAACTGTGGGGGGAGGGGACTCAAGGGGAGGAGACCGATCATGTGTTCCTCCGTACTGGGATCACATGATCTGTCTCCTCGCTGCTGACAGGACCGTGGAGCTGTGTGTTTACACACACAGCTCCACGGTCCCGCACGGTCCCGCACGGTCCCGTTGTTTTAACGGGCAATCGCGGTTGCCCGGCGGACATCGCGGCCGCCGGGCACCCGCACCGGGTCCCAAACGATGCTGCGGGCGCGCGCGCGCGCCCCCCAGGCAGCCGGGAATCCGAGGACGTCATATGACACCCACCCAGGATGGTAGATCCACCTTGTGGGCGTCATATGACCATGAAGCGGTGTTGAAGTGGTTAAACAAATTTTTTCCTCAGTTTAGGCCGATACGTATTCTTCTACATATTTTTGGTAAAAAAAATCGCAATAAGCGTATATTGATTGGTTTGCGCAAAAGTTATAGCGTGTACAAAATAGGGGATAGATTTATAGCATTTTTATTATTATTTTTTTTTACTAGTAATGGCGGCGATCTGCGATTTTTATCATGACTGCGACATTGCGGCGGACATATCGGACACTTTTGACAAATTTTTGGGACCATTCACATTTATACAGCGATCCGTACTATAAAAAGCATTGATTACTGTATAAATGTGACTGGCAGGGAAGGGGTTACCACTAGGGGGCGCTGCAGGGGTTAATGTGTTCCCTATATGAGTGATTCTACCTGTGGGGGGAGGGGACTGACTGGGGGAGGGGACCGATCGGTGTCCCCATGTACAAGGGACACACCATCGGTCTCCTCTCCAGTGACAGGACGTGGATCTGTGTGTTTACATACACAGATCCACGTCCCGCACTGTTACTGGGCCGCCGGGCACGCGTATTGGGTCCCCAGCTACGCGGCGGCCCCTAGTGGCCAAAATGTAGACGCCGTCATATGACGGCGTCCCGCCACAAGAGCCGCACCGCTCTGCCGTCAATAGACAGTGGGTGGTCGGCTAGAGGTTAAGTATTTAATAGGAAATTTTCAGTTTTCCTGACAGACTGCATGGTAGCCTACGTGTGGTAAATAGCTAGCCAAACCACACGGGCGGGTATGCTGATCAACAAAAAAGAACTTTAATTTACTCCGTCAACCGACAGGATACTTAAACCAAAGTTTACAGAAAATAAGGATGCAGGTTCCACACAATAGTGTCATAAAGGTGCTTATGGAGGCCCATGAGGCCGCCCTGCAGATGACATCTGAAGCCACATGTCGGGCTGCCACCCAGGAAGTTGCGATGCCCCTGGTCGAACGTGCCATCACCGCCTCCGAAGGAGCCAAGCCCTTAGCCCTGTAGGTCTGCTGGATAGTCTGGACAATCCAGGATGCGATCGTTCTGGAAGAAGCACGTTTCCCCTTATTTTTCAGGAGAATAAGACAAACAGGTGATCTGAACGCCTAAAGGAAGATGTAGCTCGAAGTTAATCATCTTTTAGTGTTTCCCCCACGTCTAGTGGATGAGCCTCCGAGGCCCCTGGAGTTTTGAAAGTGGGCAGGACATTCTCTTGATTCTCATGGAAAACCGCTGTGACTTTAGGTTTTGAATTGAGCATGGGTATGAGCACCATCCGGTTTAGAAAAAAAGCTGAGAAATGGTTCTTTGTGACCAAGGGCCCCGATCTCCGAAACTCTCTTAGCCAAAGTGATGGCCACAAGGAAAGCGTCCGTCGCCGAGAAATACTTAATGAAAGACGGGTCAGATCCTGTGGTACTAGATTCTGTAAGTGAGTCCAGGACAAGGGGAAGATCCCATTTGGGGAATCTTGGTTTTCTTTGGGGCCTAAGTCTTGCGGCCCCTCTGAAGAACTGCTGGACCAGCGGGTGAATGGCCCAGGAAACACCCAAGAAGGCCGGCAGGGCTGAGATCTGGAACTTCGGGGAGCTGATCAATAGGGCCAGATCTAGACTCGACTGTAAAAATTCTAGCATGTCCTGTACTCCCGGGTCTCTGTATGATCTTTCCATGGAACAGGAGAACTCCACAAACTTGGCTCATATTCTTCCATAGACTTTGTTTGTGCTTGCTCTCCTGGAAATCATGAGGGTGGAAACTACACCTGAGGCACAGCCAAGGGTATCCGGCCTCTCCCTCTCAAGAACCAGACCATCAGCTTCAAAGTCCGCCTGGACGTTCTGGGCTCCTGGAAGATAGACTGCCGAAATGGCCAGATTCTTCTGGGCCCATGCCATGATTGGATCGACTTCTTGAAGTAGGGTAGAGCTCCACGTCCCCTCTTGTCTCTTCACATAGGAAACTGCTGTGGTATTGTCCATTCTTAGAAATACTGATTCCCATCTGCTCTGCGCCAGCTCTTATTTGCAGTGGGACCCCCATCCAGCACCATAGGCATCGGTTGTGACCATGACCCATGAGACAGGGGCGATAGAGTGGCATGTGAGCAGATTCTTGCCTGGTAGCCACCAAAAGACGATGTTCCTCATGCCCGAGGTTATGCGTATGATCTGGTTGCTCATATGCAAAACAATGAGTCCCATTGCCATAAAAACCCTGTTTGGAAGGGATGTAATCTCCAGAGAGCCCATTCGACCATAGGGGCTGTAGAGACCATTGTGCCGATAATTTTGAGACATTGTGAGGCCCTCAGACATGAGGAATTTAAGGCCAAGCTTACCCTCTCCTGTATGACCGGAATCTTCTCCGCCGGGAAAGACATGTGTCAAACTGGGCTCCTAGGTATACTGGTTCTAAATGAATTTTTTCTAGGTGTAATAACCATCCAAACTTGAGCAGTGTCGCAATGACTTGAGCTCTGTGGATCAGCAGCTGCTCCTTGTCTTGAGACAGTACCAGAAGGTCGTCGAGATAATGGTATAACTGTATTCCTTTCGTTCTGATGAGGGCCACCACAGCGAAAATAGCTTTTAAGAATACCCGAGGTGAGGTTTTCAGCCCGAAAGGGAGGCTGGTGAACTGTAGATGTTCTTGCCTGACTGCAAACCGGAAGTATTTGCGAAATCCTTCCGCTACGGGCACATGGAAATAGACATCTTTTAAGTTGATTGACATTAGCCAGTTGCCTGACTGCATGGCTTGCTGGATGATAGACAGGGTCTCCATTTCGAATCTTTCATATTTTATGAACTTGTTCGGGTATGTTAAATCTATCACCGGGAGCCATGAGCCATTTTACTTTACCAGAAAAAGGGGGGAATACACCCCCTGAAACTCTTCATCTTTTGGGATGGGTACCAGGGCCACTAGCGAGTCCACATAGGACAGCAGCACCTGTTTCTGATGTTCTACCCAAGGTAGCAGCCTAGGGATAAACCTGAGGGGAGGAGTGTTGGTGAAGGACCATGCGTGAGCTGAGGAAACTGTCTTGATACTCCATTATAATCGAGGCCACACAAACGCACCGGAAAAGAAGCAAGCGTGCCCCCATCTGACCCCAAAACGACTTGGAAGGTTCGCGTCGGCTGGATGCCTGGGCCTTGGCGGACTTTTGGAAGGACATCTGTCTCTCTGTGCTGCGTCTCCTCTGTTGGGGCCTTTTCTGGCCAAATAGGCACCTGTCCTGGGGCAAGAAACCCAACTTCCCAACCGTGGCCCGGGCTATGGCGCTAATCAGCTTATTGTTGAATAATGAGGGCCCCTCCAAGGGTTGGTGAGCCAAGGGCGCAACCACAGGGCCTGCTTAGCCGTGACCGAGGAAAGCATAGTCCGGGCCAACAGGTGGATAATATCAATGGAGGCTTCCCCCAGGAAGGCTGATGCCAGCTTCAGCCCCTGGTCACTTCTTCTGAGATGCCCCTGAGCACCAAATCCACATTTTCTGTCCAAACTTCCACAGCCTTGGACATAGCCGCGAGGGCCAGAGCAGGTTTACAGGCCATACTGGCCAATCCATAGATTCTCTTGAGGTCTTGGTCAATTCTTCTCTCTAACCCACCTTACAGGACACAGTGTCCTCAAGAGGGAGCGTGACATGTTTAGCTAGACCCATTAGAGCTACATCCACTAGGGGAGAATTTTACAGATGCTTCACGTCCTCGGCTTTAAAGGGGTAGATCCCTGAAGTCTCGCCTGACAGAGAGGTTTTCCTATCTACTTTGCCCCATTCCTCCACAATGACGTCTTTCAATTACATCAGAAGTGGAAAGTTGGAACGCTCCTTCCCCAGGTGCCTGAAGAACTTCCTCTGTTTGTCCGGGGGTTGTGGTAAGTTTCTCCCATTTCAGGGCTTCCTTGACCACTTTAATTAGTGATGAGACCAGGGAGAAGTCAAAACCACAGAGGAATTCCTCTCCTTCCACCTCGCTGTCTGAAGACCTGGGAGAGGTATCATATGACTGGGATGGTCCCAGATCCTCCTGGGCCTCATCAGCCAGAGAGCCTGAGACAGTAGTGGTCTGGCTCTGCGTGTGGGTTGTACCCCATTCCTTGAGGGACCGCTGCACCACACATTTCACTAGAAACGCCATCTCCTGATTTCCAGTCTCTCTTTCCCTGACCGCCTGGGACTTGCCCTCCACGACTTGTGTCCCACATCCCCAGCAGGCTCTGCGATCAGAGCAGCTGTCATGGCGGTGGGTGCGGTGTCTGAAGGAGGAATGAGAAGATATCCTCTGATGATGGGTCCTAGACTGGGAGTCATGGCATCTGGACCTAGATGAAGAATGCTGACTTTGCGGCCTGGCAGGGTCTCTTTCATCCCGGAGACGATCTTACCTAGAAGGGCTGACATACATGGAGAGAAAAAATCATGCTGTTAACCTGCCGGCTCAGAGCAAGCCTACAATGGTTCTCTGGCCCCTCACCTTCACCCGCACATACCTTGGGCGTGAGGGATGGCCGCTAAGAGGTGGTGACTTGTCCATGGCACCTGGAGGGAAGACTGAGCATGAGTCCACACTTGTAGAAGACTACAGTCCTAGGACAGGGAGCAGAATTCAAGGTTACCAAAAGAAAGAACCGCCTAATATGTGACATGCCCACCAGGTGGAACTCAACGTTGGCCATGCTGCAGCGACTGCACACGCAGCAGAGGGCCATCAATGAGTACCTTTGCGACTACGGCACCAGGACAGGGTCAGGGGAGCTTGGTTTTTTTTCCCCACGTCAGTGGAGCATGATCAGGGATGCATGGCTGTCCTCTCACCATTTGAGGAGGCCACGAGGATGGTGAGCAGTGACAGTGCATGCATCAGTGACACTGTCCCTCTTGTCCACCTGTTGGAGCATACGCTGCGTGGGATAATGGACAGGGCACTTGAGGCAGAACAGAGGCAGGAAGAGGAGGACTTCCTTGCCTCTCAAGGCCCCCTTTATCCGGACTGTGTTCCTTCTGTCCCACCCATCACACAGGAAGAGGATGAGGAGGAGGAGGAGGATTGTGTGAGCATGGAGGTGGAGCCTGGCACTCAGCATCAGCAGCAGCAGTCTTTTAGGGATGATGTACAGTCCAACAAACCAGTGGACTTGTACGTGGCTGGGAGGAGGTGGCTGGCGATCATGTCATCCTCAGTGACCCAGAAGACTCCGGACCGAATGCCTCAGCTAACCTACGCTGCATGGCCTCCCTGATCCTGCAAAGCCTGCGGAAGGATCCTCGTGTTCTTCGGATCAAGGAGAGGGACCATTACTGGCTGGCCACTCTCCTTGATCCGCGGTACAAGGGTAAGGTTGCGGACCTTATCTTGCCGTCGCAGAGGGAGCAGAGGATGAGACATCTCAGGGAGGCCTTGCAGAAAGGTCTGTGCAACGCGTTCCCAGAAACTGGGAGGTTACAAACTCCTGGTCCTGGGCGACGAGTTGCTGAGGCTTCGGTCAGTAGCAGAAGGAGCGGTGGGGAAGGTGGACGTCTGACCGATGCGTTCAGACAATTTTTTAGTCCGCAGCCCCAAGGTATGATCGGTTCCAGCAACCATCGCCAGCGTCTGATATACATGGTGCAGGAATACCTTGGGCAAGGTCAGACTTGGACACCTTTCCCACCGAAAATCCTCTGGCTTACTGGGTCCTGAGGATGGATCACTGGCCAGAGCTTGCACAGTATGCAATTGAGCTACTGGCCTGTCCTGCCTCCAGCGTTCTTTCCGAACGCACATTCAGTGCTGCTGGAGGATTTGTCACCGATCATAGGGTGCGCCTGTCCACCGCCTCGGTTGATCGACTGACCTTCATCAAAATGAATCAGTCTTGGATCACCACCAGCTACCAGGCACCTGAAGCGGATATAACCGAATAATTTATAATGTCACATCCCTTCAAGACTGCCTATGCTGATGCTGAGTGACTGTCCTCTTATGTTCACTGACTATCCTCTTCCTCCTCCTCAATGATCCATGCCACCACACCAGTGCCTAAGGCACAATTTTTCAGCCCCTGTTTAACAGGGGCGTGTACATACAATTTTTATAAAAAAAGCTTCGCAACACGTGTGACTGCTGTGCTCCAAGTACGTATCTGTGAGGGGTTGCAGTGTTGTGGCACCAGCACCAGTGCCTAAGGCACAATTTTTCAGCCCTGTTTAACAGGGGTGTGTACATACAATTTGTATAAAAAAAAGCTTCGCAACACGTGTGACTGCTGTGCTCCAAGTACAGTATCTGTGAGGGGTTGCAGTGTTGTGGCACCAGCACCAGTGCCTAAGGCACAATTTTTCAGCCCCTGTTTAACAGGGGCGTGTACATATAATTTTTATAAAAAAAAGCTTCGCAACACGTGTGACTGCTGTGCTCCAAGTACAGTATCTGTGAGGGGTTGCAGTGTTGTGGCACCAGCACCAGTGCCTAAGGCACAATTTTTCAGCCCCTGTTTAACTGGGGCGTGTACTTACAATTTTTATAAAAAAAGCTTTGCAACACGTGTGACTGCTGTGCTCCAAGTACAGTATATGTGAGGGGTTGCAGTGTTGTGGCACCAGCACCAGTGCCTAAGGCACAATTTTTTAGCCCCTGTTTAACAGGGGCGTGTACTTACAATTTTTTTAAAAAAAAATGCTTCGCAACACGTGTGACTGCTGTGCTCCAAGTACAGTATCTGTGAGGGGTTGCAGTGTTGTGGCACCAGCACCAGTGCCTAAGGCACAATTTTTCAGCCCCTGTTTAACAGGGGCGGGTAATTACAAATCTTGATCTATTAGTTCACAGCAGGGCCCATTCCTGCGCCCACCAAGAGTAACTATGAGGGCCTACAGTCTTGTGGCAACACCGTCCACCACCACCGCCAAAGGCCCAATTTTTCTGCCCTGTTCATCAGGTGCTTGCAATTACAAATCTTGATCTAATAACTCACAGCAGGGCCATTCCTGCGCCCACCAAGAGTAACTGTGAGAGCTTACAGTCTTGTGGCAAACACCGTCCACCACCACCGCCAAAGGCCCCAATTTTTCTGCCCTGTTCATCAGGTGCTTGCAATTACAAATCTTGATCTAATAACTCACAGCAGGGCCCATTCCTGCGCCCACCAAGAGTAACTGTGAGAGCTTACAGTCTTGTGGCAACACGTCCACCACCACCGCCAAAGGCCCAATTTTTTCTGCCCTGTTCATCAGGTGCTTGCAATTACAAATCTTGATCTAATAACTCACAGCAGGGCCCATTCCTGCGCCCACCAAGAGTAACTGTGAGAGCTTACAGTCTTGTGGCAACACCGTCCACCACCACCACCACCCCCAATTTTTCTGCCCTGTTCAACAGGTGCATGCAATTACAAATATTGATCTATTAACTCACAGCAGGGCCCATTCCTGTGCCCACCAGTCTTGTGGCTACACCAACATCTAATAGGGCAAATTTCTGCAGAGTATATACGCCAGGCCCCTACTTTCAAACATCCAACTTTCAAACGACTCCTACTTGCAAATGGAAAGAGAAAACAGGAAGTGAGAGGAAAATCTACCCCTAGGAAGGGAAATTCTATCCTGTTAGATTTAATGTGGGAAAAAGGTATCTCCTCTCTACTGATACTTTATCACCAATTCTTGTTTCAATTAAAACCCCACTTTTCCAAAAACATTTGTCATTGGGACGGAAAGTGAGGTGACATGTTCTGAACAGATGTGCAAAGACAGCAAATGTTACAGGGGTGATAACCCCTCCCTATGTTCTCCAAAAAGCTTAAAAATAGATTTTTTTGGGATGGAGCTACACTTCATAATGTACCTGTTCAGATTCTACTTAAGATCAAACCTAAAGCCGCAAGTGTTTTTAAATGGCTTCTTTTTTTCCTTTACAAATGTCATTTTGTGCAAGGACAGTTCTAAACACGGGAAACACATGCCACTTCACAGGCATACTTTTGACACCCCCCAGGTACCATATTTAAAGGAAAATTTCACATTTTTTTTTTTTCACTTTATGCATCATTAAAATGACTGCTCCCGAAAAAACGTTAGTTCTTAAAAGTTCTTTTTGCATTGATATATGTCCCCTGGGGCAGGACCCGGGTCCCCAAACCTGTTTTATGACATTAACTGCATATTGGCCGTTGTAATTAGCACTTTTGATTTCGAACGTTCGCGTCCATTATAACGTATAGGGTTCGAAAATTCGCGCGAACTTTCGGTCCGTTCGAAGGTTCTGGTGCGAACCGAACCCGGGGGTGTTCGGCTCATCCCTAATGGCCGCTAAGAGGTGGTGACTTGTCCATGGCACCCGGAGGGAAGACTGAGCATGAGTCCACACTTGTAGAAGACTACAGTCCTAGGACAGGGAGCAGAATTCAAGGTCACCAAAAGAAAGAAAGGGGTCACTTCCCCTTTAAGAACGTGCCCCCCCCACGAGTCACGGGTCTGAGGCAGTGCTAACCTTGTCCAGGATGTCCATGGCCTGGGGAAGCTGCCGCACACTGCCTGCAGCTTTTCCCATAGAGGCAGGGTGTCACGTACCTGGTTGGCGAGCCTGAAGTGCAGTGGGAGGCCTCTCGTACAGCTCTGGCTCAAGGACCACTGATAGTGAGACAGCAGCCACTGGAGCACGGCGGGGTAAGAGTGCTTAGGATCAGTCCAAAAGTCTGTGCAGATAGTAGCCAGGAACCCGCGGGCAGGAAGCCAGGTTTGGCTGGTAGCAGGCAGATGAGACAGCAGACAGGCTAGCAGGCTTGGCTGATGACAGACTGTGGATGCCTAAACATGAAGCAGGAACCTGGAGGTGCTGAGCTGGACTGAAGGAGCTGTAGCAGGCTGGAGGAACTGGAAGCAGGGTCAGGTGAGCCGGGTCGGTAACTGGCAGGCAGATCAGACATAAACGGCAGGCAGAAGCGTAATCGGGTCACATGCAGGGTTGCCAACAGATGCAGGATAAACAGGAGCAGCAAGCAGAGACAGAGTCTGGGATAAGTTAGGGGTCGGAACAGGTAGCAGACAAGGATAGTCGTGAGCAAGCCGGATCAGGATCAGAAGTCAAACACAGGAATCAGAACATGCACAAACACTGTAGACCAAGCAGAAATTAGACAGCACTGAAGCTCCGTTTAAATAGGTTGTTTGGCGCCAGTCCTGGTGACATGCATGCGTACGCGAACACGCGGCTGCGTTTACGTATAAGCGCCTGCCCGTAACTGTTCTGCTCATTCCTTGTTGTCACCTGCGCACATCGTGGCCACTGGGCCCTATACTAAGCCGTGCGTATGCGCGAAACCAAGCCTCAGTTTCACGCATGTGCAGAAGTCCCTCGCGGCTGAGACCAGGAAGAGATGCGGCGTCCTGGAATGCAGGGGCATTCCAGACGCCATGAGAGGCCTCAAGACACTAGAGCCAGGGAAGAAAAAGGGAGAGACACATAAGAAACACAAAATACTTAAACTGCTGCCATGAAGAGATGCGTCTTCAGACCCTGCAAATCAGCTGTACAATGCTGGATGACCGTCCTGGGCATACACAGGCCACCCCCCACCACTGGGACATTCTGCCTGGAGCCACTCACCCGGGCTCAGGGCTCTTGCACCGCTTCACAGTATGTCTGACTCCGGCCAGATTGGGGGCTTATTCGTCCGGACTGGACATCACGCCAAACGTAAGTGCAAAGCTGTGTTGGTCCAAGAGGAGGACAAAAAAGGAACGCAGTCTCTGGCTCAGAGCTCACATTTATGGGAATGGGGTCCTATAGCATTGGAGAGGAGGCGGAGTAAACCCACACGTAGGCTGCCATGGAGTCTGTCTGGAAAAGCTCATTTAGGAGAGGAGTGGATGAGTAGAAAAAATGCTTGACATGCCTAAACATGTGTAAACTTGTCTAAATGTGCCTAAACACTAAAGGTGCTTTTGAGCGCTTTTGAGCATTCCAATGGCGAGAATAAATGAATATTCTGGCAGATGAAATCCATTAACACGCAAAAGCTTGATTCTCCTAAATGCGCCTAAATGAGCCTGAACACACTTATACGCATGTTCAACACGCAAATTTAGGCGTTTTTTTTTAAAGCAGTTTTTGCCCTGTCAGAAGAAAAGGTGTTTAGAGGGGTTAAACAAATTCCCTGTATGCATGAAGCCTAAATATACTGTTTCTGATTAGTATATTCATAAGTGGCATAGCAGATTTGGCATAATTCTAATACATACAATTAAAATATAGTTTTAACAGAAATAATCCCTGTATTGTGTCTAATGTGTGTTTTCTTTGATGGTCAACTCCATCTAGTGGCCATAATGTGGTATTTTCCTGAAATACCTCAATCAGAAAATACCACATTATGGCTGATGACGCTAATGATCAAAGGAATTAACACATTAAACACATTACTGGGATTTCTTGTGACCACTGTACAAAATGTTTGTTTAAATATTTTTAGAAAAGTTAAAAGAATTGTTATGGGTACTGGACTGGATCGCCAATGTCCGAGTCACAACTTTCAATGCTTGATCCACATGTAAGCAGATGCAGTTAGCTAGTCTGGCACTATGTGTGCCAGGGATCTCGTGCAGTAGGTGCTCATTCTCCTGCAGCAGGTTCTCATTCTTATGCACATGTGCAGAATTGTGAACAAAGAAGCCTAAGACGAGCAAGGACTAGAATGCGCACACATCCACAGATTGTGGTTTTCAGCAGGCTATTTAAACTGAGAGCCTGGATTGTCTTCAGCTCTGGTTCCCATGTTTCTGGTTCTTGAAAGTCTGCAAACTTTGTTCCTGACCTTGCTAGGTCTGACACCTCTCTTGGATCACCCCTGCCTGTTATGTCTGCTGCTCACTTGTGTTACCGACCTTGGCTTGGATTTCTGACTACGTCTCTGCCTCCTGACTTGGTACCCCGCTGCCAGCATGTTACCGACTTCTGCCTGTTTCCGACCTTGATCCTGACCCTGCACCTGTCTGCCTGGCTGCTGCTGAACAAGGTTTGTGACCAGACTCCATACTACTAATGGAAGGACTCCTGTGTTTCCAAGCTTCAGCTCACCACTACAGCTTCCTGCCACCGGCACCCTTCCACTGCCCTAGCAGTTCCTGCCTCCACTACTAGGGGTGCTTGGGTTGAAATTGCGCAAGAGACCACCCTCACTCACAGTCAGGTACGTAACAGTGTGTTAATAGGGGATTGTGTAAGTGGGTGTTAGGTCCCTTTTAGACTTAGACTTCCTGTAGTGTTGTAATGGGTGGAGTTAGTGCCCCTATATATACTGTACTAGGTTAGGAGGAACCAAGGGCAGTTGGAGCCTAGGAGCCAAATACCTCATGAACATGCACATGTAGTCAGCTAATACAGAGGCCCTCGACAGGGCAGAAGGTCAGGGTGAGACCAGCTTACATTCAGAAGAGCCAGGTGTAGTCATCGTGTCTCACTAAACATGGTCTAAGTGGACTGTGGCCAGGATCCAAAATGCCTTTCAGGCCAGGCTAAATGTTCTCTGTGTGAGTACTAATTCACCTGGAGATTCGTAGAGAAATGTACAGACACCAGAGGAGTAGCTGCGGCAGTTTAAACGTTGTGAACTTTGATATCTTGGGACCTGGATAATCGTGGACACGGCAATAACATTGGGGGTTAGAGGCTTCCCAGAAGCAACTCAAGTGGAGGATCTCAAACATGTGTAGCGACCCTGCCTTAAGTAGGTATGTCTATTTAATTGTAGTATTTGCTAGGCTGTAGCCAGTCTGATCTGGGGTTCAGCTTTCATGAGTCTCTTCAGGGCTTTGGTTTTCTTGTGTCTGCCTGCTACTTGGGAGTGTCCAGGGCATTAGTGTGAGAGATTGCACTAATCAGAGTCATGAATACTTATATCTCCTTGGGCAACAAGAAGGAATGATATTGCCAGTGGTGCATGCTGGGGGAATGTATAAATATTCACAATTGACCTTGGAAAGTCAGTCATCCCCCACAGCCTCCTGCCTGGAGAGGAATGTCTGATCCTTTTAGGCCTGCTGCCTGAGGAGGGTGACCAAGTGCCTGAATAAAGGCAAAGGTTTGGGGCCTGGTATGCTGAACAAAGGGATTAAGGCACCACGGAGGAACTTCAACCTGATTGGTGAACCTGAGAAGCTGGGTAATACTTAATCCATCATTAAAGTGTGGTGGCCTTTACCTAAAGAGTCAGTAGATGAAACATCGGGTAAATTACAGTCAGGGGCTGCTTTCACAGAAGACTTGTTGCCTTGTTGAGAAAAGAGCACGACTTGTAAGAAGATCCAAGTGCGCATGCTCGAGAAACGCATCCTACACCGATCACGGTATCCCCCTGAGCCAGCTGTCTTTTGCTTCTCAAGCCTCGTTCTGAGGCCGCCTTCCTGAACCGGCATTATCATCTATACGGAAGTTAACCAGAGCACAGAATGACACAGCACAGCACCAGGAGATACCACTTCCTTACTTGCATACCATGCCTGATTTTATCACAAAAATGTGAGTTTTACTATTGAGCTATTAATAAATTGTTATCCCTGTTAAAAAACTATTGCACCCAGAGGCGCCTCTCCATTTGTTTCATTTGCTGCTTTCACAGATTACTAGATTTTCTTAATGTTCCTTTATCTGTCCATGGATGTCCTGTACCCTGACCCTCTCTCCCAGGAATGTTGAGTGGGAGTAAAAAAACAAAATTGCTTGCATTTAAAAAGTGACTGGCACACATCTGTTCACAATTCTCTACTATTGCCAGGGACTAGACGCTGGGGTGAAATGCTAGCCCACTTTGTGTCTGAGGCAGCTTCCATTCTTTGGGGGTCATGGTAACACTACACATGTCTTAAAATCTATTTTAATTACATTCATCACATGTATTTATGATGCAATACATTCATTGCATCTATTTTCATTGCATTTATTCTCCCCATCAAAATTGTCAGGGAACATTTGGTCCTACATCCACAGGACACTCAAGTCTGATCCTGGAATGCCATCTGTAGGGTCCATGACTTTGAGTTAAAGAAAGAGATCATGTACAAGCCCTGAAACATGTGAACCATAGAATTTAATGGTGCTCATATCAGCATGTTTCCTAAACTGTCCTGGAACACGCTTTAGCACTGCAATGTTCAGGGATTCCTTTTCAGCTTCACAGCAATTAAGGAGGGTAGATAGATAGCCATGCTGCGCTTTCCTAAGAACACATGAGGAGTTAATTTGTGAGACCCTGGGCATATTTTATCCACCCACAACATGGTGGGAATCAATGACACCCCACCTACCGATGCTCCACTTGGCAAATAGTTCCATCACGAAAATGCCAACACCAAATTGCAAACTCAGTGGATATGAATGTTAACCCAACTAGTTGTCTAAAAATATTCTGATGACCTTCCGACAAATCTAGTACCCTTTTGCTAGAATCCACCTTGAACTTGTAAATTATTGGTTTAATACAGTTGTCTGTTGCATAACTATTTTTGTTTATTATTCTATGATTTACCTTACATGCTCCACTTACCAAACAGCTTTCACAAGATTTCTAGCTTGTTTATGGCAGTCCCGTTGATCATTAACCATAGTGGGGGCTCACAAGCTGACACACGTTCTGCTTGCTTCCCTTTGTACTAAAATATAATATGGGTTTCCACTTTTAGTACACCAACATTTTGACCTCCACCTGAACCCTGTGAATCACCCCACAGATAAAGTATTTTTCATCCACCACAGTTCTAAAATATCTATTGGAGCTGACAGTCATTCATTTATTTGTCTATTGTTTTACCTATTATTTCTCTCTGCAATACACACTTTTCTGTCCAATTCCAATATAGGTATACTCTATGACCAGATGTGCTCCAAGTTTAACTTTTCTCATCAGAGCACAGGCTGGGGAGCATTTACCCTGCATTGTTACCTCAATAGCCTCTTGTTCGCCTGTACCTTACAACTCCATGTCTCTTCTGATGACCCATGGATCGTGAGTTAAACAAGGAAACGGTTCTGAGTTTTCTCGATACATAGTTTCCCAGTAGTTCTTCATGCCCCTCTAGCTGCCCACATTCCCATTTCCTGCTCCCTCTACTTTATTTATGCATTGCCAACCCTTTTCTTCCCTGCTTGACCAGAATCAGCTTATACAAATGTTACCTGGAGTGATGCCTCACCTCACTCTGTCAATTAGTTACGTTATACATTAGGGTGGGATATGTATCAAGGTGGGAACCATTGAAACTTTCTTGTGACTATGGTGTACACTCTACTGTCACTCGATGTTAAGAAAAATAGGCAGTTTTTTTTTTTTTTGCAAGAGAATCTTCCTTTGCAAGGAATATTTCCCTTAGCTTAGTGAATATGGTGACAAAAATCACTTTGCAAAGAATATCCAATCATGAGATAGGAAAATTAATATAAACTTTTCTTTGCTTGATTGACATGATTTGATGATGGAAGACAGCAGAGCTTCATCTGATTCACTAAGTTATAGAAAAAAAAAAGTGAAAATTCTATTGCAAATCGTTCAGGAAACACACGTTGACAAATCTGGTTTGTTCATGCTTTCCTCCAGGCATGTCCCCGCTTTTCTAGCTTCGTTATATAAAAAAAAAATCAAATCATGTGTAGCTATCCTATTTAATTTTACTGTCAGTTGTAAACCTCTCAAAATTATCATGAACACAGACAAAAGATATCTGATACTTAATGGCACTATAGGCACCACTAGGCACACTTTTCTATGCACCAAACTCCAAACAAACTACCCTTTCCCAACTTGAAAATTGAAGTCATACCTTTCTAATCCTGGGAGGTGATTTTAACGTTTCTCTCTCAAAAGATTTACAGATTGGCAACTCCTTTATCTAACCCTCTTTTACCTACTTTCACACAATCACAATGCTTTTGACAACTTTTTAGACACATAACTTTTATTATATATGGAGAGTACACCACCCTAGGGACAAACAATACATCTTTTGATTCCAAAAAACCCATACTCATATTGATTACTTCCGTGTAAACCTAACAATCCTTAGGAATGTGGTAAAATCCATTATACACCCCGTCACACATGGATCATTCTCATTTTCTGAGGATTATGCTATGAACCTATAAAAGGAAGAGTGTGTTGTTGCTGAATAAATTAATACGTCCTCAAACAACCCTCCAAATTCCACATAGTATGTGCTTTTTGCCAATAATTTACAGAGAAAGTAAGTCTGTCCCACAGACATCTATACAATGAGAGGTACTCTACGAAATACAGTACTGTATGTCACACAATGCACAGCATTAGCATAGCATGCATTGCATTAGCATCCACAAATAAATGTGATGCAGTCCACTAGAAAACACTTCTCACAACCATGCTGCACCATTTACAAAATAAGCTGGTCCATCATACCCCAACCTTCACCCTTAGCTAAATAGTGACCATAGGAAAAGAGATCAAAGAAGGCGATATTGACAATACTGAAAAAGATTTGCACTGCACCAAACAATATTTTTATGATGAAGACAACAAGTTGACAATGTCATTGCCCAGAAGCTGCAAGAAAATACAGCAACTGACTTTTCTTCAGCCACTTAAAATGACACAGACATCCTAATATATGACCCCCATGTCATAGCCAATATGTTTTACTGCAAATAGAAATAAAGATTGGCAACCCGTTGATTCCTGAGAGCCTTACTTCTGCAATGACCCAGCCATGGAGAAAATGTCACTATACCAACTTGGCCTGGGTCACAGAGCTCCTAATAAACTTATCTGATCTGGGAATAGACATATTCACACAACCTCTGGGCTATCTCATAAGTGACATCTCTTACGCACTACAGAAATTTCTCTCACGCGTGTTGATAGCAACTCGATGTCTAATATCTTTGAGGTGGACACTCAACTATTAATGATCATATCAGTCATATGAGAGATATACGATTAATGGAATTGGTGATGGTGAGAATCTGTAACTCCTTTGACAATTTTTAAAGTTTGGCAAACCTGGCATCCTCTCCACCTTGGTCTATAAAAAAGGGTGGTATACTACATTCAGGCACAGCCAATTTGAGTACTATATCTGCACCTTCTCCTCTCCTTGATTTTGTTCCATCCTCCTCATCCTTCTGTCACTTCCTGTCTCACTTTAATCTTCTGCCCCCCTTTCCTTTTTTTCCTCTTTCCATTCTCTTTTGCCCTTACCTAGTGTGTAGATACACAACAAAACACATGTGGTAACACCTATACATAATCTTCTGAATGCTGTTGATCACAATCTGTGTTTTCTCATAGCGAGGTTACTATTTCTCTAAACTTGCAGTGGGATCTTTAGCTACAAACTCCACTTCTGAATCTTTTCTTTACGTATAACAGGGGTTTATAATCTACACATGTGACACCAGTCATTTGAGGGTTTAAAAGTTCAGTTAAAGAGGAGTTAAACTTGCCCTTACTCAACTATCCCCATCCCTCACTAGCACCGGCATCTGATTCTGGGTGCCGGTCTTCAGCTGTCTTTAATGTGGGATGGCGTCACTCCTGCAGATGCATAGAGATCAGTTATCCAGGCACATAAAATGCTGCTAGCAAGCAGTTAGGGGTATTTTATTGCAGAAGAGACATTGCATCTCTTCTGCAACTAAGAGTCTGCATGCTCACAGTTTGTGACAGCAGAACTTTAGTTCTGTTTTAAGAGCTGACATATGCGCACTGACAACTGTGGTCACTATAGGCATGCCATGAATGTAACATGCACTAAGTATTCACTAATAGGCAGAATGTAAATGAAAGCACTGCTGAAAACATTAGAATGTTTCATTAGGGATTTAATATGATTCACTGAGTATTTCTTACTTGAGCTTTCTTTTAGGAAACTGTTGAATCAGTGAATTTGGTTCCACTTTAATTCTGTGTTCCTTGCACTGTTTTCTGAATAAGGCCAATAAACGTTTTTCACATAATAAAGTGTATTTACTATGAGAATCATGTCTATATTGTCTATTTACAAAAAAACATACAAAGGTTGTAGCTAGGGTTCTTCGGCCTAAGCAGATGTCACCATAACCCTTGGGATCCTTACAAATAATTTGAGTTACTAGTGTTGTTTTAGATCTATTCTTGGGAACAGGGAAAACTAATGCAATCACTTAGCACAACTAATCTTAATGGCATGCATGTTATTTGTGTGAAAATTATGCAAAATGCTTGGATCTTAGTAAGATTTTAGCATACAGGTAAAGTTTATTCATTATTTTTCTTGCACAATGCTCTCCTTTTTTCCTCATCAATAGCACATTAATGGCTTCTACAGGGAATAGTAACCAATTACAACACATTGCTGTTGCTGTTAAGTTCAACAAATTACCCAAATAAGCCAGAAACTCATTATCTGCTACAACAATAGACTGGCCCCTGAATGCATATTAACAAGGATGCCACAGTGATTTTTGTGACCTATTTCTATGTATAGTACTAATGCATCAGCTAAAATGTCACCAGACAAATACTGAAGATCTTATCTCTTAACTATGAGTGAAACTGTACGGAAAGAGTTAGTTATACAATGCATAAAGCAGTAATAAAGTCAAATAAAAAAATAAAAAAAACACTGGCAGGCAGAGTTTTTATTACAGAAGAGACCATAATGGATCCCTGCTCCAGAGACATAAGAGGAATTTAATATAAATCTCCCAGGGGCCAGGTCATGTGGGAAGATATGCTTCAGCAAGTAATCCTTTATAGACCCTTCTCCCACAGTATCTCAACCCAACCTAAAGGCCACCCAAATTGCTCTAATCTCCCCTGCAGCCCATATGTCTATCTTTGTGGCCATCCATGACCTACTGCAACTGAGAGGAGGCTGTGGAATGCCATTTCTGATCAGCAAGACCATGGATAATGCAGCAACCCAGTTGGAACTCCAGGCAAAGACAAGAGACATTCTCAGACCCCCCCAATATGGATCCCACCCCAATCAGTCAGTCAAGCGAGAGATGGGGAAGAGAACTCTCAGGCACCATAATTTTAGACATCATGAACACTGCTGTCCTCCCTTTTATCAAATTTGCTAACACACTACCCTCTACCCTTGTTGTCCATAGCCCCCTCCTAACATAATCCACAGCCCACTCCTGGAGGTATTACCTTGCAAAGACAGGGAAATACTTCTATGTCTTGCACAAAGAAATAAAGAGGTCATTTTGAACAATGCAAAGGCTTAATTGTTTCCGAATTTCCCTGCATAGGAGCAAAGTCAAGGAGCACAGTTCATGGAACTTAGGAAAAGACTTCAACATCTTAAACGCTTCTACTTTGACGCATCAAAAATGCACTGGAACACATTGGAAGGCCGGGTACCGGCCTGAAGTTATGGGAGGAGCCCGGAGGGTATTTAAGCAGCCCAAAGGCCGCCGGTCTTTGTCGGTTTCCTGTGCGTGATATCTGATACGTCAGACATCTAGGACCGACTCGTTCGAGACAAGCGCTGTTGGTGCCGGTTCGTGAGCTCCGTTTTCGTCTGTCCGTCTCCTCTTGTTGCAGTCCCACGTTCCGGGTTCGTAAGTCGCGTTGTCCCTTCGTGTCGCACTTGTGTCGCCGAGTCGCAGTTCGTTCAAAGAGTCTGGTTCGGCTGTCGCAGGTAGGGCTTCGGCTCCCATGTTTTACGTTCTCATGTACTGCTTATCATGTCCCTAAACTGTGGTCTGCGTAGCTCACGAACCACGCGCTGCTTGTCTCGAAACCTAAACACTTACTCGCACGTTTTTGGTTGTACACGATCGGGAGCCATCTAGCGGCACGCACATTCAGGGCCGCCCGCCACGAAACACTCCGACCGATGCCGCATCCGGCACTCAAGGGTTCCCTTACGCGGTCGTGCTACGCAGTCTTCGAATCGTTCAAACACGACTCACGCACGGGTGCCGTTCGCACTCACACGTATCGTTCATGTCCTGTCATTATTCGAATCAGTGGCGCCAGCGAGCGTACCAAATCGCTATTCACATTCCGAAGCACTGTTGGCATACTAATTGTACGAATCACTTCGACCGTGTCGAAACATTTCACGTGTTAGCATGACAATCATTTCATCATTTCAAACATGGCTAACGTATCGGGCCATTCGGTCATGCTAAATCATTTCGCATCAGTTAAACAGGGCGTTCATGCCATCGCTTCGATCCTGGTCCGGTCGCATCCATACATGCTCCGATCGGGGCGATCCAGATGCACGACTACCCGGCCTCATTTCGATACATGCGCCAAGGGCGGAATCGCATCACTGGTTGCGTACATTCCTGATTCTTGCCCCTGTCATGGTATATCATTTCGGTCACCTTACCACGCCCGGCATGAATGCAGTCACTTCCCCGCACTAATTCGTGTCGGCGTGCCCTAGGCCCGGCCTCATTTCAATACATGCGCCAAGGGCGGAATCGCATCACTGGTTTGCGTACATTCCTGATTCTTGCCCCTGTCATGGTATCTCATTTCTGTCACCTTACCACGCCCGGCATGAATGCAGTCACTACCTCGCACTAATTCGTGTCGGCGTGCCCTAGGCCCGGCCTCATTTCAATACATGCGCCAAGGGCGGAATCGCATCACTGGTTTGCGTACATTCCTGATTCTTGCCCCTGTCATGGTATCTCATTTCTGTCACCTTACCACGCCCGGCATGAATGCAGTCACTACCTCGCACTAATTCGTGTCGGCGTGCCCTAGGCCCGGCCTCATTTCAATACATGCGCCAAGGGCGGAATCGCATCACTGGTTTGCGTACATTCCTGATTCTTGCCCCTGTCATGGTATCTCATTTCTGTCACCTTACCACGCCCGGCATGAATGCAGTCACTACCTCGCACTAATTCGTGTCGGCGTGCCCTAGGCCCGGCCTCATTTCAATACATGCGCCAAGGGCGGAATCGCATCACTGGTTTGCGTACATTCCTGATTCTTGCCCCTGTCATGGTATCTCATTTCTGTCACCTTACCACGCCCGGCATGAATGCAGTCACTACCGCGCACTAATTTGTGTCGGCGTGCCCTAGGCCCGGCCTCATTTCAATACATGCGCCAGGGGCGGAGTCGCAAAAAAAAAAAAAAAAGAGACTTTGATTCTTGTCCTTGTCATGTTATATCATTTCTGTGTCACCTTACCACGCCCCGGCGTTAATTGGTCACCTGCCTGTACGAATTCGCGCCGGCGTGCCCTAGGCCGGCCGCATTTCTACAAAAAAAAAAAGGGGGGAGCTTGGAGTCGGACCCGGTGGCAGCTGGATGTCACAGTTCGGCCTCAGCAATACCCAGGCAGTTAGCCTAGTTTCACGGTTGCCTCATTCTGTACGTGCTCCAGAGTCCGGCTTACGGTCACCCCCATACGGTACGAACGGGCCGGGCCCTGTCACGGGAAGTTTGTTCAGTTAGGCAACATGTCAAGTCAGTCATTCGTGTTGTCATCTGTCATTTGATCCCACAGCGGTCTCGGCAGTCGACTTAAGTCACTATCGCCTGTTGTTATCATCTACGTTGGGTCCCGTCGCTCTGGACGGCAGCAGTTTTAGGCTCTTAAATAGGTACTTTCTCTCACACTCTCTCAGGTCAGTCGGATTTAGTAGGTCCACCTGCACCAGCTTGACCAGGGTTCCGGCAGGTAAAAAAAAAAAAAAAAAACGCAGGGGCACGGGGGGCTCCTGCTTTCTCATGGCAGGTACGTAGATCATAGGTGACACGTTCAAACTCATTGCTTGTCACCTCTTTATAGGCCCAGCCTGCAGACACGTGACCAGTCTACTAAGTAACGGGTCTTGGCAGCCGCCATGTCATCAGTCGGCAGCGA
This sequence comes from Lithobates sylvaticus, assembly GCA_028564925.1. NCBI lineage: Eukaryota > Metazoa > Chordata > Amphibia > Anura > Ranidae > Lithobates > Lithobates sylvaticus. The sequence continues at coordinate 358,253,556 of CM053026.1, read as the reverse complement.
TGACCTCACCACCCCGCTATCTCCGGCATCAGCCTCCGAGGCTGGCAGTGTCCAGTCCCTTAGGGCATGGACAATTCCCAGGCTGTCCGCCGAGCTGAGATGCAGAGGGATACCCTTCTCGGCCGCGGCCAGGAAGGCGGAGCTATTCAGGCTCCTCTTCCCACCACTGGCCGCAGCAAGCCCCAGCAACCAGCAGGCGTCTCTGGAATCGATTTCAGCCGCCGTCGCTCAGCTACACACCCTCGTGTCTTCCCTGTCTTCCTCAATCGTTGAGGTCCAGGACAGGGTGTCTCGTCTAGAGACTAGCCCGGCTGCCACGGTTCCGGACCCTGCGGTGGTCCCAGCCATCAGTGCACCGGCCGCAGGTAGTGAGCTTGCCACGACTACCGTTCACCCTTCCCACCTGGTGCCACCCAGCGTAAGGAAGGACATTCTAGAGGGCAGAGACGTTAACCTGGCCTCACTCTTGATCTCGGTCCATGACTTGGCCGAGAACAAGGCCTACACCTGGGGGGACGTCTCGGTGGTTTTGAAAGCGAAGGACCCGAGGCTCAACAGAAATCTCACGGTGCCCGAGTTCACGCTCGCTTTCGGCATGTTTAGGGACGTGCTGTGGTCAGCCTCCCCCGGCAGAGGGAGGAACTGGACCTCTACCTCCATTTGATCGTAGACCTGGGCCACAAATACGGTGGCTCAGCGTTCTACGACTATCATCGGTCCTTCTCGGCCAAAGCCGCAGCCAGATTCTCACAGTTTCATTTGACAACGGACTGGAGCGTAGTGGACACGGAGTTGTTCTGCCGCCACTTCGCGGGTCTTCGCTCCCCGCTATGTGCTGTCTGTCAGTCAGCGTCCCACACCACGGTCTGTTGTGCCAACATAGCCTCTGTCCATCCGATAGCTAGCACGGCCTCTACCAGCACGAGCCAGGCTCAGCAGGCCCCGGCGCAAGGGCAAAAGGTGGACAAGTTGGGACGTCCGGTGCGGATGGTTGGGGGAGCCGCCATTTGCAACAATTTCAATTACGGCTCCTGCAATTTCAGCCAGTGCCGGCTCTTGCACGTTTGCACCCTATGCCAGAGGGCGCACCCCAGGATCCTATGTGAGGTCAAACAGAAGAACCACGACTAAGCCGGGTCAATGCCCTTTGGCTCGGTGTTTACTTGACCTCACACCCCACTCCGTCACTCGCCAGCTACCTCATCCGGGGTTTCACCGATGGGTTTCATACCGGGCTCATCACCCTGCCCCACTCCACCCACGAATGTCCGAACCTACGCTCAGCAGCAACAGATGGGCCAGCGATTGACGTCCTTCTGCAGACGGAGTTGGATCGGGACTTCTTGATAGGCCCGTTCAGTCAGTCCCCTTTAACATCTGGAGGGTTAGCCCTATCGAGCTTGTACAGGGAATATTTTCAAATAAAAACGTCTGGTGTATGATCTGTCAGCGCCTCATTCTTCCGTCGCTCCCAGTCTCAACTCGCTTGTCCCCTCATCAAGTGGAGGGAGCGATATTATTTCGCGACCAATTTGACCTTCGGGTCTAAGAGTAGCCCTTGGGCAGCCAGGGCAGATCTGGCCATGTGGGAACACTTTCTTGGTAATTGGAACGGTGTGTCCCTGTTCATCCCAGTCGTGTCCACGCAGTCACCTCAGGTGGTGACCGATGCGGCGACATCCACAGGATGCGCCGCCATTTTTGGCCATTTGTGGTTCGCCGCCCCTTGGCCTCCTCAAGCACTAGCCACACCAGGCTTCACTACCACGTCAGCCCTCTTTGAGCTCTTCCCCATCGTAGCAGCCGCTCACCTATGGGGTCACCATTGGTCTGGACAGACTGTGGCTTTCACGACAGACAATCAAGCCACAGCCAAGATCATCAGCAAGGGCAGGCCTAAATCCAGGCCCGTCATGTCCTTCCTCCGCAGACTGGTCCAGCTGTCCCTACAGCATCAGTTCAATGTTTACTGCTCATTCATTCCAGGGAAGTTTAACTCAGCGCTTATTGTCATTCTCACCTAGCACTGTCACACAGCACGATACGCCAGTACGTGGCCGGGGTGCCGCACTACTTGTCGCTTCAAGACCCCGCGAGGCCTTCGGTGTTCTCCTGCCACGCAGTGAGGCCCTACTACGGGGAGTGCAGAAACACCAGCCGCCAGTCAGCCCGAAGCGTCTGCCTACCACGGGGGAGATCTTCAAGGGAATGTCTGACATCCTGGATAGGTCCCCTTTCGGTCTCCTCCTCAGCACCGTCCTGCAGGCTGCGATACACATGGCGTTTTATGGGTTTCTACGGCCCAGCGAGTTCACTCGCAGCCACCCAGCCGGTCCAGCCTTGCATAGAAATAGTCTCTGCCGCCACCAGGATCACTACGTCCTTCACTTGGCGACATCCAAAACTCAGCAGCGAGGTTCCGGAGTAGATGTTCACCTGTACAGGACTCACAACAACTGGTGCCCAGTTGCCGTGTTAAACCGCTTGACGGCACTGCTATCCGACCGCCCAGGGTCCAGTCCGCTTCTACCCTTTGCGGTATAACCGCTCAACTCGTCGCAGTTCGTGGAACATGTCCGGGTCCTTCTCGGCAATCTTCAGTTGGACCCCAGCCAGTACTCCGGGCATTCATTCCGGATTGGGGCGGCCACGACGGCCTCAAGACAGGGGGTTCCGGACCATGTGATCAAGGAACTGGGTCGGCGGAAATCGGCCTGCTTCTCTCGCTACATTCCTAACCCACAGTTAGAGATGGCTCAGGCCTTCGCTCGTCTTACTCAGTGACATTACCTTTAATAAATAATTATCCCCTACCTGAAGGTTTTTGCCCCCTTATTTTGGTGTACCATACGGTAGACCAAGGCACACTTTCAGGTCTATTTCATGTTGGTGAGTTTTGTGTTGTTCCTATATGTCATCTTTACTCATGTCGTCCGTAGGGCTCTAGACCATAAATTGGAAGGCCGGGTACCGGCCTGAAGTTATGGGAGGAGCCCGGAGGGTATTTAAGCAGCCCAAAGGCCGCCGGTCTTTGTCGGTTTCCTGTGCGTGATACCCACCCACCCTCCCCTTTTAAAAGCCTCTTCCAAGTATTCTTACCTCAGACTGAATACTCATTCCACATTATTCCATAACTACTTCTTATCATTCTTTATCTAGGGTATGCCCCCTTATTTTGGTGTACCATACGGTAGACCAAGGCACACTTTCAGGTCTATTTCATGTTGGTGAGTTTTGTGTTGTTCCTATATGTCATCTTTACTCATGTCGTCCGTAGGGCTCTAGACCATAAATTTAAACACATCAAAAAACGCATTACAACAACAACAAAAACCCTACAAAACTTTGGGAAAAAGAGGAGGAAACACGCATTGAAAATGCATCAACAATACATCAAAACCCTGGCGCAATCTGTGATTACAGGTTGGGGTAAAGAGCCAATCACAGCGGCTCTTTACGTCATGATCAGCTGTGTCCAATCACAGGTGATCATGATCTAAACACACTTGCCGGATATTGATATTCCTTTTCTCACACTGTCACAGCATGAAGAAAGGAGAGAGCCGATAACCAGCATGTGTAAAAGGGGACATTCGCACTGATAATCAGGGCACTGATCATCAGTGTCCTGATTATCAATGAAGGCCCAACAGTGCCCATCAGTGCTGTCTATCAGTGCCAATCAGTGCTGCAAATAAGTGCCCATAGGTGCTGTCTATCAGTGCCAATCTTGTTGCCAATCAGTGCCCATCAGTGCTGCCAATCAGTGCCACCCATCAGTGCTGCCAATCAGTGTCACCTATAAGTGCCCATCAGTGTTGCTTATCAGTGTCCGCCAGTACCGCATATCACTGCCCATCAGTGCTGCCAATCAGTGCCAATCATTGCTGCCTAACAGTGCCAATCAGTGCTGCCAATCAGTGTCCATCATTGTTGTCTAACAGTGCCAATTAGTCCTGCCAATCAGTGCCTCCTTACCAGTGCCACCTATTAGTACCCATCAGTATTGCCTTTGAGTGCCGCCTATCAGTGCAACTTCATCAGTGCCCACCAGTCCCGCTTTATCCTTTGCCTTGCTGACCCCGCCCTATATCCCACTGACCCCAGCCTCTTCCCCATTGACCACATATGTGGCACTTGGACAAATTATGTCCCAGGGTCTGATGAGGAAGCCACAGATGTTCACTGTGAAGACCTGCAAATTCATCATCAGACCCTGAGACAAGAACTGTATACCGTGGCTTGGGTGGGAAAAATTTAGGTGGGAGGGGGGTCGATTTTAGTTTCGCCTAGGGTAATACAAAACCAAACTACACCACTGCTCCTAGCACACCACACCCCAATTTCCCCACCAGAACAATTCTTACCACCTGCCACCCTTAAGATTCCCCCTCCCAACACAAATCTCCTCCCCCTAATCTCTTTGTGGCACCCTTCCCTCTTTACATGATTCCACAGTGCCCAGGAAAGCCGCCCCTCCTGCCCAATCTTGTCCCGGTCCTGTTTCCGAGCACCACAAGATTGAATTTGACTTTTTTCTTTGGTTCTTTCTGCTGAAAATGATATGGGAAGTCATTATTATTTTCCTTCCACCAGTGAAAGCATGTAGGTTGAATCTCTTCTTTCAACTATACCATTTGGACCACCCATGGTCGCAGCCATTAGAACATCTTTAAGAAAGAATCACTTTACAGCTGGTCAGTTTGCTACTGCGCTATTTTGAAGTCTAAGTATGGACTGTTTTGTTTGTTGCTTCAGTTCCCCTCGAAGAACCTGTTTGTTCTGTTCTGACTTTTCTTTTTTCTTTGTAAATGTGCGGTGTACACCCAAAATCAAGTTAACCCACATTTCTCCAATGAAGGATGCCCATGGACTTCTCTCTTCCTGTATTTCTTACAGTATATTTCACAATGATGATTGTTCCTATTGTGTCCTGGAATGTCCAAGGTCTGGGAACCCCCTTAATTGGCTACAGGCACCAAAGAGTTTGTCAAAATACCACCCAGGCATATAGGTTGTTCTATATTGAGTAATCGGAGTACATTGCTAGAGGTATTTCTAATCACTCTCCCCTGGTAATCAGCATGCTTCCTGTACAGCCCTCGACTCTAGTTAGACTCATGTGGCAGCTGAATATCTTTTGGCTTAACTTACTTCCCAATAAGGACTTCAACAGCTTATGGTGGAGTGTATTGTATATAACAAGTGTAGTGAGGACTCCTCTTGTTATGGGGTACTTTTGCTAGGGGCATTATTTCCACTGGGATTAATGCACTTAATTCCAGAACTAAATCCTTGGAGACCCCTTTAATTTATAGTGTTTATGATCCAGAGTCTTGATATCTGGTGGGCCCCACAGCTGAGAGTCAAGCAGAAGGTATAGCTGCCCAAGAAACCCTTAGAAAAAAGCATGAACACTTCTTTACTAAATTGGAATTCTTTGATGAAAGGGATAGAATGTTTTTTTTCTTGGCCACTATAAATGCCGCACAAAATCAAATACTCAATATAGGGGTGCTGAGAAAGGAGGATGGGGCAATAGATAACTTTTGGATTCTATTGGTGCTATTGTGACTTTTTACCTAATCACAAAGCACCAGGAGCAGATGGTCTTCCAATGTGGTGATTCCCAAACTAAGCATTCTGCATTGTTTTCTGCATGGTATAGTCAGCCACCTGTAAGATTACATTTGATAGATGAAGTTTCAGTGAACCATTTTTAGATCACCTGGAAGACTTTTGTTATGGATACTTCTGGGCCTAGTACTGGATTTACATAGTACACCGTTTCTGTTTACCTCTATGCTGAACTCCCCCACAGTGCTGTTAATGCTTTTTTTCCCCACAGCTAATCTGGAGTGATGTTGTTATCAGCTGCCAAGTCAATATAAATGGTTTCTATTTCTTGAATATACTAGTGCTATTCACTTCTTTTCGAGACTGCTTAGTGACACCATTGGTCACATAGTCACATTAGTCCATCAAGCTCAACCAATAAAAAAGGGAATAAACAAATGATGTGAAAAACTGCAATCACAGAACCCACAGTTGATCCAAAGGTAAACGTAAAATTTGTAAAGCATGGTAAAAATTGCTCCAACAGATAGAAAACAGGTATGCCGTTCCTTCAGAGCCCATTCGCCAGTGACATCACCAGCTGCATCTAAGCGGTGCACATTTAGGAGATATTTATTGTACCTGTAGATAAGCCGTATTATAGGCTTACCTATAGGTAAAAATCATACAAGGGAGTTTACTTTATTTTTGATATAAGCATTCTATTAAGGTATTTTTTTTAATGCTCCTTATTTTCTTCTTTAGATGCTATTTGAGATTGATGTTGTCTTGGTGAATAGTACACCTATATGAGGCATTAATACCTTTATATCATTTTTTTTTCTGGAACTACATACATTTTCTAAATATATACATATACAGTATCTCACAAAAGTGAGTACACCCCCCACATTTTTGTAAATATTTTATTATATCTTTTCATGTGACCACACTGAAGAAATTACACTTTGCTCCAATGTAAAGTAGTGAGTGCACAGCTTGTATAACAGTGTAAATTTGCTGTCCCCCTCAAAATAACTCAACACACAGCCATTAATGTCTAAACCGCTGGCAACAAAAGTGAGTACACCCTTAAGTGAAAATCCCAAATTGGGCCCAATTAGCCATTTTCCCTCCCCAGTGTCATGTAAATCGTTAGTGTTACAAGGTCCCAGGTGTAAATGGGGAGCAGGTGTGTTAAAGTTGGTGTTTTCCCTCTCATTCTCTCATACTGGTCACTGAAAGTTCAACATGGCACCTCATGGCAAAGAACTCTCTGAGGATCTGAAAAAAAAAGAATTGTTGCTCTACATAAAAGATGGCCTAGGCTATAAGAAGATTGCCAAGACCCTGAAACTGACCTGCAGCACAGTGGCCAAGACCATACAGTGGTTTAACAGGACAGGTTCCACTCAGAACAGGCCTCATCATGGTCCACCAAAGAAGTTGAGTGCACGTGCTCAGTGTCATATTCAGAGGTTGTCTTTGGGAAATAGACGTATGAGTGCTGCCAGCATTGCTGCAGAGGTTGAAGGGGTCGGGAGTCAGCCTGTCAGTGCTCAGACCATACACCACACACTGCATCAAATTGGTCTGCATGGCTGTCGTCCCAGGAGGAAATATTTTAAAGATGATGCACAAGAAAGCCCACAAGCAGTTATTATTTCATGATAGCTGTGGGAGATATTATTGCTAACCTTCTAAAAAATGCTCTTTACCTGGCTGTAATGCTGACCCATGGGTCTGAATGCTTTCTAAGGCAGAGTCTGTATGCATATCAGAAAAGTTTAAGGAAAGTAAAAATTATCTTATCTGCATACCTCCTCAGGGTTAATGAATATAAATATTGGAACAACAGAGCCATGGTGCTGGCATTTTCAGAAAGAAAAGTCAGTAGTGGAAACCTCTGTAAACATAAAAACAGATTAGAAATTGCTAATCAGACAATGGCAGCTTCTATTAAGCATTTGCATCAGGTTTCTCAAACCTTTGCATGCCTGCACTTTATGTTTTAATGACTAAGCTCCTCCCCTTCATGACATTGTCAAAAAGGGCTGGAGCTTGGGTAACCTTAAAATGATGCCTCCCCTAAAAAAAGTTCTATGGACGCCCATGCAAATTACCCTAATGCCGTGTACACGTGGCCGGACTTTTCGAGCAGCAAAGGTCCGACGGAACGAATCCGTCGGACAATTCGACCGTGTGTGGGCTTCATCGGACCTTTGCTGTCGAGAAACCAGGCGGACTTTAGATTTAGAACATGTTTCAAATCTTTCCGACGCACTCGAGTCCGGTCGAAAAATACATTCGTCTGTATGGTAGTCCGACGGACGAAAACCGACGCTAGGGCAGCTATTGGCTACTGGCTATGAACTTCCTTATTCTAGTCCGTTCGTACTTCATCACGGTCAAATCCGTCAAACTTTGGTGTGATTGTGTGTAGACAAGTTCGATTCAACGGAATTCTGTCTAAAGTCCGTTGAAAAATCAGACGGAATTCAGTCCGTTGAAAAGTTCGCTCGTGTGTTCACTGCATTTCTCATACAACATTTGCAAATAAATACGTGGAACCCCCTGTCTTGAGGCCGTCGTGGCCGCCCCGATCCGGAATGAATGCCCGGAGTACTGGCTGGGTCCAATTGAAGATTGCCGAGAAGGACCCGGACATGTTCCACGAACTGCGACGAGTTGAGGGGTTTTACTGGAAAGGGTAAAAGCGGACTGGACCCTGGGCGGTCGGATAGCAGTGCCGTCTACTAAATGCGTTCTCGGCCAAGTCATGGACCGAGATCATGAGTGAGGCCAGGTTAACGTCTCTGCCCTCTAAAATGTCCTTCCTTACGCTGGGTGGCACCAGGTGGGAAGGGTGAACGGTAGTCGTGGCAAGCTCACTACCTGCGGCCGGTGCACTGATATCTGGGACCACCGCAGGGTCCGGAACCGTGGCAGCCGGGCTGGCCTCTAGACGAGACACCCTGTCCTGGACCTCAATGATCGAAGAAGACAGGCAAGACACGAGGGTGTGTAGCTGAGCGACGGCGGCTGAAATAGACTCCAGAGACGCCTGCTGGCTGCTGGAGCCTGCTGCGGCCGGTGGTGGGAAGAGGAGCCTGAATAGCTGCGCCTCAGCTCGGCGGACAGCCTAGGAATTGTCCATGCCCTAAGAGACTGGACACTGCCAGCCTCGGAGGCTGACGCCGGAGATAGCGGGGTGGTGAGGTCATCGCTGCCGACTGATGACATGGCGGCTGCCAAGACCCGTCACTTAGTTGACTGGTCACGTGTCCGCAGGCTGGGCCTATAAAAGAGGTGACAAGAAATGAGTTTGGACGTGTCACCTACGGTATACGTACCTGTCATGAGAACGCAGGAGCCCCCCCACGCCCCTGCGTTTTTTTTTTTTTTTACCTGCTGGAACCCTGATCAAGCTGGTGCAGGTGGACCTACTGAATCCGACCGACCTGAGAGAGTGTGAGAGAAAGTACTTATTTAAGAGCCTGAAACTGCTGCCGTCCAGAGCGACGGAACCCAACGTAGATGATAACAACAGGCGATAGTGACTTAAGTCGACTGCCGAGACAGCTGTGGAATCAAATGACAGATAACAACACGAATGACTGACACGACATGTTGCCTTAACTGAAATGAACTTCCCGTGACAGGGCCCGGCCCGGTTGTACCGTATGGGGGTGACTGTGAGCCGGATTCTGGAGCACGTACAGAAATGAGGCAACCGTGAAATGAGGCCAACTGCCTGGGTACGCTGGGGCCGAACTGTGACATCCAGCTGCCACCGGGTCCGACTCCAAGTGCTATAGTATGCATTTGGAACGCAAGCACTCGAGTGCCAGCGACCTCGATCATCATGCCACTGTCTAGTGACTGAACGCCCTTTCTCTCTTTTTTTTTTTATAGAAATGCGGCCGGCCTAGGGCACGCCGGCGCGAATTCGTACAGGGAGGTGACCAATTAACGCCGGGGCGTGGTAAGGTGACATAGAAATGATATAACATGACAAGTACAAGAATCAAAGTCTCTCTCTTTTTTTTTTTTTTTTTTTTGCGATTCCGTCCCTGGCGCATGTATTGAAATGAGGCCGGCCTAGGGCACGCCGACACGAATTAGTGCGGGAAGTGACTGCATTCATGCCGGGCGTGGTAAGGTGACAGAAATGACATACCATGACAGGGGCAAGAATCAAGAATGTACGCAACCTGTGATGTGATTCCGCCCTTGGCGCATGTACCGAAATGAGGCCGGGTAGTCGTGCGTCTGGATCGCCCCGATCGGAGCATCTATGGATGCGACCGGACCTACCCAGAGGTATGGTGACCGAAATGAAACCATGACAAAGACTAGATTACAACAAACCGAGCAATCTAATCTCTGGAGCATGTATAGAAATGAGGCCGAGCGGCTATGCGAATCAGTGCGAACCGATGCATCCCGGATGCGACCGGATTCAGACCGATACGTGGCCAATGACCGATATCATGCCAAAGACTGGACTCGAGCCCGCATCCGTACGAGCGGTGGGCCAATCTCTGAAAAACATGTATGGTAATACGGCCGTAACCTGGGTACCCCGAGACAAATCCGTGCCTAAGTGCGACATGACTTGAATCTGAGTGCAGCCAGGATCGAAATGATGGCATGAACGCCCTGTTTAACTGATGCGAAATGACTTAGCATGACCGAATGGCCTGATACGTTAGCCACGTTTGAAATGACGAAATGATTGCCATGCTAATACATGAAATGTTTCGACACGGTCGAAGTGATTCGTACAATTAACATGCCAACAGCGATTCGGAACGCACATAGCGATTCGGCACGCTTGCTGGCATAACCGATTTGAATAATATGACAGGACATGAACGATGCATGTGAGTGCGACCGGCACCCGTGCGTGAGCCAAGTTTGAACGATTTAAAGACTGCGTAATACGACCGCGTAAGGGGAACCCTTGAGTGCCGGATGCGGCATCGGTCGGAGTGTCATGGCGGGCGGCCCTGAATGTGCGTGCCGCTAGGTGGCTCCCGATCGTGTACAACCAAAAACGTGCGTGTAACTGTTTAGGTTTTCGAGACAAGCGGTGCGTGGTTCGTGAGCTACGCAGACCACAGTTTAGTGACATGATAAGCAGTGCATGAGAACGTAAAACATGGGAGCCGAAGCCCTACCTGCCAATTAATTTGTTTTGCTTGTTCTGTGCAAAGCCTGGTAAGTGTACTGGGAATTTAAAAAAAAAGAAAAACTTGTAGCTGAGCAGTAGGTTCTACTTTGCCTCTCCCACCTCACTATTGGTAACTAATTTGATGGCTTTATTGAACAATAGTAAGCTGTGGAAATCAGGAGGCAATGTGCCAGGGCTTGACTTTAGAGCTGAGATTTTTTTCACTACTGCGAGGCCTAGGTTTTTGTCTGTCATGGCATAATGTAGGGCAACTTTAGATGCCTTCCTCTAATGCTGGCACTCTGTTGACTTTTGTTTATATTTCATAAATGTGATCTATAATTTATAATAAAGTCTGAATACTGTATTCCAGTTTCCAGAATCCACACTGAATATGTATGAAATCGACCAGGTAAGTCAAGATACTCATTTGAAACTGAATCTTTTGAACCAATATTCACACATGTATTTTTAATGGAAAAAATAACATTTTGTTCAGCGGCATAGCATTTACATTCACATTTAAATAACTGCGTGCTGCTGTTTACTTCCATCAGCTTGCAGTTTCCAGACTAATGCAGCTAAATCAATTAGAAATTAGTCTTCCATTCCTTCCACTATTGATTTGATATTTAGACTTTAGTATAAACCATTACTATGTATTCACGCAGCTTGTTGTGCTGTAAAATGCAACATTTTATGATATAATAGGTTATTCATGTATCCACTCTCTTTTACGGAGGGGCTTCGTGCAATATAAAATATATGAATATTCATAAAGGAGAGGAATTTATTTCCTTTCAGATGTGAAAAAACACAAATTCATCATAATTCATTCCCTGATGATACCTACAAGCCATAAAGCTGTTAAAAAGAAACTGCGAAAAGTAATTTGCAAGCAGTTTTACCATATTTTCCATTATGGTTTCTTTAATTATATATGGAACTTATTACTTATTATTGGTTATATTTTCTTTGACAAATATTATATAGAAGAATAATTTGTTGTGAATGATTTTGTTCTTTTAACAAATTGTCTAACTGGACATTTTTTTCATTTTTCGCACACATGTTAAAATCTGCATTTTGTTGAAATTACAGTAAACCACCCAAAAAGTATACATTTTCTGAAAGCGGAGACCCTGGAGAATAAAATTGTGGTAGTTGCAATTTTTTATGTTGCACAATATTTGTGCAGTTATTTATCAAATGCACCTTTTCAAAAAAAATACACTAAATTTAGTTTTCATGCAAAGAAACACAGCGTTATATATAAAAGAATGGGTTGCGCCTAGTAAATAGTTACCAAACATGTCATGTCTTATGCGGCCTACACACGCTCTGACTTTCCGGCGGGATTGTCCGCCGGACTTAGTCCAGCGGACAACCCACCGGACTTTCCAGCGGAGGTCCGCCGGACTTTCAGAACGTGTGGACTTACCCACACAGGCCCGGACTTTTCCGGCGAACAATCCGCCGGAGTTTTGGCCAAAGTCTGCGGGACTTTTGAAATGAACGGACTTGCCCACACACGGAGGAAAGTCCGTTCATTTAGAACGTGACTCCAGGTAGACGGGACTAGCGAAGGAGGTGAATGCCGCCGCCTCAATCGGAGACATTGACACCTCGCTAGCCCCGTCACCTGGTATGGATTTAAAGGGGAATCCCTACGCCGAAAAAACTGTGTGGGGGTCCCTCCCAAATCCATCTCAGACCCTTATCTGAGCACGCAGCCCGGCCGGTCAGGAAAGGGGTGGGGACGAGCGAGCGCCCCCCCTCCTGAGCCGTACCAGACCGCATCCCCTCAACATGGGGGGTGCCCTGGGGTAAGGGGAGCCCTTCGGCCCCCCCATCCCAAAGCACCTTGTCCCCATGTTAATGAGGGCAAGGGCCTCTTCCCGACAACCCTGGCCGTTGGTTGTCGAGGTCTGCGGGTGGGGGGCTTATCGGAATCTGGGAGCCCCCTTTAATAAGGGGGCCCCCAGATACCGGCCCCCCACCCTATGTGAATGAGTATGGGATACGATGTACCCTTACCCATTCACCTAAGGAAAAAAGTGTAAATAAAAAACGACACAATTTTTTTAAATACTTTATTGCACAGATCCGGGGGTCTTCTTCCATCTTGGGGGGTCTTCTCGCTGGACTCCTCCGCTATCTTCAGCTCTTTTACTAGCTCTTTCACTAGCGGAGGAGCCCGGCTTTCTTCTTCGTCGCCGCCGCCGCCGCTGTGTGGGGGTCTTGTTCTGACTTTGGGGGTCTCTTCTGTTCTTCTTGCCGGGCCTCCGCTTTCTTATTCCAGCTCTTTTACGAGCGGTGGCCCGGGCTGGTGTTGCCGTCGCCGTCGCTGTCGTCGCCCCCGCCGCCTTCTGCTTCTTGTTCTTCTTTCTTCATCCGATGTTGACACGACGCTCTCTCTGGCCGTAATAGCAGAGACACGCTGTGCTGTGACTTATATAGGGACAAGGGGCGGGGCCACCAGCTCATGTCACATGGTGACCCCACCCCATATGATGTCACAGTCCCAGCATCCTCCGGGACTGTGACATCATAAGGGGGCGGGGTCACCATTTACCCAAAATTCTCTATAGGTTATGTTTTAAATGCCTTTACAGATCATCAGTTTATATATATATTTTTTAAACTTTATTGCTATCGCAAGGTGGCTTAAAAGTGATAGCATGGGCAGGTGACAGGTACTCTTTCTGAAAACATTGGCAGTTTATTAGACTTTCCCCAAGTTCCTCCTACTTTCTCTGGGGAAGCTGTATCCCATGGTCTCGGGCTCCCTGGTGGAATGGGAGAGCCCAGGAACCACAGTGGGTACCCCAGGTGTCGCCAGTGGGGGAGGTACACTTTTAGAGCCCCAAAAAAGTGAACAGCAGCTCTAGAGCTCTTTTATTAAATAGACCTTCAGTGGTTCCTAAAGCCTAACCACTTGTCTATAATGGCGTTTATAAATGTATCTTGGTAGACCAGTGCTTAAGGAGATGCTTTATCTAACATACAGAGTTATACAAAACCTATTTTCTGTTTTATGTTCTTAACTTTAGTACTATTTGTTGACTGTTTCAAAGGTAGAAAACATAATTCTGTCTTTTGATGCTGCACTGTTTATATCTAAGCTGAAACATAATATAACCCTAAAACAACTTGAAAAAATGTTTTTAAGTCTCTTGTGCTACCAACAGTTGGGCCTAGAAGAATAAAAAAAGGTCTATTTATTTCAACTTTTCCTGATTAGCATGTTGTAGATGAGAACATCTGTACCAGGAAAAAGGTTACCTATACTCCCATTATGCATCTAGAGCTTATTTTACACATTATAGGCCTGCTATCAGCATAATGTAGTGTATGCAGTGAAAATGAGTAAAATAAGCCCCAAAATATTGGTGTAAGTGGGAGCAATAAAACCTCTAAATTGTTGGTGTCAGTGAGAGCAAGAATAATCATTGATGTTTAGTAGTTACTTACCTGAACACATGCAACTTCACTGCTCCTCCACCTTTGCTGATTGGAGATATGCTGGGACTTTCAGACAGGAGATCACTCTGCTCAACACTCGGTGCTGTCATATCTTCCAGAATGCAGAGAGCTCCAGCACTCTGCACTCCGGTACTACTCTGCCAAGTGCCAATTGTCCTATATCCCGAAGGACAGCCTTTAAAGGCCTGTTGGACCAATGTCCAAAATCCTAGGACAGTCCCACAGGATCTGGCAACTATGTCAAAGCTTGAGAATATAGAGTCCAGTGCAGCTGAGGCTGCAGAGAATGGGACTGAGGAATGAACGTTCTCAACCCATTTCTCTGTCTCAAAAGTGAGACATTAGGGGTCAGTTTAGACCCCTAATATTTCATCAAAGCCCCCTCGCCCACAACAGCATTGTAAAAAAAAATTATAATAGTAATAATTTAAAAAATTGTAAAACAAATAATAAAATGTAAAAAAAAAAAAAAAAAAAAAGGGCTCATTCACATGGGTTCTCTAGCCCATACAGCCTAATTGAGCAGTTTGCAGCTGGAGACGCCTATTACTTTATGGGGATGCAGCAGCTGAGCAAACAGTTGCAGGTCCTAATTTTACAGGTGTACGGGTAGGTATAAGTGGCCCCAAATGCACACTGTTTGTTTTAGGGGCTGTACACATGCATCCACACACCTGCAAATTAGGACCTGTGGCTGTGTTCACACAGTTGCTGCATCACCTTAACATAGGCTGCCTGCACGCAGCTCCAGACGCATTTAAAAAACACTGATTCAAACTGTAAAAATCACAGGACCTATGTGCATGAGCCCCAAGACCTCATTCACACACACAGCTTTATTTATTATTAGAGATGGGTCAAACGACCCCCTGTTTCAGTTTGCGGCAGAACTTTCGAACATCACAAAAGTTTGGAACCGAATAACAAACCCCATTGAAGTCTATGGGACCCGAACTGGCTTATATGCAAGTAATTGGGCATACAATGGTTATGGGGGTCCGGGCATTGCCCTGGGGGACATGTATCAATGAAAAAAAAGTTTGTAAAAAACATAATTTTTAAATGAGCAGTGATTTACTAATGCTTATAGTGAAACCATCAAAATGAGAAATAACAAAAAAAATGAAAAATTGGTCTTTGGGTGTCAGTGGTGCCTTCACATCGTAATCTATAGAGGTACTCTTGATAAACAAACAAAAACATTTCTTCTAGATGAAATCAACACCCCCCAAAGCTAGGCAACCTAGACAGTCTTACAGAGATTTCAGATCCAGAAAGCAATTAATCAGCAACATCAGCATCAGGGGCTTAATAGCTGCTGCTAATCTAGGACTGATTCATTTTGATAAATATCAGCCAGTTCATGGAGTCTGCGGACAGACACGCTCTCTTACATGTCACAAAACCGCCGGCAGCACTGAATGCCCATTCTGAAAACATGCTGGATGCAGGACAGCCCAGCAGCTCAATTGCATACTGGGCAAGTTCTGGCCAGTGGTCTATTCTCATGACCCAGTAACCCATTGGATCGTCAACTAGAAAGCTCTCCATGTCTGTTTTCACCCCTAGATAATCTCCCACCATGTTATTCAGACACTGCTGATGGGATGTGGAAGCTGACAGCCCTGGTTGCCAAGGATTTAAAAAATGTTATAAGTAGGGTTGAGCAAACCCGAATTGTAAAGTTCGGGTCCGTACCGGACTTTTGGGTGTCCGGGACCCGGACCCGAACCCGGACTATTGGCTGTAAGTTCGGGTTCGGGTCCGGTGTTCGGCGATGTATTGGCGCCTTTTTAACAGCTGCAGGGCAGCCAATCAATGCTAGTTTCACTAGTGTGCCCTTAGAAGCCATCACAGCCATGCCTACTAATGCCATGGCTGTGATTGGCCAGTGCAGCATGTGACCCAGCCTCTATATATAGTCCAGACACACAGCACACAGCGTCATTCTGCTATAGACAGGTTCCTGTGCTGCTGAGAGAGAGGATTTTTAGGAGTGAGTGTGATAAAGTCAGTCAGTCAGTCCACATTCCTTTAATTTTCTTCTAATTAGTTAGATCAGTGAGCGATCTAGATAGCTAAAGTAGGGTAGGGAGTTTCTTTATTAAGCAAAAGAAAGAGGCAGAGAGAATTATTGAAGAGATTCCTAAATCAATTGTACCCTGGCTGGGGTGCAGTGCACAGTCTTTTAACAGTGCCATGAGGCCAGTGCCAGACAAAATATAAAAGTTTTACCTGCAAGCTCAGTGCACCATTAGGACCAACACTGCATATAGTAAGAGATACACCATAGTCTGTGTGTATTCTGCTATTGGAAAAACATTGCAAAAAAATTTAATTTTGCTGTGTTTTTTTTTTCCCCAATAGCATTTTCTGCGTGTTCATACATACACGCTGTAGACACTATCCGTGTATTCTGATATTGGAAAAACATTGCAAAAAAATTAAATTTTGCTGTGTTTTTTTTCTTCCCAATAGCATTTTCTGCGTTTTCATAAACGCTTTACACACTATCCATTTATTCTGATATTGGAAAAACATTGCAAAAAAATTAAATTTTGCAGTGTTTTTTTTTTTTCCCAATAGCATTTTCTGCGTTTTAATAAACGCTTTAGACACTGTACGTGTATTCTGCTATAGACAAAAACACCCATTTAGGGCGAGATCATAAATTTTGAAAATATGAGGAGATCATCAAAAAGGGGACCTGGCCCGGGTCGTGGTGCTGCTGGTGGCGCTCCTGTTGCAGGGAGAGGACGTGGTCGATCTGTGCCAGCTACACGCACTAGTGAAACACCTTCCTCAGGTGCGAGTAGGCGACAGAGCCTGCAGCGGTATTTTGGCAAGCCTAATGAGGCTGTACGAATGTTGAGGCCAGGACAAGTACAGGCGATAGTAGATCCCTGATAGTCTCCCACCCAGTCTCCTGATGAAAGTTAATAATTTTTCCCAGAAAGTGCGTATTCTGGGGTATTCCACCATATGTGCGGCATCGTGCCGTTGAGTTTCTGAGGTTCTTAACCGCTTCCCGACTGCCCACTGCATATATACGTCAGCAGAACGGCACCGGCAGGCAAAACCACGTACCTGTACGTAGCCCTTTAAATGCCTGCCCGTGGGTCGCGCGCGCGCTGCCAGCGGCGCACTCGCGACCCGGTCGGGAGCTCCGTGACCCCGGCAGCGGGACCAGTGGACCCGATCGCCGCTGGTGTCCCGCGATCGGGTCACATAGCTGAAGAACGGGGAGAGGTATGTGTAAACAAACCTCTCCCCGCGCTTCCTACTCTGCCTGTCATTGATTGGCTGTTCCCGGTCATCGGGAAAGCTGATCAATGACGTCAGACGTCAGCCCCGCCCCCTAATGTAAAAAAAACACACACGTCAGAGCCCATAACCCCTCCTCTCCCCCTAGTGGTTAACTCTTTCACTACAACTGTCATTTATACAGGAATCAATGCATTTAAATAGCATTGATTGCTGTATAAATGACAATGGTCCCAAAAATGGGTCAAAAATGTCCGATGTGTCCGCCATAATGTCGCAGTCACAATAAAAATCGCTGATCGCCGCCATTACTAGTAAAAAAAAAATATTAATAAAAATGCTATAAAACTATCCCCTATTTTGTAAACGCTATAACTTTTGCGCAAACCAATCAATAATCGCTAATTGCAATTTTTTTTACCAAAAATATGTAGAAGAATACGTATCGGCCTAAACTGAGGAAAAAAAAAAATTTTTTTATATATTTTTTGGGGATATTTATTATAGCAAAAAGCAAAAAAATATTGCATTTTTTTCAAAATTGTCGCTCTATTTTTGTTTATAGCGCAAAAAATAAAAACCGCAGGGGCGATCAAATACCACCAAAAGAAAGCTCTATTTGTGGGAAAAAAAGGACGCCAATTTTGTTTTGGAGCCACGTCGCACGACCACGCAATTGTCAGTTAAAGCGACGCAGTGCCGAATCGCAAAAAGGGGCCTGGTCCTTTGGCTGCCAATTGGTCCGGGGCTGAAGTGGTTAATGACTTCCTGTACCTCTTCTGCTGAGAAGGGGGCCTCCAGCATTTTATTTTTATTTTTTATTTTTTTATGTTATTTTAATTTATTTCACTATCCACGTTTGTTTGCAGATCACTTGCCATGCAGGTGTTCCAACCCGAAAAACTGACCAGAGCTAGAGCTGCCACAATCCAGGCCAGAAGGCCAGGGACTTGACCCTTCAGCGCCAACCCAGTGGTTCTCCATCCCCATCAGAAGGCTTCCCTTTCGGCTACGAGCCGCTCCAGGTCACCTTTACGCCAGCAGGCTTTTGCATAGCAACCGCCACCCCTGCTCCACCTCGCCGTAGAACAGGGACGGAAGCAAGCGCCACCTCCTGACAACTGATAAGAACAGATACTACACTTGATCTTAGCCAAAAGGCCGAGAAGCACTAGTGAAACACCTTCCTCAGGTGCGAGTAGGCGACAGAGCCTGCAGCGGTATTTTGGCGCGCCTAATGAGGCTGTACGAATGTTGAGGCCAGGACAAGTACAGGCGATAGTAGATTGGGTTGCTGACAGTGCCTCCGGTTCCTTCACATTGTCTCCCACCCAGTCTCCTGATGAAAGTTAATAATTTTTTCCAGAAAGTGCGTATTCTGGGGTATTCCCACCATATGTGCGGCATCGTGCCGTTGAGTTTCTGAGGTTCTTAATGACTTCCTGTACCTCTTCTGCTAAGAAGGGGGCCTCCAGCATTTTATTTTTATTTTTTATTTTTTTATGTTATTTTAAGTTATTTCCCTATCCACATTTGTTTGCAGATCCCTTGCCATGCTCTTAACAACATCTTGTTGCCATTTGCAGCCCTCTAGCCCTTTCCATTACTTTTTTACAGCCATTTTAGTGTTCAAAAGTCCGGGTCCCATTGACTTTAATGGGGTTCGGAGTTCGGGGTCAAGTTCGGGTCAAGTTTGGTCCCGAACCCGGACTTTTTTCCGAAGTTCGGCCGAACCCGCCGAACCCGAACATCCAGGTGTCCGCTCAACTCTAGTTATAAGGCATCACTGAGGTGGCCCCCTTCTCCACCACTGCTCTCTTGACCAACAGAAACCTAAAAGCAACGTTTTCCACCAGACTGTAACCTACCAGTCAGGAAAGGCGTTACATAAACTCCTCTTTAAGGTGTCCTCAAGAGATTTCATCTTCTACTCCCTCTGTAGGGACGGGATGAGTTCTGAGACTTTCCCCTTGTAAATGTGGTCAAGGAGGGTAGTGATCCTTCTCCTTGATGCCACGTATTCTCAGGTTCTTTTGCAGGCATTGAAGAATGAAGGAGCCCATGCACCTCAAGTTTGCAGAGGCATGAGAAGCAGACTCCTTGATGTCACTGAGGATTACAGTATCTGGAACTGCCTCCTTCCAGCCACGTACTACCCACAAGGGTACTGGGGATGGAAAACCATCTCTTAATGTTTGATGTATGTCTTCCTCTGCTTCAATGCTTTCAAAACTGTCAGTCCTTCTCTTCCTCCCCCTGCTCTGCCTCGATTGCCCTGTCCATAATGCCATGCAGAGTCTGCCTCAGCAGGAACACAACAGGGATTGTGTGACTGATGCATGCATTGTCACGGCTCACCATCCTTGTGGCCTCCTCAAATGGTGACAGTACAGTGCATGCATCCTTTATCAGCAGCCATTGGCGTGGGGAAAAAAAGCTGAGCCGGCCTGAGCCTGGCATTGTGCCATACTCACACAGGTACTTATTGACGGCCCTCTGCTGCATGTGCAGCCGCTACAGCATTGCCAAAGTCGAGTTCCACCTGGTGAGCATGTTACAAATCTGGCGGTTTGCGCCTGGGCGGAATTCCTGTTGAATTTCAGCCAATCGAGCTGAAGCCTGCAAATCAGGACCTCCCAACCTCTGCCCACCAACCTCCACAAGCTTCACCATCCCTCTAGAACCAGGGGGAGGTACCAGAGACCTGCCATGTAGAGCCCTCCAGCCTGACCTGGCGCAACCCAACCCAACCATAGACTCATACAGCTACCATGAGTCAACAAAAATAAATTTACCTACACTAGTTGCACACTAGAGGATGCTACATTTGTAAGAGTCATAATAGTGTTGCCACCATCGCTGACCAGTATGCACCATCACTGCTGCATATCGGAGAGATCCAGAGAGCTAAGTTTGGGGATGCTGATAGCCAGAGTCACCTGGGTGCAGAGCAGAGAGTGAACTAATCGCTGTGTGTGACCAGATGGTGAGCTACAATAGACTGGCGAGCTGCTGCTGTGGGGGATCTGCTGATAAAGAGACTGAGCCCTTTAGGAACTGGCCATACAGCCATCTAGTAGCCTCATTGCTGTCTACAGGCTTATCTGGGGCTATTCTCATGTGCCCAGGAGCTGACTGACAACTCATGGGGCCCCCGGGCAATAGGAAATTATGGGGCCCCCAGGCAATCAGAGATTATGGGGCCACACAGTATACACATACATGTACACATAGTATACACAGACATGTTTCTATTGGCTGAGAAGGTACTGGAGAGGTGGGGCAGCTATAATCTCAGGATTTTTAGACCAAAAGGATGTCGGTAAGGGACATTTCAGAGACAGAGGTAAAAAAACACAGATTTTTACATACTGTCCCTGGTTTTACTGAGACTGGCAACCCTGATGGGGCCCCCTAGTGGCCCGGGGCCCTCGGGCAGTGCCCGAGTGGCCGAATAGTCAGTCCGCCCCTGCATGTGCCCCATGGTATAATTGGGTCCCAAAGCTAGCCAGCTGAAGAGTTAGGACTAAAGACTGCCCTTTTACAGCTGCTACACAGAGACCTTGATAGGACTATAGTGACAGGTCCTTTGTAGCAGTCCCTCAAATTATGCGCAAGGGGATGCAGATAACTTTAAAAACGACAAAAACAAAAATCAAAATGAGGGGAAATGCACAGATAATTAATGACTTTATTTAAATTATGTTTTTTGAATAAAAGTAATACACTCACATGTTCCCAATGATTAGTGTGCCTGTAACAGCCTCACAGTATGATCCCACTGGTAACCTGACCAGAGTTGCAGTGTGTCACACAAAGCTCTCTCCTCTGACTCGCTGTGCTGTACCAATAAACTGGGGGTAAGGAGCTGTCAGTATATGCAGCCATGGTTACTTGCAGGTCACTGCCTTAATTGGAGTGGTGGGTTGCCATGATGACGACACATTTTCGGGGGCATGTCCCTCATTTTTAAAGTCCCTGGCCAGGCTACCAGTCTACATAAGTTGTACTTGTTTATCTGCAGCAATTCTCTACAGCCCTTAAAAGTGTACAGTTTACACAGCATTTTTGAGCCTTCAGAGGCAGAGGGCAGAACTTCACAGCACAGAGAGGAGAGATGAGTGTATTTTGAGACCTGAGTGGAGGTAAAGGACACACCTCTCTGCACAGTCTCATAGGAAAACATGAACAGATGAGGCTGCTAATCAACTGTGCTGGAAGTGGGGAGGGTCGTCTCTTTGGATTGTTTGGTGTCAGGATAAATGATCTGAAAAGACTCATGCAGATAGCTGAGGATTGAAAGAAAAGCTAGAAATCATACTAGGTGCTTTAAATTAAGGCAAATACGCACTATGGAATGACATGCTTTGTTCATTTTTCATATCAGAGGTTTACAACCATTTTAATGTTTATAGAACATTTTTTTATTGTGATATTTGTTGATAAGAGCTACATTGAAATGCCAATGGACTCAATTAATGAAACATTATGTAGCACACCCCCATAAAGGCTGCTGATGAACTTGGATCCCCCTACTCCTGCACCTCCAGGCACACCAAATTTTCACAGCACCCAAAGTAGAAGAGTAGCTCTCTTTCATACACTAGAGAGGACTTTAAAGGATACGAGGTTGTCACTGAGGTGAGCACAGAAGCAAAATCAATTAAAAAGTAATTTTTATTATACAAATATCCATAAAAACATCATAAAGAATAGTCAGTAGAAATGTGAACAACATATGGCATTTGGCCAGTATTGATACTTGCTCCCAGTATAAGCTTGAAGGATTCTTAAGCATAGAGTGATCCAACGCACTTCGCAGAGCTGCAACTTCGCTACTTCAGGGGATCTCAATATGCATCTAAATATATCAATCAGATTGAAAAATACATCATTACAATTACAAAAATCTACAGTTGCTTTTATCATTTTTCAGTAACAGAAAACCACAAATAATGAGAAAATTACATAAATATTGTGCTTGCCAATTACAAGAAATTCTAACTGTATGTAGCCTCCAGCATAATCAGGGAACGGGCCATCACCCGACAAATTAGTCAATAGTGTCAGATCTAAAGGCTTTGTCTGGCAGACATTGGATCACACCCTGAGCGGAATAAGGCGGGCATCATATGCGTATCGGAAATATTAGAATATGGAAGATATGGAAGATACAGCAGATAACTGATGTCTTAGATGACAATAACAATATGTGGGTGCTGCACATGTGGCTACACCCAATAACAATCATTACTGCTAGTCCTCCTAGTCCCAAAATGGGATATAGATGTGGATGTGCACACCCATGCCAACACAATGAGCATCCCCACACACATAGAGTTGAAAAAAGTATTTGCCCCTTCCTGATTTTTTTAATTGTTTTGCATATTTCTCACACTTAAATGATTCAGATAATCAAACAAATTTTAACATTACACAAAGATAACCCGAGTAAATCCAAGTCGCAGTTTTTAAATTATTATTTCATTTATTATGGGAAAAAAGCTATTCAAACTTGCCTGGCCCTATGTAAAAAAGTAATTGCCCCCTCCCATGCTGAATCGTGAATGAACTGTGATTATCCACAATTTTTTGGAAAGCTGAGACAAAGTGAAGCATGCTAACAGATCACAAAAAGCCACACATCATGCCACAATCTAAAAAAAATTCAAGAACAGATTAGAAACAAAGTAATGTACATGTATCGGTATAGAAAGACATTTCTAAGGCTTTGGAACTCCAGTGAACCACAGGGAGAGCCATTGTCCACAAATGGAGATAACGTGGAACAGTGGTGAACCTTCCCAGGAGTGGCCTACAAAAATTACTCCAAGAGCATGATGACGACTTATCCAGGAGGTCATAAAAGAACCCAGAACAATGTATCTAAGGAACTGCAGGCCTTGCATGCCTCAGGTAAGATCAGTGTTCATGATTCAACAATAAAGAGACTGGGCAAAAATGGCATCCATGGGAGAGTTCCAAGGCCAAAGCCACTGCTGACCAAAAAGAACACAAAGGCTTATCTCACATTTACTAAAAAACATCTTGATTATCCCCAAGACTTTTAGGCAAATATTCTGTGGACTGAGACAAAAATTTTACTTTTTGGAAGGTGTGCGTCCCGTTACATCTGGCATAAAACGAATACAGCATTTCATAACAAGAACATCATACCAACAGTCAGACATGGTGGTGGTAGTGTGAAGGGTGGAACAACCAGTTATTAGGTTTAGGGGGGCAATTACTTTTCTGCATAAAGCCAGGCAGGTTTGGAAAGCTTTTTTGCCTTAATAAATGAAACCATCATTTAAAAACTGCATTTTTGGCTATCTTTGTGTAGTAATAAAATTTGTTTGATGATCTGAGTCATTTAAGTGTGACAAATATGAAAAAAATATATAAAAATCAGAAAGGGGTCAAATACTTTTTCACACAACTGTATAACATGCATAGTATCATACCAAAGGCCATAACCAAAGTAGCCCCACTTGCTCACCATAACTACTTCCTAAGGTACCAAACAACATCCACACATAGATCTAACACACTCTCCCACCCCCACACACATGTACACAGCCCATACACCGCCTCCACCAACCCCCTCTCCTTATACTCCCCCACAACTAACTATACCACTTTGCAATACATATCTACGCATACATATGGCACATACAGACAAGCAAATCCACACATACATACACAGGACATACACCACATATCATCCACACTCACATCTAGAAGTTCCTCCTAGTCTGACCTTCCCCCACAGTCGCACCAACAGAGCTCTCAACCAAACATCCACAAATATGACAATCGGACTAATCCATCCACCATCACTATTGGATAATCACTCCCACATTCAACCCATATCACATGTTGATACTAATTGCCCCCCACCACCCACCCCCACTTCCTCCCAACAACATATATATATGCCAAGCAACTGCCCAAAGGAGACGTGGCGCTCATACATCCCCATTTGCTGAGTATGTCCAGACTGAGGCCAGCCATAGGAGGCACAACATGATAACCATAGTGTATATGTGACCTGTGATGCCATCTCACCCTATCCTTGCCTCCACGCCACTGCTGGAACAGACATCCAGTCTGTGCTGACCGCCACCACTCTATAAGCGCGATCCCACTGGAAATTACTGCCCATGTAGGAGCGCACAGACAATGTATCCCTCCAGCTAATAGAGCCAGATAGGCATCCGGGAAGGCTATAGGGCATGCGCAGCGCCCCCTACCCGCCAAAGGAAAAAAAGACCTACAGCAAGATAATGACGAGAAGGTCAATATGAACTCCCCGTCCTTTAGGGGCGCCCAATTGTCTGTCTATAGGAATTAGTCCGGTAAATGACAGCCGGTCCCCCCACATGTCTAAAGCAGCTAAACATACAGTAACAGTAAAATATTATATAACATGTATCTCTGTACATATATACTTCATAATCATATTTTTACAAACAAAGAATGAAATGTATGCTCTCATGACAAATATGAAAAAAAATATATAAAAATCAGAAAGGGGTCAAATACTTTTTCACACAACTGTATAACATGCATAGTATCATACCAAAGGCCATAACCAAAGTAGCCCCACTTGCTCACCATAACTACTTCCTAAGGTACCAAACAACATCCACACATAGATCTAACACACTCTCCCACCCCCACACACATGTACACAGCCCATACACCGCCTCCACCAACCCCCTCTCCTTATACTCCCCCACAACTAACTATACCACTTTGCAATACATATCTACGCATACATATGGCACATACAGACAAGCAAATCCACACATACATACACAGGACATACACCACATATCATCCACACTCACATCTAGAAGTTCCTCCTAGTCTGACCTTCCCCCACAGTCGCACCAACAGAGCTCTCAACCAAACATCCACAAATATGACAATCGGACTAATCCATCCACCATCACTATTGGATAATCACTCCCACATTCAACCCATATCACATGTTGATACTAATTGCCCCCCACCACCCACCCCCACTTCCTCCCAACAACATATATATATGCCAAGCAACTGCCCAAAGGAGACGTGGCGCTCATACATCCCCATTTGCTGAGTATGTCCAGACTGAGGCCAGCCATAGGAGGCACAACATGATAACCATAGTGTATATGTGACCTGTGATGCCATCTCACCCTATCCTTGCCTCCACGCCACTGCTGGAACAGACATCCAGTCTGTGCTGACCGCCACCACTCTATAAGCGCGATCCCACTGGAAATTACTGCCCATGTAGGAGCGCACAGACAATGTATCCCTCCAGCTAATAGAGCCAGATAGGCATCCGGGAAGGCTATAGGGCATGCGCAGCGCCCCCTACCCGCCAAAGGAAAAAAAGACCTACAGCAAGATAATGACGAGAAGGTCAATATGAACTCCCCGTCCTTTAGGGGCGCCCAATTGTCTGTCTATAGGAATTAGTCCGGTAAATGACAGCCGGTCCCCCCACATGTCTAAAGCAGCTAAACATACAGTAACAGTAAAATATTATATAACATGTATCTCTGTACATATATACTTCATAATCATATTTTTACAAACAAAGAATGAAATGTATGCTCTCATGACAAATATGAAAAAAATATATAAAAATCAGAAAGGGGTCAAATACTTTTTCACACAACTGTATAACATGCATAGTATCATACCAAAGGCCATAACCAAAGTAGCCCCACTTGCTCACCATAACTACTTCCTAAGGTACCAAACAACATCCACACATAGATCTAACACACTCTCCCACCCCCACACACATGTACACAGCCCATACACCGCCTCCACCAACCCCCTCTCCTTATACTCCCCCACAACTAACTATACCACTTTGCAATACATATCTACGCATACATATGGCACATACAGACAAGCAAATCCACACATACATACACAGGACATACACCACATATCATCCACACTCACATCTAGAAGTTCCTCCTAGTCTGACCTTCCCCCACAGTCGCACCAACAGAGCTCTCAACCAAAGACAGCCAAACATCCACAAATATGACAATCGGACTAATCCATCCACCATCACTATTGGATAATCACTCCCACATTCAACCCATATCACATGTTGATACTAATTGCCCCCCACCACCCACCCCCACTTCCTCCCAACAACATATATATATGCCAAGCAACTGCCCAAAGGAGACGTGGCGCTCATACATCCCCATTTGCTGAGTATGTCCAGACTGAGGCCAGCCATAGGAGGCACAACATGATAACCATAGTGTATATGTGACCTGTGATGCCATCTCACCCTATCCTTGCCTCCACGCCACTGCTGGAACAGACATCCAGTCTGTGCTGACCGCCACCACTCTATAAGCGCGATCCCACTGGAAATTACTGCCCATGTAGGAGCGCACAGACAATGTATCCCTCCAGCTAATAGAGCCAGATAGGCATCCGGGAAGGCTATAGGGCATGCGCAGCGCCCCCTACCCGCCAAAGGAAAAAAAGACCTACAGCAAGATAATGACGAGAAGGTCAATATGAACTCCCCGTCCTTTAGGGGCGCCCAATTGTCTGTCTATAGGAATTAGTCCGGTAAATGACAGCCGGTCCCCCCACATGTCTAAAGCAGCTAAACATACAGTAACAGTAAAATATTATATAACATGTATCTCTGTACATATATACTTCATGATCATATTTTTACAAACAAAGAATGAAATGTATGCTCTCATGGCATATCACTCTGACATAACAATGGCACCCAATATTACACCCAAGACAGACCAAGCATTTTACTTATAAAAAAGGTTTGAAAGTAAGTGCTTTATTTAACACAGGGGGTATAGTCACTTTTTGATTATAAATCCACTTGGTTTCTTATTTTAAAATCAATTTGTCAAAGTCGCCCCCGTGGGTTTTGAGGGATTTTCTCTAAAGCAAAGAATGAGATCACTGTAGGGTCACAGCTGTGTTTTAAACCCACATGTTTTGCCTATGGGTGTATACAGGAGACCCACATCAATATAATATAGGTGGTCCTGTATACACCTGCCAAAGGTCTTTTTGGAGAAAACGGTTTGTGACTTTGTTTTTTTTTTTTGTTTTTTTATTAGAGGGTCAATAACTTGGATAGGAATGGGAGGTTATGGTATGCTCACTTGACTTCAGCAAAACTTTCAGCAAAACTTCAGGGACATCTTCCTATATACAGTCTATTTACAGTCTTCTTCACTTTCCTCCTGCACTTCACTTGCTTGCTCCAGCTGAATCACTTTGCTAATCTGACTGGGAGCCTGTCAGATAAATCAAAGGCCCTTTACAGGCAGGAACTCATAGCCCCTTTTTTATGTGTAGCATAGTGTAGTGAAACAGCTTGTAACCTCCAGGCTAACTTTCCACACCAGTCCTCCAGACTGACTCTTCACCAGCCCACCTGACTGACTCTCTCCACCAGCCCATCCCACTGACTCTCAGGAGATCTCTCAGGGAAGAATGAAGACTTAAGCACACCACTGTCTTCAGGGAGACTGGCTTCATGTGGCAGTCTCCCCCCTTGTTAGTCCCCAATAGTGTTGACTACTCACTCTGTCCTCTCTCTAGAACAGCCCGCAGCTTTAAATGAAGTGATCAGCGCAGGGCTGACATGACAAAAGTCTACATGCCTGGGTGCATGGCCGTTTAAGGGTTAGAGGGGGTGGAGCTGGGCAACAGGAAAGGGAGGAGCCATCCTCCCGGGAGCTCAGTCTGTGAGGAGAAAAGTTGGAGGAGGCAGCATGGAGGAGCTCCTGGGAAACATCCGGGCGGCAGCGGCGGCGAACGGGGCAGCATGGATCAGGGAGCAAGTAGAGCGAGCCCTAGGGGGTGAGAGCGGAGGGGGGGGGGGTCGACGCACGGCACCCGGGCGCGGCAGATCCGCCCGCCGGACCGTTATTCGCCCGACGGACGCCGGGCCTCTGGCAGGCAGGGGGACATGGGGGCCTTGTCAGACGCCGAACCGCCTGCTAAGCGGTCGGCGGGGGGGGGGTCGCGACACCCGCGGGAATAACGGCCAGGGGGTTTAAGTCTGCGGGGGGGACCAGCCAGGCACAGGCAGCATCCAGCATCCGGCGGCGCTCACAGGCCTCAGGCCTCGTGGCGGCCGCGGCTGGCGGCCATCTTGGGACGGGCGGGCGGCTCAGGAGCTCCACAGCCTCCAAGGGGGGGGAGGGGGGCAGCGCCATGGCGGGCAACAGTCAGCAGGCTCCCAGGCCCAAATCCCACAGGGCGGCCGTCCTCCACGGCGGCCCGCCAGGGGGGGGGGTGAGGGGGAGGAACAGGAGCTGGGGGGGGACTCAGCAGTCGGGCCCGGAGGAAGAAGGGGAGAGGGAGGATGATCAGCAAGGGGGCGATCCGCCCATTGATATGGGACAGAGGGCCCAGGCGGGTGGCGTTCGGCCCAGCCTGCGGTCGGCGGCCGGGGGGGCCAGGACTTGTCGGCCCGGCAGCTACCGGGCGAACACCCGGGGTACAGGCGGTCCGTCTGCAAGGGTGCACCCGAAGGGGAGGAACGACGCAAGATCTGGTCGGGAACCGCAGTCGGCGGGGGCTGGGGGCGTACGGCCCAGGCCTACAAAACCGCTGCAGGGGCACAGAGGCGTGCGGCCTAACCCCATGGCGGTGGAGCCAGCTACCGGATCAAGTGCCCAGACCCCTCGGAAGTGTGCCAGTAAGTCGGCAGAGGGGCGGAAGAGGAACCTGAGGGAAAGGAGCTCGTCCGCCTCCGGGGGCGAATCCCCTGGGGGGCAGGCTGCGGATTTGACGGAGGAGGAGCCGGAGCTGTCGGAGGGAGAGCTGTCCAGGTCCGAGGACGAGATCGCGGAGGGACGAATGGTGGCGGTGGATTCGGGAACGACGGCTGGTGGGAACATTTCCAGGCAGCCTGGTAAGTCTTCTTCATTTCCGGGTTTCGGTGGGGGGGAGACGCTTCCGGTTTGGGGGACACGGAGGGGGGGGGGGATTGCGTCCCCGGGGCCGTTCAGGGGGCTCCTTTCTCGGGCAACAGCGGCCCCGATCCCGCCTTGGCGGGAGACGGCCTCAGGGTTCTCTTAGCGGGGCTCAGGGATTTAGTGGGCAAGTTTGACGCGGCTCCAATGGCCCCGACGGGGCCGGCCCGAGCCTGGGTTCCCCTCGGGAGGGAAAGTATGGGGGTGGGGCAGGTGGGGGCAACGTCAGGCATGGTGGGGACGAGCGGGCAAACAGGGGAAACGGCGGTGGCGATTCCGCCCGCGTTAACCCCGGGGGTGGGGGAGGGAGGGGCGGGGGGCACGGTGGAGACGGGTCCGCCCACGGACCCAGCGGCGGGAGAGGGGGAGAAAGGGGGGGACAAAGCCAAAAAACAGGACATTGTACGCCTGGCGGACTCCGCACGGTGCGAAGTTTACGTGTGTTTTGAAGGGCCCCTAGGGGCTCATTTAAAGCAAGAGGTCAGGGAAAAAATTTGGAAGGGGGAGTACGTGGAGATATTTTCGCTGCTCCCCCTGGAAAAGTTTAATCTGGATAGGGTAAAACCTGATGACAGCAAAAAGGAGGACGAGGAGAAGAGGCGTTATAGGTTGATTCCCAGGACTTTTCAAAACTGGCTTCAGGCGTTTGCAATCCTGGCAAGCGTAATAGGGGAAAAAGAGCCGGAGCACTGCTCGGCGCTTTTCTGCTACCTGGACGCCATCGGGGAGGCCCATCGGACCTATGGGGAATGTCGTGGCTACGCTACGACGAGCAATTTCGCCAGAGGAGGGCAGTCAGGCCGGCGCTTCGCTGGGACCACAAGGACATCAGTCTGTGGATGCGCTTGATGGCAGCAGCGAAGCCGGCGGGGCAGTTTTTTCAGGGGGGGGGGGGGGCGGTGGATCGGGGGCTTCAGGTCAATCGGCCGCTAAAAAGAAGGGAGTCTGTTGGCAGTACAATGAGGGCACCTGCAAGTTCGGAACGGGGTGTAAATACAAACACGAGTGCTCCGGGTGTGGGGGATCTCACCCCGGGTCACGGTGTTTTAAGCAGGGAAAAGGCAAGGCCAGTGAGTCTGCAAACAAAGGGGAAGACGCCGGTGAGAGTGGAAAAAATGCTGCCTTTTCTAGGTAGGTATCCCGATAGGGACGTGGCTCATTTGTTGGCTTCAGGTTTTGGGGAGGGTTTTGTAATTCCTGCGGTACTGGGCTCGGTGCCACCAGGAGCAGACAATTTGAGGTCGGCTCTGAGACACCGGGCGGTGGTAACGGAAAAGTTACAAAAAGAGGTAGCTCTGGGCAGGATGGCGGGCCCCTTCCCCGTAATGCCAATCCCCGAACTAGTGGTTTCTCCTTTGGGAGTGGTCCCCAAGAAGGAACCTAACAAATTCAGGCTCATTCACCACCTTTCTTACCCGAAAGGGGGGTCGGTGAACGACGCCATTGACCCCCAGGCTTGCGCGGTCCATTACACGTCCTTTGATGCAGCGGTCTTTTGGGTGCGTAAGTATGGTAGAGGGGCCCTGATGGCAAAGACAGACATAGAAGCGGCCTTCCGTTTGTTACCTGTTCACCCCGATAGCTTCTATTTATTGGGTTGCAGGTGGCAGGAGGAATACTACGTGGATAAGTGCTTACCGATGGGTTGCTCTATCTCGTGTGCATTCTTCGAATGTTTCAGCTCGTTTGTAGAATGGGTGGTGAGGGACGTGTCTGGTTTGAACTCAGTGATCCACTATTTGGACGACTTTTTGTGCGTCGGCCCGCCCGCATCCAAGGTTTGCGCGGTGTTACTTACAACGTTGGAAAGGATTGCAGGGGATTTCGGCATTCCGCTTGCACCTGACAAGACGGAAGGGCCCAGGACAGAGATCAGCTTCTTGGGGATAGTACTGGATTCAGTAGCAATGGAATGCAGACTGCCGGAGGTTAAATTGGTGGCATTGAAAGCGGAAGTTCGGGCATTGGTGGGGCGGCGCAAAGTGCAGTTGAGAGCCCTACAGTCAGTGTTGGGGAAGCTTAACTTTGCTTGCAGGATTATCCCGATGGGGCGGATTTTTAGTAGGAGACTGGCAGCAAGTACTGGGGGGATTGAGTCGCCCAGGCATTACGTGACACTCTCGAAAGAACATAAGAGTGATCTGCGAATGTGGCACGTGTTCCTGGACAATTTCAATGGGAGAGCTTTATGGATGACGGGACCGGTGAGCAACTTTGATCTCGAGTTGTTCACAGACGCCGCAGGGTCAGCGGGTTATGGGGCTTTCTTCAAGGGGCGCTGGAGTGCGGGCCCTTGGCCGGACAGCTGGAAGCGGGAGGGGTTGCTCAGGAACATGTTGCTACTAGAACTATTTCCGGTAGTGTTGGCGGTTGAGCTGTGGGGTGAATTCTTCCGGGATCGGAAGGTTCGCTTCCACATCGACAACCTGGGGGTGGTTCAGGTGATCAACAAGGTATCGGCGGCATCACCTCCGGTGATACGGTTGTTGAGACACCTGGTACTGCGGTGCATGCAGATGAACATCTTCATGCATGCGGTGCATTTGCCGGGTGTGGAGAACGTGGTCGCTGATGCTCTCTCTCGGTTTCAGTGGGAAAAGTTTCGGGAACTGGCGCCGGAAGCAGAGCATCAGGGAACCCACTGTCCGGCGGAGATGTGGAAGATTGCACTGGAAGACTAGCGGGATGGATTCAGCGGTCGGTGACCGAAGGGACATGGAAAGCATACAGGAAAGTATGGGACGAATGGGCGGCTTTCCGGGTTCAGACCGCAAGGGGAGAAAGGGAACCTAGGCTGCTTTTTATTTATTTTATCGCCAGGCACATGGAGAGCGGTATTTCCGTGTCGAGGCTGGAAAAAGTGATGGCGGCTATGGCGTTTTGGTGTAAACTTGAGGGGGGGAGCGACTGGACCAAGGAGTTCTGGGCGCGGCAAGCAGTTAAGGGTTACAAAAAAGGGAAGGCGGTACGGGACGAGCGACGACCGGTGACGTTTGAACTGCTGGGCAGGGTGGTGGACACCTTGCGTGGGGTTTGCTCGTCCGGGTACGAGGTGGGACTGTTCCGCACTGCCTTCGTATTAGCATTTTTTGGGGCTTTTCGGATCGGGGAATTGGTGAGTTCCTCGAAGAAAAAGAGAGATGGCTTGGCTGTAGGAGACGTGCGGTGCTTTGAGGACAGGTTGGTTTTACATCTGCAAAGATCAAAGACGGACCAGCAGGGCCGAGGCAAGGAAGTGGTGGTTTTCGCCATTCCAGACGCCAAACTCTGCCCCGTCTTGGTGACGAGTGTTTTCTTACAGGTGAGGCCGGCTGGGGAGGGCCCCCTGCTGGTGCATCAGAACGGCGAGGCGCTATCGCGCTTTCAGTTCGTAGGGATCTTCCGGAAATGTTTACGAGTTATGAATATGGGGGAATTGAGATTTTCCTCGCATTCTTTCAGGATTGGGGCGGCCACTGAGGCGGTCAGGTGGGGTTTGCCGGAGGAAGCGGTGAAAAAAATTGGGAGGTGGGAATCAAGGCGTTTCAGGTCATATGTTAGGATGGATTTGATCGCATAAGGGTTGCTGATAAAAGGGGAGGGTTGTGTGAAGTGCCGACATGGTTTCGTGTGGTACATTAATTGAAGCTGACCGGAATTTTCTTGCTGTTTCTCTTTCAGATGACCCTCCGAAGCTCGTTTGGATTATAGGGCACTCTTATGTCTGCTGGGGAGCCAGGAGGGGAGATGACAGACCGGACGGTAGACAGCTGGGTTTTTCTAGGAGGGAGGCCTACATAAAATGGTTGGGTTTCCCGGGGATGCTCTGGAGCCGTCTTATCCCGGAAGCGCTCAAGTTTGCGAGATGGGATAGGCCTCCGGAGGTTTTAGTTATTCACGTCGGGGGCAATGATTTGGGGCTTAGGACAAAACTAGACGTTACTAGGGACATAAAATATGACTTTTGCCGACTTCAGGCGGCTTTCCCCAACACAGTCCTGGTTTGGTCAGACATGATCGCCAGGACTTCATGGCGTTTTGCCAGGTCAGTGGACCTACTTAACAAAGCCCGGAAGAAAGTGAATCAGGAGGTCAGCAGATTTTTTGTTAAACACGGGGGGTTGGCCATTAGGCACAGGGAGTTGGAGGTAGACACGTGGCGTTATCTGAGGGCTGATGGTGTTCATCTGAACCCAGTTGGCACAGATATGTGGGCCATCGGTATTCAGGATGGGATCGAGCGAGCACTTAGGGTGTGGAGGTGCGCTCAAGGTTAAGGTTTTAACCTTGTTTGCAGTGGCGGATGTTGTGTGACGTAGGCATAGAGAAGAAACCCCCTCCCCACAGGAAACTTGATGCGGGACCCATTGGAGATATGGGCCCGTTTGGTATATTCCCTATAAGTGATGTAGGGTATATGGTGGATGACTGCACTGCGGGAATAGTTTTGTCTCTGAGCTAGTATGTCAGCTTGAGGCCTAGTTACAGTTGAGTTGACCGCAGTGCACGAGCTGTTGATTATGGTAATTTGGGGGGGGGGGGGGGGTAATGTACTACTATAGGCCTACGTCACGTTTTTTCTTGATGTTGTTTATCTGTTGTTATTTGTTGTTTATTGGTTATAAAGTTATTTATAAAGTTATTTATATATATATATTTTGTTATTTAATAAAGGAGCTGCTACGGCAGATATTACACTCCAGCACGGTGTGGTCTCCATTACTGGGTAAGGTAAGGGTGGGAGTGTATAGCTGGGCAGCACTAATAGGTAGCTATGTTGTACTTGGTCAAGAACAGCCCGCAGCTTTAAACGAAGTGATCAGCGCAGGGCTGACATGACAAAAGTCTACATGCCTGGGTGCATGGCCGTTTAAGGGTTAGAGGGGGTGGAGCTGGGCAACAGGAAAGGGAGGAGCCATCCTCCCGGGAGCTCAGTCTGTGAGGAGAAAAGTTCCCGCCCTCCCTCCCTTGTTTAATGCTTTACAGGTGCTAATAATTTGTTTACAGGTACACCGGACGTCGTAGCATTGGCGGATGTTGTGTGACGTAGGCATAGAGAAGAAACCCCCTCCCCACAGGAAACTTGATGCGGGACCCATTGGAGATATGGGCCCGTTTGGTATATTCCCTATAAGTGATGTAGGGTATATGGTGGATGAATGCACTGCGGGAATAGTTTTGTCTCTGAGCTAGTATGTCAGCTTGAGGCCTAGTTACAGTTGAGTTGACCGCAGTGCACGAGCTGTTGATTATGGTAATTTGGGTGGGGGGGGGTAATGTACTACTATAGGCCTACGTCACGTTTTTTCTTGATGTTGTTTATCTGTTGTTATTTGTTGTTTATTGGTTATAAAGTTATTTATAAAGTTATTTATATATATATATTTTGTTATTTAATAAAGGAGCTGCTACGGCAGATTTTACACTCCAGCACGGTGTGGTCTCCATTACTGGGTAAGGTAAGGGTGGGAGTGTATAGCTGGGCAGCACTAATAGGTAGCTATGTTGTACTTGGTCATGCTCCAGTGCCTCCATGAAAGACTCCTCCTGTGTGTTTTAGCAGGATCTTTCCAGCACCCGAGCCCCGGCCCAAGGCAGGGCACCCCCCAAGACTAGGCACCCCTGAGGGCCACTGACAGCCTCCTTAACACTGTATCTCCATCTTCCACCTGACTGCCCTGATGGTATTACCAATGTCTATTTATGGAGTGGTCTCAGCACCCTGCCAGCCTACCTCTGAGGATTGGCTGAGGCTCCATAAATATTCAAGGCAGCTCCTCCTAACATACACCCATTCATTCTAGAACATTCTCCAACCTTCTAGACCAGGGAAAGGCACCGGAGTGCTGTCAAAATGAGTCACCTAGCCCTGAACCTTAGTAAACCCTGACTCTTAGTAAGCTCTGGCTTAGCCCTGAGCTAAACTAAATTTTCCTATTCTACTTCTAGCACACACTAGAGGGTGCTACAATTATCTACCGCTTTAAGATCAGTCATAAAATTGCTCTTAGTGTTTTAAAAAAAATTCTTGCAACTCACTAAAAACAACTACTAAAATACCACATACCACTATTCCTTGAAGTAATGTAGTAATATAGTAAAGAAATGTGATATTTAAACCCCGGTTCTTTACAGCCAGTGAATAGCTGGTTGTTAAGGAGCCAGCACCTGCCACCTCCTTAACAACCAGTAACTCATCTGTTGTCAGTGAGATTCCCTGCTGACAGCAAAAGAAGAGCTGGCATTAAAACATTTTAAAAAAACAGTGTGGGCCTCTCCCAAATCCTTTGGGCCTGGTATTCATTTTGGGGGGAGGCTCATGCCAAAAAAAATTGCCACGAAAAATCGACCCAAAATCCATACCATATCCATGGAAAGGGGAGGGGAAACGACAAGCATGCCCCTCTTGAATCATACCAGGTCATATGCCCTCAACATGGGGACATGCTTTGGGGAGAATCCCCCCCAAAGCACCTTGGCCCCATGTTGATGAAGAAAATGGCCTCTTCTCCACAACCCTGGCCTGGGGGTTATGACAGTATGGGGGGGGGGGGTGATTTATCAGTATCTTGAAGCCTAGAAAGTAAAAGAGCAAGATGGACTTTTAAGGTGCCAACAAACAGCTCTTCGGTAAAATAAATATATTTTATTCTTCTAAAATGCTAAAAACATCAAAGAACAAAAAGCAGTAACACAGTCTTCCCTATAGAACCCCCCCCCCCCCTACAGCAATAACAGACACCTAA